>OX155960.1:3851229-3976855 GCA_944548615.1 Micropterix aruncella
AATAAAAATTGCCCATATTTATATATGTACTAGCTGCGCTGCGCCCAGCGGTTTCGCCCGCGTGGTGATGGAAAATTGTGATAATACAGAAACAAATTTAATTATGCATTATATACGTGTAACTCCAACGGTTTTTGCGGCGCACGCCAGATTAGCTCGCAGATGGCAGATTTTTTTCCTACTTACTTGACACTTATCGTTATATATTAGATAATTCACACTATATCTTTATTAATTATAGCCTATGTGCTATTCTGATGTGTAAGCTATATTATTGTAAATTTTCATCAAAATCCATTCCGTAGTTTTTGCGTGAAAGAGTAACAAACATCCATACATACATTCTTACAAACTTTCGGGTTTTTAATAGTAGTAGGATAAACAAGAGTAGATTCAGCTTTTTATTTTTATAACAAGCTTTTTATTTTTATTTTTATTTTGATAGATGAGATATTTTTATTGATAGATATACTATTTTTATTGATAGATATACTATAAGATATTTGATAGATATACTATTTTTAAGATAAGCTTTTTATTTTTATTTTTATTTTGTAGTTAAACCTATTTTATAATTATGTTCTACTACCTACTTTATAATTTACCGATTATTCTGATTTAAATGATTGTCTTGTTTATTTTATGTTATCTTTATTTTTTTAATGTACAATAACAATTTGTTAACATCTACATAAAAGTAAACTTTAAATTTAAAGTAATATCGTATAAAATTGGCGTCTTTCTTGGAACAGGCATTGCCTAGTTAAGAGTGACGCAAAATCATTCTGTAAAAATAATTCCTAAATATTTTCCTAAATATTTTCCTAATTCCTAAATATTCCTAATAAATGAATAAAAATTTCATTGCAGGTGATATTTTTCTAGAAAGTGGTATTAGGGAAATAATGGATTAGGACAAGATATGTCTGAATAATTTATTGTTTATCGTACAATCTGTTATAAATCAGCTGAGATCTACAGCATCGCCATATTTTATTTACATTATCAGGTCACCGGCCTATTTTAACATGCTTTTATTAACTTGACCTAAATGTATCAATCTATCAAATAACGGAATCTTGCAAGTCGAATTTCAACAACTTATGATAGTCGTATCAACAAAAAACTTAGCAATTGTATAATATGTAGTTCTGACGACAATACAATAATATGATACCATCGAGCTGATCTGATGATAAAGGCGGAAGGTACTGCATAACGAAAGGTGGCTGCACATAACGAAACAAAGTTTCCGAGCCGTTTTTGAACTTGTTGGAATCGGCTTGAGATACTCTGGCCATGAATGATTTTCAGACGGAATAAATAAAGACGGAAGGTGGCACTGGAATTCTATAACGAAACAATGTATGTTAGCCTTACCTTAGGGTTTGCTTATGTTTATTTTTATTTATTTATTTAAGTCCATAAAAATACATTTAGTTACAAAAACATTCTCTTAGCCTAATATTTCATAATTAATTAAACAGTTTTCCAAATTTACTTCCTAACTCGGAAAGAGATTCAGAAATGATAGTTTGTGGTTTACCACCTCACTAGGAATAACCTGTATTGAGGTGGTACCAACAGAAATCGTATATTGCCTGCCGAAAGAGCATGATATATCCGCCTTTAGGTTTTTATTTTATTTCTTTAATTTTTTAAACTTTATATTGCAATGATATTTACATTTAATAATTACAAGGATGATGGTAGTTACTTTATTCTAAAATTTAAAAATTTTGAAGAGACCAAATTAAACGGAAGGTATAATAGTTCACATATTCATAAATAAATATTCTTATATCTAATATACATAATACATACTAGATACGATAATCCCATAAACTTTACATGAAAAGAAAATTATATTATATTTGATTATATAAAAGAACGTTATATTTTGAGAAAGAAAATATATTTTTAATAAAGATCAATAATATCTTCAAGCTGGGCAACGAAGTGTCATAACGGATAACATGCGAAAGCTGGTTTAATAAACGGTAAATGAGTGGGTGCAAAACGAAGTCAGATGTAACGCGATTTCTATAGTGCTATCCTGACTTGATCTGAGTGGAACACCATGACTTCCTAACGAGTGAAAGAAATCTTCAAGGCTATGGGACTATTCTGGACATGAGTTGGATCGGTCACTAAACAAGCCGAACTTGCGGCACAAGCTGCGTGAAATCAAAGTCCGCTTGTTAACGAACCGGTTTTTAAAGTGTGCTCACATTTCCTTGTTAAATATACAATTTAAGCAACGTTCTTTAAATCCTTACTTTTGGTATATAGTATTAACTATTACTCAAAACTTTACCTATCACCTCACATAACATCCTATGCAACTTTCATGCACGGGATCGTATGATATTTATATAGTTTGATTGTGAACTTCATGTAGGTACGTTAATGACTTCCACTTCCATTCGTAATTGCCTCATAGTCGCCATTATTACGAGTAGATTAGTAATGGCCCTTCGTTTCGTAATGGCCCAATGTTTCGAACTCTGGACAGTCATCGACGAGATCGTGAACCAGTTTCACGTGCTCATTTATGCTGATTTTTCGTTGTCCTAGTGCTGTTTTAGTGAGACGTTTTAATTTTTGCGGTAATCAGTGAACACTAAGGTAACATATACAGATATCTTTATACAGTAATCAAATTTAAATTATAATTATTACATATGTAATTTTAAATATTATAATTTATTATTAAATCATTATATATATATATATATATATATATATATATATATATATATATATATATATATATATATATATATATATATATATATATATATATATATATATATATATATATATATATATATATATATATATATATATATATATATATATATATATATATATATATATATATATATATATATATATATATATATATATATATATATATATATATATATATATATATATATATATATATATATATATATATATATATATATATATATATATATATATATATATATATATATATATATATATATATATATATATATATATATATATATATATATATATATATATATATATATATATATATATATATATATATATATATATATATATATATATATATATATATATATATATATATATATATATATATATATATATATATATATATATATATATATATATATATATATATATATATATATATATATATATATATATATATATATATATATATATATATATATATATATATATATATATATATATATATATATATATATATATATATATATATATATAGGTGAAAGAATTAATATATGGTGTAATTTGTATCAAACTGTGTGTGTATGTGTGTGCGTGTGTGTGTGTGTGTATGTATGTGTGTGTGTGTATTTACGCGTGTTAGTGTGTATGTGTGTGTGTGTTTTTGAGTGTATGAAAAATAGATAAATATATATGTATATATTAAAGAGGTGTGAACTTTAGGATGAAATGTGTCAGTATCGGTTTATTAGTGTTGAATATTCACGCCTTTTCAATGGCAAGCTCTAAGTACCCAAATATGTCCCAGTTCCCATGTTTTGAGCCTTATTTCAGGCGTGTTTTCTGGGAAGGCCTTTACCACCTTAACTGTGAAACAATCGTTAAAAGTTTTCCGTGCGACCGAGCGTGGAGTGGAATTGGAAGATTAGATAGAACATTTCTCACTGAAGATCGGTGATTATTCATCCTCAATCTTAGTGGGTTGGTGGTTTCCCCAACGTAAAACGCCTCACAAAACTTGCATTGGAGATAATATATGCAATTTTGCGATTTGCAATCTGCATGCGTTTTGATTTCATAATTTTCAGAGGTATTGGGGCTCGTGAACTCTTCTGTCTGGAGGTGTATCGGGCATGTTTTGCAGTGACTGCAATTGCAGGGATATGATCCTGGTGGTAGCGATGATTGCGTCACGGAAGATGGAGTCTTGACAAAATGTTGCGTAGGTTAGGTGGTCGACGATATGACACTGCGGGAGGGCCGGAAAAATACTTTTCGTCAACGGGCTCGATGAAAGGATTCTCTCCAATTCTGAAGGACTTGTTTCCGATACTTTCATCGAGTACTTAAAAACTAGGTTTGATAAGTAGGTTAAGCCAGGATCTCATTCAAATAAAAGAACAGTGGTTGAAATTGAGTCAAATTTTCTTTTATTCGTATTCTTCTTTAGGAACCTCATCCATGCTCTCGATAATATTTTGGTCGTAATAATAAGGAATAAGTATTTTTTTTAAAATTTTATGTGTCTCGAATTGTTCAGCTGGATAATGTTATTTTTTTTGGTCCCTATTCTTAATTCTGTTATTTTACCAAATATATATATAGGTATATATAATACCTGCTAGGGGTGTCCATATTTCGAATAATCTGGTCTTACTCTTCTTTCGGGATCAGCTCGTCTAAGTTAGAACTGTTGCTTTTAATGTGTGGTTTATCTCCTTAAAAGCCACATCTCACAAGTATATACCTATTTATGATTCACATTGTAGAATTTTGTATCGATTGTTTATGTTCATATTACAATATTCTATTTTTTGAAAAAAAATACTTCACTGCCTAATTCTTACATCATTTTCTGCATTGACATTATTACTACTATCCAATACTTTCTCTAAATATTTAAGGCATTCGGTGACATTCCATATCGACATAGACGACTCTTATGTAATTAGATATTTCATATATAAAGATACGTAATTACTTTTTGATATTGTAATCGACTGACTGAATTCCGGATAATAAGAAAAATATAAGAAAAAAATTATAGAAAAATATAAAAAATATAAACAAATCATTGTCATCTATGATCACATACTTATACGTATCTAGCAAGTCTCTCATTATTTAGTTGCAAGTACAGGAAGGTATTTACCTTTTTCGAGTCATCGAAACCTTCAAATTAATGACACGCTATCAACAAATATTTTACCTTGACTGTATGTATATTTATACATGCCTTTATATTTATACATGCCAAAATACCTTTCTGGTATTTTAATGTAACAACAGATTAATTTTGTTTCTGTTAGTATTTATTACTGTTGATTTATTAATGTGATGACATACAGTACCTGACCATATTATTGTAATTAGGCCCACTATCTTCAAATGCTTAATAATATAATATAGGCCCACTAATTAGGCACAATATAAGGTCTTACCGCATGAAATAACGAATTCCTCAATATTACGTCAAAATTACCGTTTCCACGGGGATAATAGTAGAATTAAGTTTGTATCCCATCACTGGCGCCGTAAATGATTTGCAGTCCATTTTATTGATACATTTTTCCTGTCACATAAATCGCCAAAACTGTTTTTTATGTGTTCATAAAAATAGGCATAAATGCATTTTTCATTTTTTAAATATTGGCGTAAAGCCGTTTTACGTGTGTAATCGTCGCCTTTGTTCGTTGTTCTTCAATCAATATCGCTAAATATCGCTTAGTGGCGGTAACAATATCGCTAAATATCCTTTTTAAATATATTTCTTTTAAAAATGCATCAAGGAGGTTAATCAGTACGACCAAAAAATAAAACAGCACCTTTAATTAATAAAATTGAGAAAAACTGCTTTTTTATTGTTTATTTTTATTTGGAAAATTGAAGATGTATTAATAAAAGTTTGACAAGCGTTTGAGCGCGCTGCGCCATTTAGATGTATGTAAAATATCGCTAATAAACAATACTAGCTATATTTTACCTACCGCGAGATGGTGCTTTCTTGGAGAGAGAGAGAGAGAGAGAGAGAGAGAGAGAGAGAGAGAGAGAGAGAGAGAGAGAGAGAGAGAGAGAGAGAGAGAGAGAGAGAGAGAGAGAGAGAGAGAGAGAGAGAGAGAGAGAGAGAGAGAGAGAGAGAGTATATTACATATGGTATATTTTCAAAACTTATATTCTCCACCTCCTAATCAAGTCATCTGAATATTCTACATACTCATGAGATGGAAAGTACATTTAATTTTGTTTGACTATTAAAAAAAACGTGTCATATCATTTTGAAAAATCAGAGAGAAAAGAAAAGTCATTTGTATTTCTTTTGTAAAGACATTTCTTTTGTAAAGAAAAGTCATTTGTATAATTAATAAGGTACACACAATGATGACATGAATATGGAGTTTATTCGTGAAAATAAATTACATTATTTTAATATCGATTTCATTTTATTTTTTTAAGCGATATTAAATCAACAATGAATACATTGGCAAGTGAATTAGAGAGAAATGCAATAAGAAACATCCTAAAAAATGAAGGATTCACAGAAGACAATATCACAGTTACCAAAGGGTCAAAAGACGGTGACAACTTCATGGGTGTATTGCTAAGGATAAAGGCTGAAGGAAGGACAAATGGAAGTGACGATTCGATTAATTTGATTTACAAAACGGCACCGGTAGGGGATCAAGAAGCTCGAGCAGTTACCTACATGACAGAACTCTTCGCGAAGGAGAGCTACGTCTACAACCACGTCCTTCCCGAATTCGAAAAAGTCATGGATGACGAGATGATACCAGAGAAAGACAGAGTGCATTGGCCAAAAGCCTACATGACAATCGACACGGAAGACCACGAAGGAATCATCATGGAAGACGTCGGAGTGAAAGGATACAAGATGGCAGAAATAGAAAGCGAAACCGGATTTAAAACACTCGATTGGAAGCACTTGAAAGTCGCAGTCGAACACCTCGCTAAACTCCACGGTTTATCGTACGTTTTAAAATCACGGTATCCAGCGGCTTTCAAGAAAATCTCCGAAAACTGCCGCGAGATATTCTTCACCGAATTTCCAGATGAAAAAAAGATGTTATTTAAGGATAATGGATTTTTTCATATCGCTTGCGAGCGAGCTTTAAAATCCATCCAAAATCCCAAACTAGCCCAGAAAATTTGTGATTTCCGGAAATCAATTTTGAAGACCCTCCACGAGTTGGGTAATGCGGAAATCGATCCTGAAACTGCGGTATTTTGCCACGGAGATACTTGGACTAACAACTACTTATTCAAATATGATAAGGTAAGCATTTATAGTCTTAGTTTTTACTAGCAGGTAATTGTATATTCTTTCTAATTTTAGCTCAGTCATAACGCTTGTTTCACAAATGCACTTTTTGGCGACTTTTGAGAAAAAAAAATCCATACATTTTTGCTCCGGTACCCCCCCCCCCCCCACCCTTTTTAATAAAACAATAGCGTACCTTCATTTGTTCCTTGACTCACCGCTGAATATGTCAAATACAAGTCTGATATCGATGTATAAAACTGAAGACTTTCACGGCTGTTATCGACTATCTATATATATAAAAATGAATGTTTGTCTGTGAGTCCGCTATGGACTACTAAACCGCTCAACCGATTTTGGTGAAATTTTGAGGGAAACTTTAGATTAGTTTGGAGATGGTTCCTGTGAAGTCGGACCAAAGGAAAGCTTTTAGTGTCTTTAATAAAACCAAAATCCTTTTTTTTTTTAAGCGGCGAATTTGAATTTCGAATGCGACCGCGAAGACAGGAGTGAGTTCTTTTTTTTATAGTCGAATGAATTTTAAAGCGGCGAATTTGAATTTCGAATGCGACCGCGAAGACAGGAGTGAATTCTTTTTTTTTATAGTCGAATGAATTTTAAAGCGGCGAATTTGAATTTTGAATGCGACCGCGAAGACAGGAGTGAGTTCTTTTTTTTATAGTCGAATGAATTTTAAAGCGGCGAATTTGAATTTCGAATGCGACCGCGAAGACAGGAGTGAATTCTGTTTTTTATAGTCGAATGAATTTTAAAGCGGCGAATTTGAATTTCGAATGCGACCGCGAAGACAGGAGTGAATTCTGTTTTTTATAGTCGAATGAATTTTAAAGCGGCGAATTTGAATTTCGAATGCGACCGATTTGGCGTAGCAACGCGCGCAGGGTACAGCTAGTATTATATAAAAAACAAAATCGCATTTAACAGCGGGAAGTTTGACGGCAGTTGTAATATCTCCGAAACGTCAGGTGCTTCAAACTTCACGCGGTAAAATCCGATTTTGTTTTATTAGTAATGATATTGTGATACCTATATTTATTATATTTTAGAAATTACTGACGGTATTCTAAGGTAACAAACAGGTCATATGGCCCAAACTGCACAAAAGAACCGTTAGCTACATAGACACGAGCGATTTAAATTATGGTAAATAGTAATTTTATCGTCGATAAAGGGCGTATTTTAAGCACAAAGCTGCCTTGTTGCCTAGTGGCAACATCTTCTAGGCAGACACTTTTGTCACGGGGCCAGACACTCATGCGGTCACCCATCAACGTACCGATCGCGCCTAACGTTGCGGTAACAGAAAAGAACCGGTGATTTAATGTGGCTACGGACGCTACTACTACGGATTTGTATGCACATATCCGTCATAAATTTACCTACAGTTTAAAATTCCTAGAGTAAAAATTAAGGAGCTAATTTCAAGCGGTGGCTGAGGTGCGGGGACCGGCGTTCGGTCTCCACACCACAGTCATTAGTGCTGTGACATCACTCTCCGTGTGCTACTCGAGAGTAATAGGTATAGGTATATACCTATTACTCTCGAGTAGCACCTCGTGATCGATTTTAGGGTTGTTTTACCTCCAACTTGAGGAGGTAAAACAATCTGGCGCCAAAAGCCTTCTGCGGTTCTTAAATGACACGAGGCTTAGCGCAGAACTATAGTAGGTGGCGAACATAATAGATTAGCAATGGTCGCAGTGTTACAAGGCTCATAAAGACATTAGAAAAGCCCCAGTCAACAAATAATAAATAGCATTTAAATTTAAATTCATATTGAATTCAAATTTAAATTCGTAGTGACAGCATATTTATAAATTTTCTCAGTAATAAATATTAGTTATAATAATTAAAAATAATGATTAAAGTGCAATTATGCAGCCTGGATTCACTCGCGGTTGACACAGGACGCGTCCCGAATGTACTCGATCGCCGTTTGCGTATCGGTCTAATTATCATGGAAAGCAAAAGTTTTGATAATCTGGAGAAACGGAGAAAATCTGATAAACTTAAGAGACCGTAGAAAAGCCCCACTGAACAATAATAAAAATAGGTATATACGATAACGAAAGAACGAGTTTTTTACGAACACTGGTTACATTTAGCCCAGTCCCCAAGAATATATGATGAACATTGAGTATTTAGTATTTGAATTACGATTATTTTCAATTACTTTGAAAAATTGATGAGTTTCATTATCCAATTATGAGTTGCCATGGCCCTGGGAGAATGATTCTTAAAAAAATAGCAGGCTAAATTTGTCTATGATCGATTTCATTTAAATGGGCGATATCAAAATCAAGAATGGCCCCCCCTGTATTCTCTGTTAGAATATTATTAAATTTCATTGCTGTAATTATTCCATTTTTGTTTTTCCAGGACCTAAGCCCGGTCGATTTATGTCTTGTAGACTTTCAAATCGTGAGAACAGCTTCACCATTAACGGACATCATGTATATGATCGCCACCAGTACCGATAAAGAGTTCCGTAAAAAGCACTACGACGATATATTCGATCACTACCACGCATCTTTAGGGAAATTCCTCAATCTCTACTCGATAGAAGTTGATGACATCTATTCTAAATCTCAGTTTTTGGCAGACAGAAAGAAGTATGCACTTTTTGGATTGTTCTGGAGTTTTATGGCTCTCTTCATAACTACCAGTGGAGTTGGGACCGACAATCCTGTGGCATTTTCAGACATGTCAAAAGGAGAAAGGGATGAGGATCTAAGTAGCGATCTTTACGGGCGTATGATAAACGACTTAGCCAACGATTTCGATACGGTTACTTTTAAACAGGTTTCATTTAATTTTAAAAATATTTTCCCGAACTCCTAGAAGAGCAATAATTAACCGCAAAATATTGTTTAGTTAAATATTATTATAGTTAGATGCAAATTATTGTTAGATTTTATAGAAAATTTTATACAATAAAAATTATTATATATATATATATATATATATATATATATATATATATATATATATATATATATATATATATATATATATATATATGTATATATATATATATATATATATATATATATATATATATATATATATATATATATATATATATATATATATATATATATATATATATATATATATATATATATATATATATATATATATATATATATATATATATATATATATATATATATATATATATATATATATATATATATATATATATATATATATATATATATATATATATATATATATATATATATATATATATATATATATATATATATATATATATATATATATATATATATATATATATATATATATATATATATATATATATATATATATATATATATATATATATATATATATATATATATATATATATATATATATATATATATATATATATATATATATATATATATATATATATATATATATATATATTATATATATTTTATTTTGAAATTTGAATCTTCCAGCCATATATTGATATGGCTGGAAGATTCAAATTTCAAAATAAAATATATAAGTAAATTTTAAATGAATAGTTTAGGAACTGGGTTGCCGCCTGTTCTAAGGCAGAAAATTTATTATAATTATTATCATCTTGAAAATGCTATAACTTTATCGTTATATAAATAACCATTATCGTAATTAATTTTAATAAAATATCTTAATTGCCTACATAATATTCGAAACAAAGGTCTTTAAAATTATTAATAGACTATTGTAATTAATTCAAAATTTAATCAAAAATAAAAATCATCAATAATAATTAAAATATAGTTAAAAAAGTATAGTTTAAAAATTCGTCAATAATAATCCAGAATAAAATCCAGAATAAAAATAATGAATGTTAGTAAAATAATAATAATGTTGAAAAAATATTTAAATAATACACAAGGGGATAGTAGTGTAAAACATACCTAGTATTTGCATTATTTCTGTTTAATTAAAATTCAAATAATGTTTATTTAGAATTTCAAATCACGTTATTCATTTTAGTGATTTAAATTTCGCTCGTTTTAAGAAGTATGAGTCGATAGTGAAGCATCATATCATTGATATGTTATATATCGTATAAGATTGCTAAATATCGTACTAGGCATTGCAGTTTTTACTACGAAACGCAACTTGTAGATGGCAACCATAGTTCCAAACAATGTTAAATCTTCTCTTATGTTCAACATGGCGGCGTTCGTGGTACGACAGTATGTCGACCCACTATAGATGAAACTCTGAACCAGCCTATACGGTATCCTATCTTGAAATAAAATAATTAGATAATTACAAAGTAATTTTTAAATAATAGCTCTTATTATTTACATAATTATGTTAATTTAATAAAGCACATTATTGTTCGTTGACTAATAGATCGCATTCTGTCCCTCCGTATTATTTATGTGACGCAATCAACCTATAAACATATGGCGGTAATAATCAAACGTTATTATTGATTTGAGTTTTTATAATCAATCATACCTTTTTATAAAACCATTCATTATCAATGTTATTTTAAATGGCCAAATAAATGGCTATTAGTTTCGCCCGAACATGCTATCAGCGCCATCTACATCTCGCTAGCGCAGAAGGGCTGCCGAAAAATTATATGGCATTGACCAATCTAACGCCTTATATAATAAGTGATAATAAGTGAAACATTAAGGTGATTTAATTACTCTCAAGAGGGATTTTCGACTACTCGGCCGAATGGTCAAGTAGCGTATACTGGCTTGACATGTTTGCCATGCTGATTTTTTTCATCCGCACAGTTTCAGCAAAGGCCAACAAAAGTAAGTAGTATGTGCAAGATTTGAAAATTTTCAAATTACAAATACAAATAGTAACAGATACAAATTAATTGAATCTATTCTAACTGGATCGCACGAGACGTTAGCACTAAGGTAAGGTTTAACTAAGTACTGCCTAATGATAAATAAAATAAAACATTTGATAATGTCGCGAAATCAATTTAAAATATTCGCAAAACCTAGAATCGCACAAATAAGTAAACTGATACAAGTTGATTTAAAACTATCAAATTTAATAGAAACATTTATTAGATAATTATTGAGAATCAAAATTACACAATTGTGTCGTTGCTCTTCTAGATGGGGTGACACCTACATACGTATAGTTAGATAGTGCAAAGTTTAGTTCTAAATATTATATTAGAGGCAACAACTATAGTTAAAATAGGTATTAAGACATAGGTATAAGTAAAAAATCGCCTGGTAACGTTTTTGTTTTTATATGTAATACATAACTGGATAATTGGACATAACTGGCTTTATTATATACATAACTGGAATTGGAGATACCTTACTAATAGCTAAAGTTTGAAACTGAAATAATATAGATATTTAAATTATCCACTCTAAACAATTATAATAATATAATTGTAATGTATGATATTAATTACTTACTTCCGCGAAAAATACTTGAAAAACGATCTTCATAATAGCTGTGATATCTGATCTGCATACTAGTGAGATCCCCTCTGTACCAATACCCCATGCACAGTTAGACACATTCTAGCTGGCTGCAAGGTAGCCTTAGATCAAGAACGGTACACTTAAAGCCATGACAAAGTTCTCGCTGTTATTCGCGAGGTAATTAGTCTCTCAGTGACTCGTGCCAACAAGGGTTTGACAGTATCCTCTAAAACCCCAATACAGTTTGTGCAGGATGGCTCTAAAGGCAAAAAACATTTAACTACAAAACCTTTCTCAATAATTGAGAAAGCTACAGATTGGATTCTGGAGGTTGATTCGGTTTCTAAGCAGTATAAATTCCCTGAAATGCACAGCCCTCCGTCCAGATATAACTCTTTACTCTCTATCTCGGAAGGTGGCTCTTATTGTAGAATTAACTGTTCCATGGGAATCAAATATCCCAAAAGACCACGAGTACAAATTAAATAAATACCATGATCTTGCAAATGCCGTAACCCGGAACGGCTTCACTGTTCACCTTCACGCGGTGGAAGTTGGCGCTCGTGGCCTGCCAGCTAAATCTCTATTTCACCTCTTTAAAGATCTTGGCCTTTCCAGAAAAATAATCAACTCTTTCTTAGAAAAATTATCTAAAACTGCGATTTGCGCATCTCAAATTCTATGGCTTCGAAGGGGGAGTGAATGGGTGGTAAGGTGAACGCTCACATGTGGCAAGACAGCTATCCTAAACCTACCACAGCCGGTTCGTAAATCCGGAATCCACTGCTCACCCCCCAGAAGTGTAAAAAAATAGTATTATGATGGGCCCGACTCCGGTCGGTGAATTCCATGGCAGCTCCGTTTGTATTTATTTATTATATTGTTTCAATTCAAGGTAAGTTATAAAAAATGGCATTTCAAAATCAATTCTGGTAATATATTGTACCAAACAATATCCAGTTTGTTGTAACTCGCCCATAGATGGCGCTGCAGTATATCAACGTCTATACCGTTCAACCAATCACCATAATATTATAATATCACATAAATTGTTATACATAGGTATTTGAGTTTGGGTAATATTTTCGCGCTATCCATTTTGTCCTAGCTCCCCACTAGACGGCTCCACAGACCACCAACTTCTATAAAGTTTAACCGATAGCCATGAAAATTGGTATACCTAGGTTTTTAGCACGGATAGTGTTTATTCGCTACCCCCCTTTTTGTAACGCCGCTATATAGCGCTGTAGCACACCAAATTCTCTACTGTTCAACCGATCATCATGCAAATTGGTATACCTACATACGTATTTGAGATCGGATATAAAGAGGGCAAAGCGAGATAATAACACTAGCCTATACTAATGTTATGAAGAAGTAATGTTTGTATGTTTGTATGTAGGCGGTAATCTCCGAAACTACTCTTCCGATTTAATTTTTTTTTTCACTAATGGAAAGCTCCATTATCGACGAGTGCTGCAGGCTATATTTTATTGTGATAAATTATATGTTTCAATACGAAATGCTTATGTTTTCAATAGGAAATCACGATATTTGTAAATCAAGTCGGAGAAAAATGGGCTGGTGAGTTGCTTTATTGGCGTGCGCTTATGAAAGGGTTTAATATATGTGAAAACAATAAATGACGAAAACATCACCCTGAAGAAGATCTATAAAGAATCAACTACTGCATACACCTAACTTTTATATTTAAGGTACAATAACTGCTTTTATGTTTCAAAAAATGAGAAAATAAGTAGGTAGGGTTTGTTGAAGACTTTAGCAATAAAATAAGAATCCTTACCAAAACAAATTGATCCACCATCACGGGTGTTAAATAGAAATAAAATATGTCATTTACTGTATGTTTTTAGGTGGTATAGTTTTAGAGATATTATGAAATTAGTAACTCGTGCCTCAAAATACTTAGCGGCAGCTGCTGGCACTGCAAGGTCAGCGTTCATCGGATGGCGACACGGGTGGAGAGTAACATGACGCGTACATCTACGACAGCCTTCCGCAACCCTGGGGTCGCGACCCCGCACGGGGTCGCGAAATATAATTATGGGGTCGTCAAAAAAGTCAACAAGGTCCTGTACTTATCGATTTTTATTAAAGTTTATGCATAAAATATAACCTCTCCATACACATTTTGATTCCAATTTCTTTAAAACGGAGATATTCGATGAACTTAAAAGAAAAGGAGCAGCTGATCGATTTAATATCCGATGAAAGCCTTCGAGCTATTTTCAAAACCACGGATCTATCCAAGTTCTGGATAATGACGGAAAAGGAATATCCACTGTTATACAAAATATCTCTGTTGAAATTGCTGCCATTCGCATCTACATACCTGTGTGAGACAGCTTTCTCTACATTGACCGCTATGAAAACAAAATATCGCTCCAGACAATGTAGAACCTGATTTGAGGGTGTCTATTTCTGATAACATATCACCAAGAATTAATATGCTGACTGAATGTGTGCAAGCACAAGGTTTAAATTAATTTTTAAAACTTACTTACCTAATTTTCTTAGTGAATAAAATGTTAAAATAATTGCTTGTCTCATTGAATGCCTTCATAAATATCTTAAAGGCATATTTTCTCGTTTGCTCTAATATTATTTTCCCAAATAAATAAACTTTCCGATATAATTTACGAAATAAAAACAGGTAGAACATGGAGGAAAATTGAAGTTTACCTTGATCTCGTTACCTGAACCAACCTTTGAATTTGTAAATTTAGTGTTTTTTTCTGGGGTCGCAACATCAAAAAGGTTGCGGACCGCTGATGTGCGAGATAGGTAGAGTGCATCTGAGGATGGGCGTCTTGCACTATACATCCAAAAAGGCAAAAAAACGCCACCCTACTTAGATTGACAAATCGATTCAAAACTTTACGCGAAGCGAAGCCGCGGGCAACAGCTAGTATTTTATAAAAGGCTATTTTGCAGTGCGTCTTATTAGTATCCTTCGACTGTCGCCCGATATGATATAGGTTCCCAAATATTCAGCTTCCTTTTCTGATATAATACTAATTAAAAGTTTGAGGAACAATCAAATCACTAACAAAATGAGAATGAATACTGATCAACATAAAAATGTTATTGGAAAACAGAGTTTCTTAAAAGTAGTAGCTTAATTTTAAGCTACTAGTTGCATAAATAAATATGCTACTATTTTAGTCTAAGAAACCATCGATTCGATTTCCAGTTTGCTAGTATTCATAAGAGTGCAACTTGGGTTGTCGACTACAGCGGGCGAGCCCGTCACCTCAGGAAGTTTTAACGATTAGTCGTTCTATCTTCCTGGAGTGAGCGCAGAAGACTTGAGGACAAGACAGTCCACCATCTAGCTACGCCACAAGCCCGTAAGAGGCCAACGCCTTAACCGCGAGATAGCCAGGAGTGTTACCCGGCGGGCTTACACTCACGCCCTTACTTCCAATTGTGACCAGATTACTCCGGTCTCTCGATTGGTTACGAGTTCGAGGTCGCTTGCGCGGTCCTCTCCCTTACGAAGCGGTGAAACGGTGATTACCGAATCTATCGCGGACCACAGCGTCCTTTGCCCGGCTGTTCACCCAGGATCGGATAGCCGATGGTTGTCGCAGAGCAGTCGCCGAAAGGTCCGCAACCACCCCCGCTCTATAGGAAACAGAACTGCTTCCAGACTCCCCCGACTGTTAGTCAGAGTGCACAGTCGATTGGCTTACGCCGCACGGTGCGCAGACCGTCCAGGAGTGCCAGAAGATTGATTCCCAGGAGAAACTGACCATAAGGCCAGAGTCCTACCCAGGCTCGCACTTCATGCGTGGAGGCCGTCGCATAGGTATTGACCCGTGAGTGTTACCAACCCTGAACAGAATGGGTCTTCGTGGCCAACTCAGCAAGGGCCTATTAACTCCCTCATAAGAGTGCAGACTAAAATAAAAGGTTCTGTGTGAAAATTGCGAAATAAAATGCAATACATTAAACGAGCCGGAAATTGGGACCAAGCAATACGTTCCGCGGACGATATTTCCCTCCATTTTAATGAAAATAATATTACTCATATAATCATACCAAAGGGCGCCGTATGGCTCCCATAAAAGGAGGCCTGCGGGATCTGAAAAAATGAAGAACAAAAGAGATAATCCCTTAGAAGAACATATACGTAAATATCGCTGAAAGGAAAAAATATTATTTTATAAAAAATATATTTCACCTCTAAGAAGTGTAGGTGGGTCTATCTATACGATCTGAATCAAACATGACGAAATATTTTATGCGACAAAGCGAGGAGCCTAGAGATTAGCACACAAGGGGATATTTTAGATAGTAAGATCGTAAAGTTTACCATAAGCATTGATATAAAACACGCCTATACGGTATCTTTTCTCGAAACAAAATAATAGTATATTATCAAACGATTTTTTTAAAAATCATAGCTCTAGATGTCTAATATAGATGTCCATTTTAGTTTACTCTAGATCTCTAAATAAAAATGTCCATTTTACTTTTCCGGCAGATGGAAATTTATTATGAAAGCGCTTTGGCCGATTGAGCTTAAATTTGTCATGCAGGCCTCATTTGGTCATGGTAAGAGTTGATAATATTGCGGTTGAAATCGATCCACCGCTCTGCTTCTAGCCAACCTTGGGTGCAGCAGCCATGAATGAATCATAATTGAATGCGTATACAAAATTTCGTGTCTTTGCTGTTGACTGTTGAGGAGTCCCCTCGTCGGGAGCCAACTCTGGGTGCAGCAGCCATGTCATGGTCGCACTAGTCACATTTCAATCTCGAAATATTGGACTTAAAAACTTGAAATTCACGTTGTAAAACAAAATTCATATACAGGGTGCGGCAGTGAGGACGGACGGTTTTTAAAAAATCATAAAATAGTTATTTTTTACTCAAAAACATATTTATTGATGGAATCAGGTTCGCAAGGAAATAGCATTTGAGACAGTCAAGTGTGGAAAATCACATCAGGCATGTGGTGGCCGAAATCGTTGATGCAGTGCTGGAGGCGTTCTTGGAAATTCGCGTAGACTCTCTCCAACATCGCTCTTTCAACTTGGGCGACTTCCACGCGAATTGCGTGGAATGATTTTTTCTTATGGGGACACCTCAAGGCTAGATTATACGAGAACAAGCCCCGAACTCTGGACGAATTGAAGGACGCAATTCGCGTGGAAGTCGCCCAAGTTGAAAGAGCGATGTTGGAGAGAGTCTAGGCGAATTTCCAAGAACGCCTCCAGCACTCCATCAACGATTTCGATGTGATTTTCCACACTTGACTGTCTCAAATTCTATTTCCTTGCGAACCTGACTCCATCAATAAATATGTTTTTGAGTAAAAATTAACTATTTTATGAATTTTTTAAAACCGTCCGTCCTCACTGCCGCACCCTGTATAAACCAAAATTTCACAATTTGGTTTACACTAAAATATTGGTTGGAATATCTTATATAAAGCGACAGAAATATTTTGTAAACTCCGCCATATTTAAGAAAAATACTACATCATATTGGAAATTTTATTACCAAGGAAAATACTACAAATATATTACGAAAATACTACTAAGATTTTATGAAAATACCACGGGGGTAGACTGATGCACGGGGGATGGGATTGGGGATTGGCACGCGAGTGGGGGGGGGAGGGGAGTGTGTGCGAGGGGGGAGGCGAGGGGGCTTGCCTCCTTGTCGGTCTACTGCAAATTGTCTACTTGTCGGCAAAATCTTGGGATGACCCAATCAATTTTTACTTTGCTGGCAGAAAAAGTATTGTGGACGCAATCTGTCTGTGTGTCTGTCTGTCTGTCAGTCTGTATTCCTCCACGATAGCGCCCAAACGCTTCTTCCGATTCAGTTAAAATTTGGTATGCACTCATAATTTAGTCATCGCAAGAGTTGAAAAGATTGTGGTTCAAATCGGTCCACCAGGAGGCGCGCTAGTCATACTTACACCTCGAAATATAGGACTTAGAAACTTGAAATTTGGTATACAGGTTCCTTCCTCTTTTGTGAAATGATTGATTGATAATAAACTCATAATATTTTTAATAGTAGTCGTATGTATTAGATATAATTAATCGTCATATTTATAGACGTAAATATTTTAAGTCGTAATATTTAAAGTCTGCAATACATTAATTATTTAGTAAGGTCCCTAAAATCTAAAACGCTTGCGATGCGTGGATCGTTCAAAATTCGGATTCGTAGGGTCTCGGTGACCCGCATTTGCAATTTGATGTTTCACCTCGTGAAGCGCTGAATTACCACGAATTTTAACTACTTTGTCAAATCAGTTACATTGAACAACATTTTTACTCTGAATATTTTGGATTGCGTCATTTTTCGGCCTTTATAAGGCGGCGAAAATAGCACCAGGGTATCATTTCTCGAATTATCACTCCACCCAAGACAGCGGCGGAATCAACCCGGTACTACTCCCACGAGTTGGGTCAACGGGTCCGACCATTTTGGGTACCTTTTCCTTCCTTCCTCACATCGAGACGAGCAAGCATCAGTCTGAAATCCTACAGACTCGAGCCGTGTCAAGTACAAGATACTCTGAGCACAAACTATAATCCTTATCCATGCACCCTCGTAACTTCAGGCAGATAACCACAGCATTCGCGTCAACCCCTGGCATATTCGGGAAGCGTTAACAAACTGGCAATATAAATCACTATACATTCCTTCTGACATCATCATCAAACAACTTGGAGTCTAGTGAGGGGTCGCCCGTCAAAGATCCGTTTTCATATGCATAATTTTCACATCGAATTGTACAATTTATAACTTAAACCAATTATGTACTACTTATTAGTTACGTATGCAAATTATTTAAGTATACCGGCCATTATAAAAGCTGAAAGAAAAAAAATATATGCTATTAAGCTTCTATTCATTCATTTTCTCAAGTTGGCTTATTTTATGACAGTTCTATTAACTTATCCTTTCTCTCTCGGATTTAAACAAATAAGTGAAAGCTGAATGCCTTGGAGCGATGGTACTAGATTCCTGTGCTAAAAGATGTGCGACCCCTGACACCATTAATTTCTTTAGTCCTTAAAAATCGCCCCAAGTAAATCTTGCTTTATTTCAAGGAGGCTTTTTAATTTAGGCTATATATAAGGAATAAAAGGCTTCTATTTTGAAAGGGTAGTTTTCATCCGATGCACGACGGAAAATCTTGGTATATTTGTACAATACGGGAGATACGGTCAAAGATATCAACACGCAGAGACTTGCCGATTGATTATACATATGTCACGTGCTCTCCTGAATATACAGCACGTATTAACAATAAGTCTTTTCTTAATATCAAGGATCTCTATTGACACCCTTTTGAGATCAAAAGATAACCTGATACACTATATCCCTACTCCCAGCACTGACTTCTTCTCATTCTCTTTCACCGTGCATGGAGCCCGTCTTTGGAATGCTTTGCCGAAAAATGTGAGAACCGCGCCAAGCATAACAAGTTTTAAAAACAGACTTGGAGACCATTTGGAATCTTCCAGATAAATTTCCTGTCCCTTCCCATTCTCCTCCTTTTTAAACTTTAGCGTCCTAATAGGTGTTAGATTATTTTGGTGTGGCACATCCTGTGCCTACAAAGAGTTAACTATATGTCTTTCTATCCTCTTTCTTTTGTATTTGTCTTACTCTTTATATAGGTTAAGTTACGTAGTCTCTACTCGCAAATAATGTTAATATAATAGTATAGGTTAGCCCTAAAATAGTAACTGCAGGCAATAAGCTCACCTTTTCCTAAGAATAAAGCGTTGTATTATTATTATATACTTTTGAATTATTTTGGCTTATTTTGGATTTAATATTATCCTGATTATATTATATTTCATATGATTATATGATTATATTTTATTAAAAGTTACGGTGATACGATGTCCACCGTATCTATCGCGGACAACGGCATCATTTGCCCGGCTTATTCACCCGGGATCGGGTCGCCGAATGGTCTTTTTAAGAGTAGTTGCCATAAGGTTAACAACTATCCCCACTCTATAGGAAACATTAATGTGTCCAGACTTCCCCAGCTGTCAGTTTAAATAGACAATCGATTGGCTGACGTCGCACGGTGCGCAAACCGTCTAGGAGCGCCCGAAGGTTGACACCTAGGGGAGACTGGCCCGCAGGCCAGCGTCATACTCTGGCTCTCACTTCTGCGTGGAGGCCGCCGGATGGGTGTTGACCCGTGCGTTTGACCGACCATATACAACTGGGTCTTAGTGGCCAAACTGCAACATCGGGACCATTATCATGTGTTTGTAACAGTAGCGTCTATTGTCTACTTAGACTGGTCATTAATCATACTTATCCTCCCATTATATCGCCAGTAACCTACTTGTGTTGAGCTGCCACAAAAGAAAAGTAATAACATAAAAGGTGTCTACGTTTAGCCGCCATTGCTTCAGTGTCGACTCCCTCGTGAAAATTGCCTGGAGCCTCGTCGCGCCCATTTTTGTTCATAGTCAAGTGGCTTTTGAAACGGCACTCGCGGCCGTTGAAGAGTGACCTTCACTGGGATTCGAACCTCGGCCTCGTCGATCGTCCCACATCCCCCCAACCAATCGCCGGGCGCGAGTAATATTGCCTCACTCAAGCTGATTCACACCCAAATTAATCATTACTCGAGTCGACTACTACGTACTCACGCGCGAAGTAATACTCAAAGGTCCCGGGTTCGATTCCTGGCTGGGTCACCATTTTCCGTTGGGATCTAATTAACGGAATTGCATTTTCAATTCTGTCGCTGGAATGCAATAACAAGACACACACTTACAGACATGTTTCACGCACACATACATATAACACGTCATAGTAGGGTTGGTTGTAAGAGATTGTCATATGACAATAAACCCGCCCATTGTGACATTTTCACAATAAAGAGTATAAACAAACAAGTATTAAATACTTTCTACAGTCGAAAACCGTTCTTAAACTCAGCTCAGCTCCACCAGGGCATTCTCGCGCGTCTCCGAGCTGGTCAACTCGTAAATCCAGTCTTATATTTTCTCCCGTTCAGCAGCTGTCAGCTTATTCGCTGGACTCGGCTGGGTGGTCATCCTTACTCTATACAGATTTAAAAAACTAAACTAATAACTCTTCGTGGACAATCGTAAGAGCCTAGCACTTTGGTACATTCGTATTTTAGTAAATAAAAAAGCGAGTGAAAAACACAAAGAAACCACGGACGCAGATCGACCATCAATCGAGTTCAACCGACAGAGGATAGAGCTGCGTATAACATTCGCTGAGTAATTAATACTAAAGTAATAGAAATATTACTTTAGTATTTATTATAATATAACCAATATAAGGAAAATATTCCTTGTTTATAGCGACATTCGTAAATGTTTATTTGTCTGTTTCTACACATTATTGTGAAATTTCACGATGGGCGGGTTTATCATCATACGACAATCTCTTACAACCAACCCTACTTGGAAGTATTTATGTAACATGTAAATAAGTGTATGTCCTGTTAAGTGTATCCCATCAGAAATCCGTGACCCAGCCGGGAATCGAACACAGAACCTTACAGTGTAAGATCAGGCAACCTACCCACTATACCATCGGATGTTGGATGTGTACTTATTTTAGCGGAGCACAAGTTTGCACCCGACCAAATGAACGGTTACGCAAAAAAAACTATCGATTTTTTTTATTAAGATATTAATATCTTGTGGCTTGATCCCAAAAGAATCGAAGCAGGAATCCATTTTCGAAGGAACGATCATAGTCTGCACTTAAAATAAAGAGAGAAGAAAACGTGTGACGGGAAAGAATGAAGGTCCTCGGGGTGACGGTGGACCTTGATCATTCTTTCCCGTAAGGTCCAGAGGTGGGGCTACCTCGATGACCGTCGGGTCGGGTTGACGCTGAGTAGGAACTGTGATGGGGAATACTGATAAAGGCTAATGACTTCTACACGCTTTTGTTTTTTTTCTGAGGTATAATTAAAGTATAATATATTATGTTTTTAAAATACAAATATTCTTATTAGTATAATATTCTTATATTCTGCCGTCGTAAATAAAAACACAGTAACTTGAAAAAAGTTCAGTTGTTAAATATTTGTTTTCATGAGCAAAGCAATCAATATAGATTATTTCTTTTAAATCTTTAATGTAAAAAAATAGTTAGAACTTCAATTCTGCATAAAAATATATATTAAATTATGATTGTTTAATTAATTAAATTAGATATTGTGTTTTAAATTAGGAAAATAATTTGATAAATTTAATATTTTTTAGGTAAATTTTTCCCATTACTGTTTTCTAACCATCTAAAATAAATATATATATATATATATATATATATATATATATATATATATATATATATATATATATATATATATATATATATATATATATATATATATATATATATATATATATATATATATATATATATATATATATATATATATATATATATATATATTTAAATAAATAAAAAACTGCAGGCACCTTAAACACAGTAATTGAGATACTGTGATTAATTCGTGTATTAATAAATCAACTTTTAACAAAATTTTACCGCAAACCACAGTATCTGAAGAAGCCGTGTTGTAACCAAATAAAAATATTTCTTAAATGCTTATAGGTACTAAAAAGGTCACAGTAAATAATAGGTTACTGTATTTTAACTTAAAAAAATATACATACTGTGTTTTTTTATTAAAAATATTGTGATTTTTTAATTAATACTGTGTTTTTATCTAAGGTATCTCGGTAACTATCCATCGACAGACAAACCGAAAAATTTGCCTTATAGTACTCCAACTCGTGATTTTTAAGAACCAAACTTGTAATGAAGTAAATGAAGTTACTGTGTTTTCATTTACGACGGCAGTATTAGTGTTCGCCTATTTTCTGAGTTATAATTTAAGTATGCAATATATTTTTAGGAAATCGAATATATTTGGTTTATAGATAAAATATATTTTTTCTCACTCAAACCGTTGCTAAAATGTCATTTCTAAGAAAGTAAATTTCAAAAATAAAATCACAGTTGTTCTATATTAAATCGACCACATTGATCACGAAAATGCCCATGAAAATCCCTGATTAAGTGTAGTTTGTTTAAGTATAAAAAAACTTCCTTAAAGATCATAAGGCAGAAAACTATAAGGATCTTGTGGAATATCTTCTGCAGTCGTACGCTAGACTGGGGTGTAGAATGTCTTTAAAGTTACACTTCTTACATTCACACTTGGAGGTCTTCCCTGAAAACTGTGGTGCTGTTAGCGACGAACGTGGCGAACGCTTCCGCCAAAAATTTCGGACATGGAAGAATAATACCAGGGAAAGTGGAGTGAATCAATGTTAGCGGATTAATGCTAGACGAATCACCAGCAAAAAAAAATACAAAAATCAAGGAAATCGTTTGCGCCATCAGTGATATTTGTCTGACTTCAACTGTAAGGTAAATGCATGAATAGGCTTACAAGGGCAATTCCGAAAAGCTTCAATAACTAAAAAACAAGAGCTAAACCCGCATTTTCATTATTATTTCCGTGTTTAGCACCCTTGAAAATATAAAGATGAACTGTTTTCATCAATGCTACAGAAAAAAAGTTAAAATGTTGTTGGCTTTTGAAAATTTTAAAATAGAATTTGAATAAGTGATATTGATATTTATTTCCTGCAACACTTCAAATGTGCATGCAGGCACCGAGTTTGCATCGCCGCCGATCTTCCACCAGTCAAATACTCACCGCGCCATTTTGAAGGAATCGCCGTTTTAACGACTCAGCACAGTGATGAAATTGTTTTGAAAAACTAAGTGAGCCATTTTATTCCAACTGATATTCTTCTAGAAAGGTATTCTAATATTAGATATCCCTGAATAATTTTTTGTTTATCGTAACCGTTGTTATCAATCAGTCGGAGATCAACAGCGATAATTACGTCATCGGGTCACCGGTCCATTCTACTACTTCTCATTCATTTATCTCATTCTTCTCAGAATTAGGCAAGCCAGGTTGTTGTCTGTGGACTGTTCTGATAAATCAAATATGATAAATAATTAGATATTATGCTTTTTATCGGCTTTTTATCAGATAAGGTATCATACATGTCTAAATCTGAAAGGAGAGCTACTTCGTGGTGAGATATTTCTGCTTATACAATAAATACTGGCTTCGCAGGCATCCATTAAATACTGGCTTCGCAGGCAAATTTTCGTAGTAATAGAGCACCAAATGTAGTTAAAAAGGGCCCATTTTACTATTCTGGCAGAAGAAATTATTTTGAATGCGCTAAAAAAAAATCGAGATGAAGACAGAAATATCCATTTTAGCCCCCCTAAGACGATTACGACCATTTCCAGCCTGAAGTATATCTGTGAGTATGTGTGTGTATTCCTCCACGACAGCGCCTAAATGCTTTATCCGATTGAGCTGATATTTGGCATGTATATAATAATATCAATTGGTCATGGTAAGAGTTGAAAAGACTGTGGTTGAAATCGGTCCACCTTTTTTTATTTGTTATAATTGTATTTTCTTCGCCTACAGTTGCGGGCGGCCAGTGCCCTCTGTTATTGGATAACTATATCACTGCGCACTACTTATGAACCGCGGCTTCCGCTCGTGTCTTTGCTTAGACTCCGAGGTGCGCTTTCGAAGCCTTTTCACTAAATTTCCGCTAGGTGGCGGTACGCTATTACGCGAATGTTATTAAATGAAATGTTATTTATGGTTATAAATTCCAATATTGTTTACCAAGATAACGCATCTTACAATACTCATATGCCAGTTACTGTTGATTCTGGGAAGTTTTGCCGGGAAAGTCTTGGGGTGCCTTTTGCCGAGACGATTAAGATCGTTTCCAGACTAAACTCTATCTGTGTGTGTGTGTCTATCTGTCTGTCTGTCTATGGGTATGTGTGAATTCCTCAACGATAGCACCCAAACGCTTCAACCGATTGAATTGACATTTAGCATACAGGCATAATTTGGTCACGGCAAGGGTTGACAAGATTGTGGTTGAAATCGGTCCACCAGAGATTGCGCTAGTCTTGAAATAGTCTTGAAACTCGAATCTTGAAATATTGAACTTAGAGTACAGTAAAGGACTTGAAATATTTTGGTTGGAATATCTCATATACGAGCGATACAAAAAATATATAAAAGTCCGCCATACATTAATTAAATAGTATGACCCTTAAGAGGCCGTGTACGAAATCGATGTGGGCCGTGATACCTCTGTAATCAATGGTGTAATATAACTATAGGTAGGTAGGATTTTCGGAGACAAAGAGATACGTCCACCCTTTGGAAGCGCTCGGCGGGGACTAGCTGACTTGAGGCGTGAATCGTATCATAGGCGAGTATCATAACGCGAGAATTAGATTGTTTTAAAAGACTTTATTGCCAATTCTAATTAATGTTTTGAATTTTTTTTTTAGGAAATGGATTGATATTGAACTAAAGTTTATTTCTGTTGTTTTTATTTTATGAACGAGAGTTCTAAAAGGCCAAAATCAAAAGCATTTCTTCGCCCATTTTCTAAAAAATTTGACAAAGTTAAATATTTTTTTTATCAACAATTTTGTACGAAAGTAGTAAAAAGTGATTCACTTATTATATAGAGGACTTTCACAACAGTACATTGTATTTTTTTTATACCGTTTAGATGTCAAAACGATTCGTATATATGTTATATTCTAAACCTCTTACAGCAAAAATTCACAAACAGTCGCCGGTTTAAGGTCAATTAATCAAAATTCTATAATAATTTTCAAAAAAGTAGCTCACTCATTAGATAATAATATAAAGAATCTTTTATGTTGTGCAAAAAAACTTATAGAAATACAGTATTTTAATCTTAAAATCACGTCTGCAAAATTACGTAAATTCACGAAATGCGCAAAATTTCGTGTACGGCCTCTTAAAACCGGCGACGCTTGCGATGAGTGACTCGTACGGAATTCGAATTCGATGGCGACCCGCGTTTGTGATTTGATTTTTAAATTGAGCACGAATCGCGCGATCGAAATAAAAATTTTCATTGCGTTGCGACGCATATTAATGGGAATGTCCGCCAAATGCTTATCGACTTTATTTATGGAATGAATATTCAGATAAAGTAAGTCTCTGGCTACTTGCCGAGAGAGTCTTGAGGTGACCCATATGATTCTTTTATGGACGGATCAGATCAAAAGCTAAAAACGCCATTGACTATGATCAATTCATCGATCACTTGTGATATGGCTTGTGCCTTGTATCACTTGTGATATGTATATGATGCATGAACTGTGGTTAGACAGAATATATATATAATATTGTTTAGCATTAAAAAAGTTATGAGTAAAATAATACACAATTACAAGTGAATATATCAAAAGGTATAAAAACCAATAAAAAGTGAACTACGGTAATTATAATAATTTATTAACATATTTTTTTATGAAGTATTTGTGGTTTATTTATATTTATCCATATTGATGCATATATACTTTCGAAATAAACCCAATCAGCCTTTCATTTGACACTAAACACGATACATTTATATTCATTTATTGATATTTGGAGATTTGGACATTTAGTTAACTATTGACTTGATATTTTGAGAATCACGGTACCCTATGACACTCGAGATTACATAACGGTTCTAGCAATGCTGCATATTTCTAAATCGGTTCCAGCGTTTAGAAGTGATAGTGGAATTAAAACACTAGCGCTGAGCTCGAATCGATTTATATATGGCAGGTCTAATTAGTTCATACACACGATGAACAAAACTTATTAGCGATAGACTTCTTCAAGAGGCATAAATATTTTTAAGTTACGGCACGAAAACGATATTCTGTTTTTGGCATTATTTCCGATTGCTAATAAAAAGTTGGTTACCATACGGATAGAAATCTGATTTCTCAGTAGTCCAATTGTGGGGCAGCTCCAAGATCCATTCCAGGCACGAACCCCTAAAGCTTATCGCTTCTTTCCTACGACGAATAAAATAGATTAGCAAAAGAATTTTCTAGGGAGGACCACGCGTTATTATCTCAAGCTTATCATTGTAACTCAAGAGCGCATGCAGCAGTCGAATGTGTTGCCGTCAACCGTTCTAGAATATTCCTTATCACACTCGTAATATTTTACGTAGTCACGATGATGGTATTCAAAATTTAGATTACGTAAAACTGTATAAATATCGATGAAATATCTCATTGGATGCGATTCATTGCTTACGTTTTGTCGTGATAAGAAGAGTATATTAATTATTTTCATTAGTCCCGGCCTGATCGTATATTATTTATACTAAAATAGTCTGATCGTTTATTATTTATACAATAAATAAACAATGAATATATTACCGAGTGATATACAAAAAAATGCAATAAGGAGTATCTTAAAAAATGAAGGATTCACTGAAGACAACATCACAGTCACCAAAGCGACTAAAGAGGGCGACAACTTCCTGGGTGTTGTGCTTAGGATAAAAGCTGAAGGAAAGGCAAATGGAACTGATGATTCCATCAATTTTATATACAAAATGGTACCGTCAATATCGCCAGAACAGCAAGCGGATGGCGATATACAATTATTCTTCGCCACGGAGTGCTATGTATACAATCACGTCTTTCCCGAATTCGAAAAGGTCATGAAAGAGGAGATGATACCGGAGAAAGACAGAGTGCGTTGGCCAAAAGTCTACATGACAATCGACACGGAAAACCACGAAGGAATCATCATGGAAGACGTCGGAGTGAAAGGATACAAAATGGCGGAAATAGAAAGCGAAACAGGATTCAAAACACTCGATTGGAAGCACCTAAAAATCGTAGTTGAGCACCTCGCAGAACTCCACGGCTTATCGTACGTTTTAAAATCGCGACATCCGGCGGCTTTCAAGAAAATCTCTGAAAACTGCAGCGAGAAAGTTTTCATTGAAAATCCGGATATGAAAAAGAGTTTCTTCAAAGAAAATGGAATATTTGATTACGTATGCGACAGAGCCCTCGAATCTATTAAAAATCCTAGAATAGCCCAGAAAATACGTGTTTTACGAGAATCGATTGTGAAAATCATTTACGAATTGAGTCATGCGAAATGCGCCTCGGAAACTGCAGTATTTTGCCATGGTGACACTTGGATTAACAACTACTTATTCAAATATGATAAGGTATGTATAAATAGAATAAATTTTTTGGTTCACTCATTCTAGTTCATTCATTCATTCATTCTAGTTCATTAATAACTTTTAGTTCATTCAATTATTCACCCGAATTCGAACCTAAGCAAATTCAAAGAAATGTGTTATTTTAAATCCTGCCAAGGATCTAGCTACATAGCTCTTCTGATCCTAGCCTAACAGCTGGTACCAGTTACTATACAAGATGGAGCAGAGCCAACTGACACCTTTAAAATATGAATTGTGCGCCACCGAGATAGCTTGGTTTGGATAGAGGAAGGACAAATGGTAGAGAGAGAAACGCCATTTCATTAATTGCTCCGCTGCGGTATGTGAGTCGGAATGGAGCTTTGGAAACTGCAAGAACGTTATACCTGTGTTCTTAGATATTACAAAAAAAATTCTGTCACGGAAGCACAGCATGTATATAGAAGATAGTTCAATATTGGTCGACATGGTCACGACTTGCAATACCATATTGGCTTTTTAGACGGAAAGCATAAAGCTCCATTAACATTGCGGACGCCAGACCATCTGTAGATTCTGAGCGAAGCTTTTGAACGCATCCTCGCCGTTCGGCGCGCCATCAATCTTGCATTTTAGCTAACAGAGGCCATCTGCCTGGTATAGTTTTCAAAAAATCGCATAATAGGTCGTATTTATTTATAGACACTTTTACCTATTTTTCCCCCTATACTAATATTATAAAAAGGTAAAGTTTGTGACGTTGTAGGAAGTAATATCTGGATCTACTGAACCGATTTTGAAAATTCTTTTACCAATAGAAAGCCACGTTATTTGTGAGTGTCATAGGCTATATAATAATCCGAAAAATGAAAAGACTTTTTCGTGTTAGTCGGATTTGCAAAGTAAGTCGGAGAAAAAGCGGTTGAACGAAAACGCTTCTAACTAACGCTGCCTAAACGATGAGAGATATATGATTAAGTTCTAAGGAAAAGCTGTAGAGCCTGATAATGCCTACATAAAAGTCAGCGACAGCATATGTCTAACTTTTATATTTAAGTCACAGAAAGTAGTACTTTATATTAAAAAATAATTTAAATCGTTAGGTCATGTTTATTGGTCATATTATCAACAATTATGAATTCTTTTCAAAATAGGTAAATTTATCGTCTCAAGTGTTTAAAACAAAACACTTTTCCCTTTTACTGCATATAATTTCTCTTTTACTGCATAAATAGTTAAAGGGTTAATACGCTCACAAATAAGACACTCACAAGAAGACACTCACAAATAACGGTATTATAGTCAAATTAGCGTGCAAATACATACATACATATGCAGTAAAAATATAACCCTTGTTTTGGCAATCAGGAAATAAATCATAGCACTCAGCACTAACCGAACCACACTCATTATTTCATCACAGTTAAAAAGTTTTACCGCCCAAAGAAGTGGGCACGGGTCAGCTAGTATAATATAAAACTAGTTAAAACATGTCAGTTGACTCAGCGCCACCCTGTATAATTAATATTATAATATGGATACGCTTGCGATGAAAAAAACCCTTTCATACCAGTATAATTCTTCCCGTGTTGTGATCCTACTACAATGTTATGATTTACATAAAGGATATAGTGTATCTAAAACAAAAAAAATGTTACGTATTCGTGTCAGTGAGTCAGTGAACAGTCTTAGTCAGTCAGTGAAGAGTCTTAGTGAGTCGGTGAACAGTCTTTGTCGAATTAACTGTGTAAATGCCTCATTATAATTAAGGAAAATTCCACAAGTGTCGATAAAATAGTTAAGCTACAAAAGTCCTGTATTAGACTAATCTGTGGAGTATCATCAGATGCATCATATAGCCCTTTATTTACCAGTATGAGTGAGTCTTATTTATATATTCTAGAGTGGAGGTTCTAAACCAATGGAATGCGACTCGGGTCGCGAAGAGTTTCCGACCCGAGTCGGGGGGGGGGGGGGTAGTTAAAAGATTTACAAATTTCCAGAATCTAAAAGGGCAAGCAATTAATTATCTATAAAGTCTTAACGTTCACTCCATGGGAGACACAGCGGTCTGATATCGTTATAACTCCCTCGGGTGGCGGGTTTGCCCGTAGTGATTGTGACACCTCCCAATGTCTTGCAATCTTTTCTGATAGGAATACATAGAATTAGTTACTGAATAATCCCATAAACGTTTGGTAACTGGCAAAATTAACACCGAAAAAAATCACTAGCTTCCCGACTATTATATGGGTTACTAACAATAATCATTGCATTTTATATTTCAAAATGAATCATTTGATCTCGAAACGATTTAATTTTACTTTTATATATTCTTTTAATGCCAAGTTTCATTATTTGACATTATGAGTGACGTTATTCGACAATATAAATAGGTTAAAAACAAATTTACCGCCTGAATTTTGTAGCACTCGACGTTTCGGCGATGTTGGAACCGCCGTTGTCCAGGGTAGTCTGAAGCGCCGTCAGTCCGTTGTTCCGCGTGTAGGCGGCAAAACGCTGCCACTACGCAGATTATAATGGTGGTGGGGCGGCGGGTTCGAAGCGCGCGAGTTTTTAAATTCCGCCGTACACAAAACACTCCCTGTATCCTGTGTTACGTCCCTGCGTTCGGCGATTTCCAAAAAGCGATCCCTGCATCGCCGAACAGCGGATTTTCAAAATTCGCGCGCTTCGAACCCGCTGCCCCACCACCATTAACATCTGCGCAGTGACAGCGATTTGCCGCCTACCCGCGGAACAACGGTTTGATGGCGCTTCAGTCTACCCTGGACAACGGCGGCTGCAAAATCGCCGAAACGTTGGGTGCTACTAAATTCACGCAGTAAATTCGATTTTAAAACTATTTAAAGTGAAATTATTAATTTGTTTTTTTTATTAATATTTTTTTACTGTGATTATTATTTTTAACATTAGAGTAATTCAATAAAAAATATATTTTACGTCCCGATTAGTAAACTATGTATACTTATATAGCCAAATATGCATAAGTGAGTGCGACATGCACTTCCCAATAAAAACTATCTATATATCTTGAAAAATATATCAATCTAACCCCGGTTGTTATTATGAAAATTCTTATCTCTTCTACCTGTTCTACTCAAGTCTTTAAGAATATGGTCTACCTGGTAGGTGCTTCACTTATTTTTGCGACTCACTTAGCGATAAAATTTTCAAAAAATTGCTACCTGTAAACAGTATCTGGCGTGCTGCCTCTTTTAGTAAAATACTAAAAAACGACAAATATTTTAAAAACCTTTTACTATTTTTATCTTCCAGGATCTAAACCCGGTGGATCTATGTCTTGTAGACTTTCAAATCGTGAAGACAGCTTCACCATTAACAGACATCATGTATATGATTGCTACCAGTACCGATACAGAAGTCCGTAAGAAGCACTACGATGATATATTCGAACACTACCACTCATCTTTGAGAATATTCCTAAATAGCTACTCATTGGAGGTCGAGGATATATACCCTAAATCCCAGTTCTTGGCAGACAGGAAGAAGTATGCACCGTATGGATTATTCTGGAGTTTTTTTATTCTCTTCATGACTACCAGTGGTGTTGAGAATGACAAACCTTTGGCGTTTTCGGATATGTATAAAGACGAGAAGGAGGACACTGTCAAGAATCGAAGTGCCGGTCTCTACAAACGTATGGTCAACGACTTGGTCAACGATTTTGATCAATATGGTTACTTTTCACATGCTTGTGCCTTTTAAACTTTTCTTTTATATAGCATAACGTACTATATGCCAGTTTAATAGGTGGAAATATATAAATGGTATATGTTTGTTATATTTTGATTTAGTAAATATGATTTTGTACTGTCTGTTGCCCAAATAAAATAAAAATTTTAATAAAATATTAAAGATTAAAAAAACCATGACATATATATTTTTTTTTGAAATGAATAATCGCTTAAACTACTAGCATATGTATTCTTAGACAGTTTTTATGGGATAAATAAAGTTATTATTGATAACGTTGACTGTAAGATATCGCTATAGCGATAAGTCCGCCATTTGTGCATAAATTGTCTTTTTTATAAAACCAGCGTAATATTCATTGAGTTATGTTTTTATAGCACAATAAAGTTATTCTATTCTATTCTATTCCATTCTATAACGCTCTAAGAATTTCAGTTAAATGTCACCATACAATGTTTTGTTTCTTATACAGGGTGAGTTTTGTGGGTGAAGTGGGTGAATCAATACGATCAAAAAAGCAACTTTGATTAAAAAATTTGGAAAACCCACAAAAATAAAATTATTTGAAAAATTGTATGTTAATATATAAAATAGTATAAAATGAGGTGATCGCGTAGCGCCATCTAGCGGAAGGTAAAATATCCCGAATATTGTATATTCGCCATATATTACCTATTGCTAGTTGGCTAAGAGCGCTCAGCGCTTGTCAAACTTTTATTTATCAGTAAAAAAAACAATGTTACCAAAAAAACAAAAAAAATATTTTTAGTATTTTCAGTTTTTTTTTTTTCAAAAGTTGCTTATTTGCTTGTACCGATTCACCCACTGTAAGGTGTCACCAATTAAAAACTAATCCTGTATAACATTAGATCAATTGGCATCATTTTCATTTATTGAGAAACGCTAATTTCTCTAATAAATATGGACTTTCAAAACAAGCTTTCTTCTCCTTAGGGTGCCTCTCCAACTAGTGAAGGTTGGCAGTCAGCTCTGCATAGTTCTTTTTGTCCTTCGCCAGGAAAAACAATTCGGCGACACTCGTAATCCCATTCTCGTAGTCCATTCTCAAATTTTCCGCAACCAAGATTTCCGTCTACGGCCAGGTCTCCTCTTCCCTGCAACTTTTCCCAACATAATGACTTGCAAGACTTCGTACCGTTCATAACAAGTAGGTAATACATATTTTTATTTGAAAGAAAACAGACACTTACATAGTTATTAGATAATGGTAAATGCCAGAAATGGTCATACACCGTCATGTCCCATACATTATTGAGCTTGGTGACACATCTTGTCGGAGCCACGTTCATTATTAGCGATTATTTTAATAAGGAAGGACGATATTTAAGAGAGCTCACGTATTTTTCTCAGTGTCGGTCTTTCTTATACGCATAATCTTCAAACCGAACTGTACATTTTTTAACAAACTACCACCAACTTAGTTATGTATGCATATGATTTAAGTATACCGCTCATTGTTAATGCTAAAAAGTAATAATAGACAAAATTTTACCAAAAAAAAAACAACTCCAACATTGTTTATAAGTGCAGCAGCCATTTCATGGTGATACTTAAATCGGGCTATCATAATAAAATGCGTATACAAGATTTTCTGTGTGCTGTTGAAAGTTGAGTAGTCCCCTCGTCGGGAGGCGACCCAGGGGGGGGATGGGACAAGTGGGCGCGGTCAACTGGGCGCGGCCGACTGGGCGCTGGTAACTGGGCGCCGCCGACTGGGTGCTAGGCCAACTGGACGCAGGGACAACTGGGCGCGAACCAAGTGGGCGCGGGATGGGTGGGCGCCACAATAATATTATGCAATATATTTATATATTTATTTATTGTGACTGACGAGAAGTATTCTTATTATATAAAACATTATATAAAAAATAACTAATGGTGAAACATTACCATCATAGCAATACTGTGATACACCCGTTTCAGAGCTAGCGTTTACATGGGATTTAACATTTATATAATAAATACTTAAAATTACTTAATAATAGAAATATATACGTAACCATAAATATAAAGAGATCTGTGCATTATGTGATATTTTTTGATATTTTGCACTAAATTTATTTATTGCACTAAATTTTTTGCACTAAAGTATGGATTATGTAAATGTTAAATCCCATAAAACGTTAGCTCTGAAACGGGTGTATCACAGTATTGCTACGAAGTTAATGTTTCACCATTATAAATGTAGCAATAAAAATATTTCTCGTCAGTCGCAATAAAAAAATATGTAAATATATTCATAATCTAATTTTGCCACCCACCTGTTCCACGCCCACTTGGCTCGCGCCCAGTTGTCCCTGCGTTTAGTTGGCCTAGCGCCCAGTCGGCGGCGCCCAGTTAGCATCGCCCAGTCGGCCGCGTCCAGTTGGCCGCGCCCACTTGTCCTAGACCGGACCCAGGGTGTAGAATCAGGTCAAGCTTACCATAAAAAATTCATTGTCATCGGAATTGAAGCAACATGTAAATTCATATAATAATACCTCCATATAATAATATTTAAGGAGTTCCCTCAATTCCTCATAGATCCCACCATCAGAACTGGATTTTGATAAAAATGGGACCAATCTGTAAGTATATCTGGATTTTTAAAGAAAAGAAGAATTTTCCAAATCAGTTTATTAATTGCAGAGTTCTGAGGTAACAAACATAAAAAAAAGATGCAACTGAATTGATAACCTCATTCTTTTTTTTTTGAAGTCTGTTACAAAATAGTTGCTATTATGCTGCCATTAATTAATTTTCTCGAGTTGGCTTATTTTATGACAGATCTCTTAAATTATCCTTTCTCTCTTGGACTTAAATAGATGAGTAAAAGCTGAATGCCTTGGAGCGATGGTACTAAATTTCCATGCTAAAATATGTACGAACCCTGAATCCATTAATTACTCGAGTCCTTTAAAAATCGGCCCAAATAAATCTCGCTTTATTTAGAAGAGGTTTGTTAATTTTGGCTATTAATAAGGAATAGGAGGCTTCTATTTTGAAAGGATAATATTCTGAAGCGGTTAAAAAAAGCGGTGAAAATAGCGAAGCAAAAAAAAGCGAAGTGGGTCATATCATCAGACGTATTTTTCGATTGTTGTCCACCTTCGAAGCACTGTGAGTCGTATAAAAAGGGCCCTGCAACAGCCCCCGTTCACTATCCAGCGGTGGCAGTGTTCACATTAGAACACTGTTATTTTAATATCTTCAATATCAAATTCAAATTCAAATTCAAAATTCTTTATTTATCTATAATATTACATGTATTTTTAAAATTCAAAGCCATCCTAATTAGGCCTCGCCTGTACTAAGGTAGGCTTAATATAAAAAAAGGTATAGTGGTTTTCGTAACTAGCTGTAATACATCATGTTGCATTTGTTTCTCACCACCAGATTTCTCCTTTCCCCGGTCACGGGTCCGAAGTCCCTTGCGAAGCCTCTTGCTAGCGGTAATTCAGTTTGAATTTATCGCGGACCGTGACGTTTTTTGCAAGTCTACCACTCGGGATCGGGTTGCCAACGGCTCGTTTCAAGAGTAGCTGACATTAGGTCAACAACCACCAGCGCTGCTTAGGAACCGTATCAGATCATTTCCACCCCCCCTCCCCCTCCGGTCATTTGCCGGAGTGCACAGTCGATTTGATGACGCCAAATAATGTGCTAACCCGGCAGCACCCGAAGGACATCCCCCGGGGAACTGATCTACCTGCCGTGACAGGAAAGACAGAGTTCTTTCTAGGTTCTTTTGCGAAGAAGTTACCGGATGGGGGCTGAACCGTGAGTTGATCCGACTCAGAATGACAACCGTATACCAAGGATTTAGCACGTATAGCAGAAGCGTATAGCAGAATAACAAGGTATTAGTGATTTAACCGCCCTACCTATACGAACGTACGTGGTACGTCCTTTTTATTATAGCCCTAACGCAACAAAAAGTATCTTGTACGTTCAAGCAAAACAGAAAAAAAACAACAAAAAAAAACTATACCCACAAAGCCTGCGTGACATGTCAAATTGTTCCTACGATTCTAAATAAAAAAAACGATCATAAATAGGTCTATTATTTAATATTTTTTCTGGTTTATTGTAAACAATTACCTATTGTTATTAAGAAATCTAATGAAAAAAACCAACGATGTTTTTCCTACTTTTTAAATAATAACCAAAACCGAAGACTATCGCGGTTGTTTGACATTATAAATAGGATAGAAAACGAATTTACCGCGTGAAATTTGTAGGACCCGACGTTTCGGTGACGTTGCAGCCGCCGTTGTCTAGGGTAGACTGAAGAGCTGTCAGTCCGTTGTTTTGCGTTTTCAATAGAGATGACGGCTACAAACTCTCTTCTACGTGGAACCCTCTTCTTAAAATGTTCCCGCCGCCGAACGCCGAACGCAAAGACGTAAAACAGGATACAGTGAGTGTTGTGTGCAAGACGGATTTTAAAAATTCCCGCGCTCCGAGCCCGGCCCCCCACCACCGTTATAACCTACGCAGTGGCGGCAGCGGTTTGCGGCCTACCCGCAAAACAACGGACTGACAGCTCTTCAGTCTACCCTAGACAACGGCGGCTGCAACGTCACCGAAACGTCGGGTCCTACAAATTTCACGCGGTAAATTCGTTTTCTATCCTATTTATAATAACCAAAACGTAGGGCGGTTAACAGCACAGGAATCATTAACTGCCTAAATGTGTGTGTAACAACGATGTATATTTTATCTGTGCTTATATTGAACACTAATCATAGTTTTTCTCCCATTGTATCGTCAGCAACCTACACTTGGGAGCTATGAATCCGGGTTACCAACACAATACTCAATATATCAAAAACTAAGTACCCTAGCTTATTCAATAATTACCACATTAATAATGTATATTTAATACTAGGAAAGCTTCTATTTGTGACAAAATAGAAACAAAAGAAAAAAGAAATACAGTAAATTCGTAGTTCGATTTTCAAAAATAATCTATTTTTTTATAGCCTTTTCATTGGCATTACTTTAACCTTCGTTAGTCGAAATATGATTTGTAACGCCGTTAGTTGCATTGAATTTGACACATGCACTCAGTATTTGAATGAAGCATTTCTTTAATTTTTACATTTTTTTTTAATTTTTACTTTTTTCTTTAATTTTTACATTTTACTTTTCATACCTATATAAAGCTTATATAAACACAAAAAAATCTTATATAACTTGTAACAAAAATCCAAATTTGCGTGGCCGGTTATGTTGCAAAAACATGTTACACGCATTGCAACATGTTTCGCGTGTATTTCTCGCGAAACGGCAGGAGGACCTACTTAGTCAGTCTTCTTGTCTTAGTAGGTAGCAATAGACAGGTGGAACATCTCATTCTCCCGTCAATTCCAGACGATTCTTTCAGTGCTCCGGTCCGGTGTCTTTCTGTTGTCAATTTAATTTCTATTTTATGATTAATAATAAAAATATATATGTCGCTCTGCACGCCATACGATATATTATGTATATAGTGCTCCGGTTGTACCCACTTCGGGTTTGAATTTTTGAAGGCCGAGCTGAAGGCTGGTAGGCATTTCCTTGGTCTGTGGTCCGTCTGTGTCGTAATTATCGCTAAAATCTTCGCGTGCCTACTTGATTTTCATCTTCCTCCGTTGGGATTCGTGCAATTTCATCTTGATCATTGCGACTTTCGAAGTTGAATTCTCACATCGGCGCCATCCTGCTGTATAAAAATGTGGGTATTATAATAGGCTACATAGGTATACCTCAATATTACATACCTAAATGATGTATATTGTATACGTGCCGTCAAAAAATATAATAAATTTACGATAAAAGTGTATTCAAATCATACATTTGTCGGTTTATCGCGTGAAACAACACAAACGATCGACTGTAAAGAAATAGTAACGCAGTTTGTCGCAATGGATCTCGCAGATCCATATCATGGTTTTAGTATACAATAATAGAAATATATTAATATATAACATTTATTATCACTGTTATGCGTATCTACATACTTATACTAAGCAAATAAAAAAGATACATAATAAAACAGTAAAAAATAGCAGTGATATAGCGACCATAATATGAAAATTGACGCCTTTAGTCGCAATGGATCTGCGTGATCCACGTGGGCTTCGCGTGCATGATAAGCATCCCTCGCGGTTGGCTTCACACTCCCTCCGGTTTGCATCGGGGTAGAAACAAATCAGGAAGGTAGAGGCGCGCGCGAGGCCAAGGGCGCGACAGCGCCAAAATCGCAGCCAAATACAAAAATCTCGGATTTAATAGATCCGTTGCGACTTACGAAGGGTTAAATCATACAAGAACTTTTACTAATTTTATTTGATTAGTAATGAATAGTCTATAATATACCTACTTTTTATTTGAATAGCCTATTATTCTTAGTTTTAAGGTTTATGTTGGTGACCCGGATTCATTGCTCCTGAGCGTATTTGCGTGGGGCTACCACAAATAAAAGTTATCTACGTTTCGCCGCCATTGCCGCAGTGTCGACTCCCCAGTGAAAATTGCCTTAGCACTTGTCTCTCGCGCCCATTTTTGTTCGCAGTCAAGTGGCTTTCGAAGCGGCTATGGCGGCCCTTGAAGAAAGATCTTCACCGGGATTCGAACTTATGCCCTCGCAGATCTGATCTCTCCCCCCCCCCCCCCTATCACTACCCCCTAACCAACCACCGGACATAAATGATATTGCCTCACTCGAGCGGATTCACACCCCAATTAATCATTACTCGAGTAGTCATTCAGTTATTACTCACGCGCAAAGTAATACCCAAGTATTGAATGCGTTCTATAGTCAAAAATGATGTACTAGGGAAAATATCCCTTGGGAAAAGCGACACTCGTGGATGTGTACTTCTTTTGGCGGGGCACGAGTTTGCACCCCGCCAAATGTGCGGTCACAGAGTTTGCACCGCCGGTCTTGCACCAGTCAAATCCTCACCCCGCCGGGTATGCGCTCCGCGCGGATAGGATTGGTTACTTCGTTGAGACTGAAGGTTATGTTAGGTATATTTTACATATTTTATATGTACAGCATAGTTTACGATACCTAGTTGTTATCCACACTTCATCTCAGAGACACTTTTCGTAATGATAATAGTAATTTAGTAATAGTAGATAATAATTCGTAATTTTTTATTATATTATTATTTTATACCGTATAGACATATTTAGGACGCCATCTACAGTTCGCTTTCACATTGTTATACCATGAAAGTCGCCATATTGAACATAATAATAAATTTTAGGAACCATGAGTGCCATCGACACGTATTAAAACGCTGGTTTCGTTTCGTAGTATAACACTGGTTTCCCAATCGTAATACGTCTTTGAGCAATCTAATATGGTATACTGACTTGAAACTAGCCAGTTGCGTCCACGGTAATTTGAAAAAGTATAAATGTTTAGCATAATGTATCATACTAAGAGTATATACGTACCGACTGTCATATTTGTGTTGAATTTTAAACACAAATTTACCTTCGGTAGAAACCCAATGAAAGCCAACGGTATGGAAGGAGAGAAGTAGGTAATCAAACGTGGCGATAGAGCGCTCTCGATTGCACCGGTCCGTGACATGATATGCGCTGCGATTGAGGTGCAATATAGAGAGAGAGGCTTGCGACTCGAGCCTACGAGAGGAAGCAAGACAAGCGGAGGTTCTGTCTGCTTGCTTGCATTGCCTCGACACGTTGTATTATATACGTAGGTGCGTTTTGAATGATTCGAATTGAAGTTTTGACGGGTGTTTAGAATACAATGAATTTAATGTATTTTATGCTCTGGCTCTTATCAGAGCTAACTCTGAGAAGAGCAAACACTTGCCTAAGCATGCCAGGCTTTTGGGATTCTATGACAGTACGGCCACTAATTGTAGTTACATAAAATAGAATCACTTAAAAGTCCATGGAGTGAGTCATGAAGTACTTAATATAATGATGATTAGGGACTGTTCTGATAAACCAAATTAAATATCATACGATTTATAAGATAACATATCATACGTATCTAGCTTTATAGAATGTTCGCCGATTACGTTTGAATATTTAACATAAACACGTTGAATATATTCAAAATTTAGATTACGCTGAAATTTAGATTACGATAAAAACCGCAGAAATATCTCATTGGGTGCGATTCATTCCTCAAATTTTGGCGGGACAAGAAGACTCTATAAATTATTTTTATTCTTTCCGACTTAATTGAGTATTTTTTTCTACTGGTAATAAATAAAAAATGAATACATTGCAGAGTGATTTACAAAAAAATGCAATAAAGAGTATCTTAAAAAAGGAAGGATTCAAAGAAGACAAAATCACAGTGACCAAAGCGAGAGACGAGTTACTGGGAGTTGTGCAAAGGATAAAAGCTGAAGGAAGAGCAAACGGAACTGATGATTCCATCAATTTGATTTATCGAATGGCACCGGCATCATTGTTGGAAGAGCGAGCGAGTGGATATTTGTATTCACCTATCGCCAGGGAGTGCTATGTTTACAACCACGTCCTTCCTGAATTCGAAAAAGTCATGAAAGACAATATGGTACCAGAGAACGACAGAGTGCGTTGGCCAAAAGTCTACATGACAATCGACACGGAAAACCACGAAGAAATCATCATGGAAGACGTCGGAGCAAATGGATACATGCTAGTAGATATAGAAAGCGAAACAGGATTTAAAACACTCGACTGGAAACACCAAAAAATGGTAGTTGAACACCTCGCGAAATTCCACGGATTATCGTACGTTTTAAAATCGCAACATCCAGCGGCTTTTAAGAAACTCTCTGAAAACTGCAGCGAGAAATTTTTGACTGGAAATCTATTCAGGAAAAAGATTTTCCTTGTGGAGACATTATATTACACTTCTAGTAGAGCCTTGGAATATATTAAAAATCCTATACTAGCCCAGAAAATACGTGATTTTCGAAAACCAATTGAGAAGACCATTTGCGAATTGAGTCATTCGAATTTCGTTCCGGAAAACGGGGTATTTTGCCATGGAAATACTTGGATTAACAAATACGTCTTATTTGTTATTTAAACCTTTTCCTGAACTTTCCTGAATTTTCCTTCGCCTACCAACAATAAAAGTTTCTTTACACCTGGAACAGTACTGATCGCCTACATAGGGTTTTTGGTAATGTGGACAGTTGTAAAAAATTAAAAATATGTTCAATTTTTATTAAAATTTGTTTGTATTCTAAGCGTCCACGACCTTGAAGTACGAAGCATTTGGGAAAGCCGCACATAAGTGCACATGTAGCACTGTCTCGCTTGCTCATTCATGTGGCGCGTTTATCCTACTCCTTCGCACGCATACCCATTGAAGCGCATTTTTTTCACATATCTCATTCGCACCTTCCCTCGTTAGTCATGTGCGTTGGCCTCTTCAATCGACTAGTGATGCAATTTGAGTTGAGTGTTGATTTCATTCCGTGATACTAATTGTGACGCGCGCGTTTGTTTATTGCTATTATTATAATTTTAAAATACTATGCTGTATACAAAATCTGTTTAAGAAGTGATACGACATTAACGGATCGCCTGAATGCTTATGGTCGCCTGCCTAGATGGAGTCCACTAACGTGGACCCCCCTTTACATATCGTGTACCCCGATTTTTTTTTCACTAACATGGACCCCCTGCGAATCGAAATCGACCCCTGGGGGTCCATGTAGACCACTTTGGGAATTACTGATTTAAATGTTATCGAAATCAATAATTGTGAGTCTCGATTTGATTCTACAAATAATACTTATATACCTAATTTAGATTAATTTTTATGAATAAGCATTCTTAGTTTGAAGAAATGAAAAAATTGACACAATAAATTTGATTTTATTTGTGATTAAAGACTTATATTGTTAGTATACATACATATTAGGAATTTAATACAAGATAATTAAACAAGTAATTATGTAATTTATGATATTGTGATTTCCTCCTCTTCTTCTTCTTTCGGTGCCTCCTTACTATTGGAGGTTGGCCGTCAGCTCTCCTACCCGTATACTTTTCGATTCTTACCGAGCGAAATAGGTCTTCTGCGCTAGCTATTCTAGTCCATTCCCTCATCTGATGTTCCTCAGCCACGACTTTCTTCTTCTTCCAGCGCGTCTCTTCCCCTTAATCTTGCCCATCATAATTACATGAAGAAATAGGTACCGATAGTGTCGAAGTACATGTCCTAAGTAACTGGTTTTCTTATTTTTCATGGTCAATAAGAGTTCTTGAGATTGGTTGACGCCAATATTTGCCATAGATCGCGTCGTGTATAGATGATGAACTTCCTTGTGATAGGAACAGTGAATAAACCTATTAATTGCAGTAAATGCGCTGTTTTTTTATTCCACTACATTGGCAGGCTGGCAACTACAAAACAATATTACAAAAAATGTTACCATCCGTGATATTCAATCGGGTAATCAAAATTATCAAATTTAATTAAAATATACAAATAATCAAGAGTATTAAAATATTCCAATTATTAATATTAGTCCAGTAACCGCAGTACAAGTTGCATCAAGTCAGGGTAGTAAGTGTCGTTTTTTTCTTGTATGGGATGTGCCTGAGATAGGAAATCCAAGTTTTTTACTTCAGCAGAGCTCTCCGGAACACTTTTGAATACCCAAAAAACTGCTAAATGTACGCACTTTTTCGGTTCCTTCCCATTTTGACCATGAAAAGTCTAGTTTTCGAAAAATATTATCCTACTCATTTCTAAACTAGAATACATTTCCTACAATTTGAAACTAGAAACTTTCCAAATTTGGCAAAAACTCCAAACTCCAAAATTTTATGCTGATTTTCATGTTTCATCATATTCAAATGTATTTATATCTTTATTAACCTGTCTAACATAAGTTTAGTGAAGTAAACATTTATTCAATTTAACATTTTAAAGGAGGTAGGAGAGGAGGGAAAGGTTGGGATGGGTGGATGGAAGTCATTGTTCACAACCAAATGACTGAAATGAAAATACATTTAACCCTTAAGGCGACGTACTACTTAAAAAATAAACCGTATCTGAGTTTTTAGGCCCCGCCTACTTACCCCCTCCCCTCGCGACGGGGCAGGTGTTTATTATGTTGACTCATCTCGCAGCGATATTCACTCGCTATCGATGTCTGGACTAAACACACTAGGTATACACTATTGCAATGGGATTTATATTTTGGGATTATGCAAGTGTCATGTACCTACGCTGGTGAAGAAGGCTACGCTTTATCATCATCTAAACTTGAACATTATATTACTTTCCCGGCTGCCACTGGTAGGGAAGGTGTTGTGATCGTGCGGAAAAAAATGTTTAGATAACGATAGAGATGTCCATTTTGAGGTCCACCAAGATGATTAAGACCATTTTCAGAGAAATGTATGTCTGTTTGCCTGTATGTAATCTCTCACGATAACTGCCGAGCCGTTGAACCGATTGAGTTGAAATTTGGAACATAGGGATAGTATCACCCTGGAATGCGCCCATTAGATTTTGGCTGTCAACTGTTAAACCAAACTATCACTGTCAAAAATTGACAGAAGCCATATCTTACAGAATTTCATTTGCGATATGTCATTTGAAATCCCCTGAAAAACTGTATTAAGAAGAGTCACCTGTCACTAATTAATTTTCGACATTTTAAAATAATTTTAAATGGTGATAGATGACAATTGGAGAAATGCCGTTAACTGTTTTGGATACAGTTTTCCAAGGGCTTTTAAATGACATAAATCGCAATTCATGTTCCGTGAGATACAGCTTTAGTATTTTTTTGATAGTTGTAGTGACAGTTTTTGATAGTATTTTTTGGCAGAAAAAACATTTAGAATCGAATTAAAAAACAACATTGTGTATCGAACTATTTATTCGCGGTATAATAGTTCTTTGAGGAGGACATAACGACACCCATCGCCTTGTACATTATCATTAAAAAAATATTTAATTAAAAAGTAATATAATTTATTTTTAGATACTGTAAGCACATCATTGTAAACTTTAAAGAAATACACATCATTAAAAATAAATAATTATTAATTAAAATATAAAATCATTAAGACAAAAAATCATGAAGACATTTCTGGTTTGCAAAGTAGTCTGTTATTTCTGAGTAGATACATACATATTAAATGTAAAGAGACGAATAAATACATTTAAAATTGCGCAGTACATTTGAGACTTCCTTTTTGTAGCCTTGACAGTGTCGCTTTGTAGTGGTGCGCCGACTTTTGTAATTAAAATTCATCAAATGATAATACATTTTCAAAAGCCTGTTCATCATTATTAATTAGATCTGTACTCAGCACAGATTTGGAATATCGTGTACTTTTCGGTGGCTCTCTATTGCTTGTGCTTTGCTTTGGAGTGTTATTGGCAAGTACATTCTCTGTGAGTTCTTTGCTCACTTTGTGATGGAATCACTGAAAACTAACTACCGCTTAAGCGTTGGACAAGGGAGAGGAACCGATTTCTTTCGTTTTATCGTGTCGTTTCTTTTATTTGGTTCTTTCAAAGTGTATTCAGGCTCCCTTAAATCCATATTCCTTCATACTCCTGGATCGATAATTTCAGGTAATACACAGTCCATATAAAAACAAACAAGTTTTTTCCATGACATTTGTCCAAATCAAATCATTCGTCTGTATATATTCGGTTTTGAGGAGATCGTTTTTACCAGACCAAAATGTAAATAGGCACACTTCCTTTCCAGTTATATGTATCGTTCCAGTTACAGTTTCTTTCCAGCACACTTTCTTTAAAGTTATCCACAATACCACAGATAGTTCATACCTTGTTGAAAACTTACGTTTTTTCGTTCCTCAGCGATTAATTCGCAATTCACCCACGTTTGAGGTATCTCGTGCCAATACCAACTACGGGAAACATTCCATCGCTTATGGGCTGATATGCACGTACGACTCTTGTTTCTCCACCATCGACATTTTCAACCTCAACCAACCGACGTTCGTTAAAGAATTATTCAAATCAATTGCACCTAACGAGCTTGTTAATACCTATAGTAATTAGTTATATACTTTCTATACAACAAAATAAAATTCGAAATTTAAATTCTAAGTGTCAACATATTTTAAAATTTTCTCCCCTCTAAATAATAATTAAATAATAAATTTTAGTGATTATAGTGCAATTCTATAGTCTGGATTAACTCGCGGTTAACACGGGACGCGTCCCGAAGGATCTGATCGGTCTGAGCTGTTCACTTTAAATATTCGACCAGCGTGTCTATGGAAAAGTCGACCATCGAAAACAAGCGAGCTGTAGTTACTGGCTGAAGGCAGATCGACTTTGCTGAAGATACATCGGAGGACTTACTGAAGGTGGTGGTGGATTTGATTGACCAGCCACCTTTCGAAGACTATATGCAAAGACTCTCAGAAGGAGGTTACCGCAAGGTATAAGGACGATCAATTGTGCGCTGGCAGCTTAGAAGGATTACGAGACTCTTGTGGAGGCGATAGTGGTGGACCTCTGCAAGTGGCGATAGCTGACAACCAATGCCTTTTCAACATAATCACCGTTACCAGTATTGGAAAGAGCCCTTGCGGAAGTGCCAAGGGACCTGGCATATACACTGCCGTGAAGAGTCATGTGAAATAAATGGCGTTTTAGGAGTATGTCTACCGGCGAAAAATTGTCAAAAACTGAGGGGGATTTGCCAAAAGGGAAACTATCACAATTTTGTATAATGTCGGAACAAGAGACTGTATGCTGTATTCAACACAGCCCCATGAGCAACAACACGAGATCATCAGAAAACCAGGATAAATCCAATAATGCATCTTCTATATCACCGCCTACTACAACAACTACCAATAAGTCACCGGTCATCTCTACAATAGCTCCAGAAAAAACTCAAACATCACCAACAAGCCATAACTACCAATTTCATAAATGACAGTGTGAAAAACGAACTAAATCCGAAAAAATAGCTCTGCAATATTGAGTAAAAATTTAACAATGACAGTCATTGCTGCGTTAGCGATTGATTGATTTATTTTATTTTATCTGCATCCAAACTTTTCTCTGGTCGTAACGGTCTCCGTTCCATCGGGTTCAGAAGAGGGAGGAAGAGAGAGTGCACCCGTGGTCGCGCGCCCACCTGTGCACTATAATATAGCCTGCGCACTTGACTGCTTCCGAACAGTGGACTCTGAGAAGACTAAAGAAGTCACTAGAATCTACAATGCAGTCGCTGTGGCCGAACACGGCTAGAAGGATATATATACAACATATCAGTAGCTACCACAAATATTTATAAATATCTATAAATATTTATTATATTTATTATATATCTATAAATACCTATAAACATCAATAAATATCTGTATTTATATATCCACTATACGACCTATCTATATCTTTATTTATATCTATATACATATACACATACCATCGTCTAACTCCTTCTTCCTAATCACTTCCAATTCCCTACCTCTCCCATCGGTTTTCTATATATTTTTTATATTTAATATGAACTTTGTTTATTTTATAATTAATTTTTAAGTGTAATATGCTGAAATCCAAATGTGTAATAAACGATTATAGGCGTAATGTTTTTCTTTTTTTTCTACATTTATGCACACGTATGTATATTGTATGCGCTGTATTTTTCCAGAAATAAAATAAAAAATAAATAAATAAAAAGAAATTATATATGGACCTGTCCTTGAACTTGAACGTACCAGTGATGTTTGATGCTGATTTCAAGTTTTCCATCTTTCTGTTTCCAAAATGTCACTTTTCTTTTTCTTGTCGCTTCCGTTAACCAGATTCTATGCGCTGTAATGGGAAATTTGACTTCAAAAATATAATCATCAGATATTCTGGAGAAGCTCCCAAAAATGGAAATTTAGGGTCAATGAATAATCCACATTGCTGAATTTCCACTTTTTCTAGACATATTTTTCATTCTAGTGCAGTTGTTTCATTTTCTTTTCCATGGCAAATTGATGCTACGTTGCTCAAATCCCATTTTCAGTCATGGATTTAACTAAATTGGCGCATTTTGTGTGTTGTTAACTATTGACAATTTTGCCAAAGTTAGACGCAGTTACCATTTTTCTTCGTAATTCCAACCACTCGCTGCTTTCACCTTGAATAACCGTAAGTTTTTCAATTCGCAATCGATCATTTTTCTATTTTCCAATTCTTGAAATAACAGAGCTTTGCTTTTTTCGAATATTTCTGATGGAACATCGGGTTGGTTGCAATGTTCTCCATAATGCGAATTATTGTTTTTTTTTTCAAAAAAACTTTCTGCTTTTATTTCTTTTATAAAGAATGGATTTACTTAAATGCCAATGTCTTCTTTATTCCACTTTTGATATCCTGCCAGAGGGACTTTTGCCTATATATTTTTTATGTAATCTTGAGAGTGGCTGTTTTGTATTAAATGATATAACTGCCGCATTACATCGCGCTTGGTAAGACTGCTTTTGGATGTAATTTGTCCTCTTACCACCAATAAATTTTGCAATGATGCCGTTAAACCTTTCGAGAACATTACTATCTACATCATGAATTAGGCTTCTTGCATGTATTGCTACCTACGTTTTAAGTTATGTAACGTATTCTTCCCAAATAATGTCACCCATCAAACAACTCATTGCATCCAGTGTTTCATTTTCCGACAAACAATTTTAAAAACTTCTACATTTATCATGGTTTCCAAATGCATCTATCGGGGCGTTCAAAATGTCATTATACAGGCAATCAATTTTCTCATCAATTGAAAAGTTTTGACATTTATTATAAGCTACTGCTGATGTAAAATTTCTTCGCATTTTTAGTTTTTTTTTTTCACAGACATTACAAGTTGAATAAAAGCTTTTAAAAAGTAGATACCTACGTTTTGTTTTTTAAATTACAATTCTGCCTATCTGACGGTTTTCTATATTAGAACGGTCAGAATCGTAGCCTAATAGTATATTATATTTATACATGGTGTATAGCTCTGTCATATGGCTCTAACGCAAATGTATTGGCATTATTTACTGTCCCCTTATATATGACACATTTTGACTCGCGGGAAGCAAGCTGAAGTGGCGCACTTGTTTTAACTCGCATAAGATCACACCGGTCGTAGGTTCAAAACCTACCGATATGTATATTTTTTTTTTGTTTTTATACATAAAGAAACATTGTTATCAAATAAATGAACACTTTTTATTAAAAAAAAGTAATATTGTAAATTTAAAAAAAAAATTAATAAATATTAAATATTATTTTACTTATTATTGTTTCTATTTTTCAACATATGATTTATCATGTTTTTAAACCTCTTTCATTTACACGGTGAAATAGCCATCTAAAACCGATATTTTTTTACTTCACATCTCCGATCCATCGAAATGTCAATTTGGTAATAATAAGTCATGAAACAGAGCGTCGCGAACGCAACCGCATATGTCGGCCTTCGAAGCCGAAATGAACCACGTTTCTAAGAGCCAATAACATTTCATTATAAAAGGTTGGCTGTTATGCCATTTGAATCAGTAATTGATCCCCACATAAGAACCATATTGACCCAATGTCGCTTGCGGCATTTTGAATGCCAGCGCGTCGTCACGAGAAGAGCGCGCTCATCTCATTGTATGACAAAAATAATATAAACGGGCTCTGCAAAATATTATTTTTAAAATATACTGATATTTTATTTGAAAAAAATAATCGTCAGTACTACAAGTTTATTGTACATAGTTTATGTAAAAAAAAACAAACTTGAAAAAAACACACAGTAATAAGTAATATTTAACAGTGAATATGGATGAAAGTTACACTTTTTATATAATTTTTTTTAACAAGAAAAACTTATTTTTTTAAATTTATGCGAAAGCATTCCTCTTTACAACTATTGTTAAAATGCCGTAGTATTTTTTTTGAGTTTCTTGATCGTGCAGTTTAGTGTGAGGCACGTTTCAAAAAATGCTCTAAAATGAAAATTTCCTGTATAGCTCCCAGATTTAATTATTTTCCTCAATTTTCCAATACTTAAAAAAAATCTGAAATAGCTATCTACTTAAGAAAGGTACTGTGAGTTACGATAATTTTTTTTTGTTGGCTAACATCATCAGTTATTTCAGTATGACTGTTCAAAAATTGCCAAAAAATGTAATTTTCGAAATTTACCTACATCGTCGCATGTAACATCGGTCTCACAGGCCCTGGTGTTTTGCGTTTTGTGTTGCAACACTGCGATAGACCAATCGACCCCCCCGCCGTCCCTAGTACCTTTCCACCAGTTACCGCTCGACCGCCGGGCGATACGGGCGCATGCTTGTGCGCACGAAATCCGCCATTTCCTGTGCATTTAAAAATACCTTGGCGGTCTCACCGACCGATGTAGCCGATAGTGTCGATTTGGTGGCGGTCTCACAGACCGATGTGGCAGGTAGCGTCGATTTTGTAGTGGTCTCGGGGACCGGTATATCAACTAACGTCGTTTTAGTTTCAGTAGTGTGGCTGTATGCAAAGTAAAGTAAGTATGTCAATGCTGTTACTTACCTAGTAATGTTCACATTAATGACTAGAGTATGTTAATGAAATGAATATAAAATTATTTGTGCTCGTTTGTTGCAGAATGTCTTCCTCCTCATCTCAGCAAGATGACGAGGAACGTGTGCTTCGTCGGGCTGTACGAGTTCTACATGAGCCAAAAGATGTAGAAGTCGAAGATGACGATGATTCCGATAATGATCCAGACTACGTTGAAACCTACTGTAGCTCTAGTACTTCAGATTCTGAGTCCGAGGAGGGTTTATTGGATATAGAACTGGATGTGCTAAATCGTCCGGAAGAGGTCGTCGCGGAAGTATACAAAGGGAAGAACGATTTTGAGTGGAGCTCAAAGGAACAAAAGCCTGTTACTGCAAGGATACCGAGTCATAATATTTTGAGAGGTATGTTCGGTCTATTACTTCCTGCTAGACAATTAGGACCGAACCCGACGCCTGAGTCAATTTGGAATTTATTATTCGACAGTAAAATTTCCCACGAAATTCTACTTTGGACCAACAGGAAGATCCGTTCAGTTACAGAACTGCATTCCCGACAAAACGATGTCAACTACAAAGACCTCGACTACCTGGAATTGAAAGCTTTTATTGGCTTACTGATGTTATCTTCGATCTTCAAGTCTGGCCGCGAGGATATGTGTTTTCTGTTTAGTACTTAGGAAACCGGACGTCCTATTTTTCGATCCATCATGCCTTTGAAAAGGTTTCAAGTTCTTCTTCAGTGCTTACGGTTTGATGATCCAGAATCAAGAAGGAACAGAACTGCAAATGATCCAGCCGCAGCGATATCCCATATTTTTGAAGTATTCATAAACAACTGTCAGAAAATATTTTGTATTGGTGCCACAGTGACGGTGGATGAAATGCTGGTACCATTTCGGGGTAGATGTGGTTTTCGTATATATATGCCTAAAAAACCGGCAAAATACGGTCTAAAAATAATGTGTCTAACTGATGCCAAGACATCGTATCTGTATAATGCCTACATATATTCCGGAAAGGGCTCGGATGGAATTGGCCTATCAGAGGAAGAGAAGAAACTATCTGTACCATCTCAGTCTGTCTTGAAACTTACAGCTCCGATACAAAAAACAAACCGCAATATAACCGCCGACAACTATTTTACCTCTATAGAGTTGGTAGATGAGTTGAAAAATCGAGGACTGACTTACGTAGGAACCATAAAGAAAAATAAAAGGCATATCCCTCCTGAATTTCAAGCATCAACTACAAGAGTGGTCGGTTCTTCTCTGTACGGATTCACAGAAAGTACTACTCTGCTCTCTTTTGTACCAAAACGTAACAAAGCTGTTCTGCTTCTATCCACCATGCACCACACCAGAGACCACGATCTAGGGAGGAATAAGCCCTCTATCATTTCTTTCTACAACTCGATAAAATCAGGTGTTGACCTTCTAGATATGAAATGTGCAGGCTACTCCTGCAACCGAAGAAGCAGACGCTGGCCACTAACCATTATCTACCAGATGGTCAACATATCTACTGTGAACGCACACATAGTATTCAACTGCTTTCGTGGTACACCCGATATGACAAGGTTTGATTTCATAAAAACCTTAGCAAAATCACTAGTGACACCATTCCTGCATCGTCGTCTCAAAACCCCAAACCTGCCAAGGGAGCTGGTAGCTTCCATAAAAAAAATTGTTAATCCTGACACAGTCCCAGAAACTGTAAATCTGCCATCTGATAGACTCGAAACAAGGAAGACCTGTTCGATTTGCCCCTCCTCACTCAAAAGGAAAACTGCTTACAAATGTATAAGATGTAGCAACCCTATCTGCCTTGAATGTTCAAAAAAAATATGTAAAAATTGTATCTAACAAGACTATGCTCATTCAGATGATTCTCTAATTTTTTGCTATAAGATTAAAATAATAAATAAAAAGTGAGTGTTATAAAAAGAAAATTCGGAACTATCGAATGTTTGTTTACAATTTCATCATAATTTTAGAAATAAGTAGCTGAAAAATGTTTCCTTATCCCATGTTATAGTGTGTGCATATTGTTACTTTTCGAGAAAATGTCATTAAAATAAAGATTTTTGCTAGAACAGACCATATTTTCGGTGAAAATTCTATAGGGGCCTGACAGACCGGTGTTACCGATAGTGTCAGTGAAAATCATGTTACAGGTTAAGGGTTAAGACATATTTATAAACAATAGAAAGAAAACAAGTGACTAATATTTATATTATTCAATATATCATTTTTTCATTTAATTTCAGGCGATTGAGGACACTTAGCCCGGTATAAAATCGAAGACTACTGCAGTTTGACATTATAAATAGGATAGAAAACGAATTTACCGCGTGAAATTTGCAGCACCCGACGTTTCGGTGAATTTGCAGCCACCGTTGTCCAGGGTAGACTGAAGAGCTGTCAATCCGTTGTTTTGCTGTCGAGCTGTCAATCCAAAACAAAATGACAGCTCTTCAGTCTAACCTGGACAACGGCGGCTGCAACGTCACCGAAACGTCGGGTGCTACAAATTGCACGCGGTAAATTCGTTTTCTATCCGATTTATAATGTCAACCAACCGCAATAGTCTTCGATTTTATACCGGGCTAAGTGTCCTCAATCGCCTGAAATTAAATGAAAAAATGATATATTGAATAATATAAATAATTGATACTTTCAGCAACAATACAAGTGTAACTATACCTGATGTTGTTTCTCGACTACTTCAATATCTCCGCCAAATTGGCTGACTGTATCGTCGAGCAGCCTATTCATCTCATCATCGTCAGAAAATCAGCGCAACTTAGTCTTCAGGCTACGTTCATTTTGATATGATATATTTATGTAGCTAATGGGCCCATGATGAGGTGGCCACGAAGACCCATGTGTTCAGGGTCGGTCACACTCACGGGTCAACACCCACCCGATGGCCTCCACGCATGGGGTGCGAACCTGGGTAGGACACTGGGTCAACCAGTCTCCTCTGGGAATCAAACCTCTGGCGCTCCTGGACGGTCTGCGCACCGAGCGGCGCAAGCCAATCGACTGTGCTCTCCGACTAACAATCGGGGGAGTCTGCGAACTGTATGAACTATAGAGCGGGGGTGGTTGTCTACCTTACGGCGACTGCTCTTGAAATGACCATTGGCCATCCGATTCCGGTTCAGAGTCGGGCAAAGGACGCCTTGGTCAGCGATAGATTCGGTGCACACCGTTTCACCGCTTCGTAAGGGAGAGGACCGCGCAAGCGACCTCGAACTCGGAACCAATCGAGAGACCGGAGAAATCTGGTCACAATTGGAAGTGAGGGCGCGAGTATCTCGAGCCCGCCGGGTTTATTCCTGGCTCACTCGCGGTAAGGCGTTGGACTCTCACGGGTTGTGACGTAGCTGGACGTAGGATTGTACTGTCCAAAGTCTTCTACGTTCACTGCAGGGCGACAGAACGACTAATCGTTAAAACGTCATGTGGTGACGGGCTCGCCCGTTGTAGTCGACACCGCAAGATGATATATTTATGTCACTAGTGCTGCACGGAGAGATGATTACTTTTCGGATAGGCAGTTTTAAACGACCACTCGTTAAACATGGCACTTGCAGGAATCGATATAGGGCTCATATATCGATACTTACAGTCTCCAAACTAGGATCCATATTAGTGAAATTCTGGGACACCCACGATAAATGAATTACTCGTATATTCACCTTTCGCGTTTGACACTTTTTTACTTGAATGATGACATTGAATCCCTTTTCTTTAGAATCTTACTGCGTAATTATAGCGTCCGTTTAACTATACCTAATCCAAAAGTCATTTGTGTATTTGGCATTAAACTCTTCAATAACCTTCCAAAGTCAATAGAGTCCATACCATTTCAAAGTCAATTTAGTGCGTCAATAATATTCCAAGTCAATAAATCAATAACAGTCCAAATTCAATTTAGAACCAAAAATGTTCGATTATAGCGTTTCACACTGGCTCATCAAACATGCCATTTATAAAATAGATAACCTTAAAAAAATTACAATGGCTTTAACATACATACATTATGTAAAATAATATCATATCTCTAACACACCTCTATTATTCTTATGTTAAAACATGCAAGGTAAACCTCGTAGGAATAATTTGATAGTTTGATTATTTAATATAATTATTGTCGTGATTATTGAGCATTTATCTTTTTTTTTATCTGACTTTGGTTATTGTTACTATTTTTTTATTGATTATTTGTTTCATTAGTGTAATGATTTTTTTATGTATATTTGATTTCTGTTGAAGTCTATTGATTTCTTTAATTTGACAAATTGATTTTACATGATTATGTGGTATACCCTATGTGGCATAATTCGTTTTAGTATTGACTATTATTTTAAATTGTAAAAACAAAACTAATTTGGGATGCTAAAATACCTAAGTAGGTAAAACTGAAAAATACACGTAGTCAAATATAAAGACGAATAGTCAGTTATAAAATATTCAAATTAGAAATATTACTAATACAAAATTACATAAATAAGCATGTCGAAATAGTGTCAATACAAATTTTAATATAATAATCCATCTCCAATTACCAAGATGTTTGAATTCATATAGTCATAAATAGTAAAAAATAAATATTGTAATAAAAATAATCATGAATTATTGGAAAATTGTATACTGTCAAACTCCCTAATATAATAAATTGGTTTCTTTATGAGAATATCCTGGAGCTTTATCGTTTCTATGAACCCTGACACACAGTGGAATCTTAATGTAAAGACGGTTGGACTGTTTTCTAACATTACTATATTGATGTCCTGACGACCTGAGTGAAACACCATGACTCTATCGGGTGAAGTCTTTAATGCAGGGAGGTGATATGGGACTTTTCAGGACATAATAAGAGGTGAACCATGAGTTGCATCGGTCACTAAACAAGCCGACCTTGGGGCCCAAGCTGCGTGGAATCATAGTCCGCTTGATAACAAACCAGTTTTCAAAGTGTGCTCACATTTTCTTGTTGCATATGCAATTTATACAATGTTTCTAAAACCCCACTTTTACTAAGTAGTCTTAAGATAAATTCTACTTTCTTAAATTTCACCTAAGCATGACCTCACGCCCAGCAACAATCATGCATGGGATCGTATAACATTTACATAGTTTGATTGTGAACTTCATGTTCATTAATGAGTTCCAGTTCCATTCTTTATTGCCTCATGGTCGCCATAACTACGAGTAGACTTATAATGGCGCAAAATCGTTTCGAACTCAGTACAGTCGTCGACGAGATCATGAACAAGTTTCACGTGCTCATTTATGCTGATTTTTTATTGTCCTAAGCTGCTTTTAGTGAGACGTGATATTTTTTGCGTTAATCAGTGAACACTGCGTAATATATTCAGGTATATACAGTGATTTTAAATTATAATTATTTCAAACTATACTGGGTGAGTTTTAGTTAACCAGCATCCTTGAAGTGAGTGAATCAGTACTACCAAATAAGCAACTTTTCCTAAACAATTGTGGGAAAAACGAAAAATATACATTTTTTAGAAAATTCGAAGCGCGATGCGTCACCTAGCTAGGTAGGTAAAATATCGAAAATTTTGTTTATTCGCAATATTGTACCTACCGCTAGATGACGCAGCGTGCTCAACGCTTGCCAAACTTTTATTCAAAATTTAAAATATTTAAATTTACAAAATATATATATATATATATATATATATATATATATATATATATATATATATATATATATATATATATATATATATATATATATATATATATATATATATATATATATATATATATATATATATATATATATATATATATATATATATATATATATATATATATATATATATATATATATATATATATATATATATATATATATATATTATACGAAATTAATATTAAAAGTTGTGCTCGTACTGATTCGTATTTTTCAAAAGTGCCGGTTAATTAAAACTCACCTGTAAATGTGTATTTTAAAATAAGAACACTAAGAACGCTGTTTACTATTTTTGATAGGTAGGTTAAGCCAGGTATCTTATTAACATAAAAGTTGAAGTTGTCATATTTTTTTCTTTCATAATCTTCTTATTTATAAATATCACTCGCTATTATATCTATAACATCACCTTCTCCAAAATATAGGATTCGTATTTTTCTTAAATTATAAGTGTACCAAATTGTTCGGTCTAGAAAATCATTTTATTTGGTACCTATTCTTAATCCTGATACTTTACTAATAATAATTAGTAGCTATTTCAATTTATTTCACTAAAATCTTTACAGATTGTTGAAGCTTAGCCCATATGTAACATTATTTCAAAATTAGCACCAAAATACCTAATAAACAATCGAGGAAAAATAAAAAATTATATTTTGCATTCGGTCTTTTAGTTTATCAGTTTTAATACTTGACGCTAGGCTGCATTGCCCAAATGTTTATTATCCTATATTGATTAAAATAAGGGTTTCCTAAGTAATGAAATTGCTATAAGTATTAAAATAACCTAAAATAATATCAGGTTAAAAAAACAATTTAAATAATAAAAAGTAATAAAATATTCACTGAAATAATAAAACATCTAAAACTATATACTATTGATAGTCCAAAGTAATTACATTACATTACATTTACATCGTGTCCAATTGGCGGCTAAAAAACGTTCTTGGACGTGTCAAAATATTTGTGTTTTAAATAGTAAGTCTAATTACTACTTTAATCTTTACTTAACATACATATGTTACCAAGAAAATACATAGTATCTAAGAAACCATGGAACCTACTAAAAGTTATTCATCGTAAAATCTTATTAAAAAACAAATAAAATGCCAAATAAATAAAATACTTAATAATTTAATTGGCTACCAACTAAAAGCCACTCAAAACAATAATTATAATTGTCAGTTAAAAAGTTAAATAATCAAAGCAGAAGCCTAACAATTCAAATAGCTCGAATATACACGTATAAAACAGAAACATCCAAAGTAGTAAGTAAAGTGTTGAATAATCAAACTAAAGCTAAATCTTACATTCAAATACTAAAAGTGCAAATATAATTAATGTTTTTTTTAAATTGTATGTCTTTCAGCTGTTTGATAGTGGTAGGGAGTAAATTGTAGAATTTAATAAAGGCAGATAAAAAATAATAATTTACCTAAAATGTACTAAAATGATCCTTGTAATAATAAAATTAACTAAAAACCTAGCAGCGAGGGGTGTTTACTGTCTCTCAGATCGTAGGAAAAGTTGTTCCAGATTCTGTAATTTTATCATATCAGTGTGTTTACCAGTTGATTCGAATATTAGAAACTGTAACAGCATAACAATAGTCATCATCTTTATCATCGTATGCATTTTCGATACGAAGTTTTCGTTTTAGCTCTGCATATTTCATGTACCTAGTTCGTTCGGAAATTTTTGGTGATGCTTTCTCTGAATTGGTAACGATTTCGTTATTAAAAATTATATTTTACAAAAGAATCCTTTGAACAGTGCGTAGGCTATTTTATGTATATTGCATATGATTTTTGTTTAATGATTTGTTTAATTTATAAAGGTATCTCTTTACAAACTTTATCTCTTTGCAATACAAGTTTAGTAAGCATTAGTGTTACATCCAAGATACCATCTATTTTCATATGTCGAATGTCTCGGGTATGGAAGATCGGGTCGTGTGCATTTTTTTTTGTTATCATATTTTGTATGAAGCCACAGGTAAACTTATTGCGATATTATTTTTCTGTCCATAATTATTGTTTAACTTTATCAGCTTCAAATTCCTTTCACTGTCCATTTTATTATGTTTTTTATGACGGATATTTTTAAGTTTTATTCGTAGACATTGAAAGACGCCTGACTTCGTTTGTATTACTCAAAGACTACGTTTTAGATTGATGGTTAATTTGTGCCTACCTTGTTTATTAGTTAACTTTTAGTATTATTAGTTTTGAGGAAAACAGTATAAATTGCCATTAATGAACATTAATTCTGTGATCATTTTGCATGTCTACGTATCTGATGAAAATTATGTAATTTGACGTTTGCTGACGTACGTTTGCCTTATGGGCCTAGGCTTTGGTTAGGCGACGTTGCTTTAAAAAAAAAATAATGCTCTCTATTTTGCTGCTGTTTAGAAATGCTAATGCGATTAATAATATTGTGCTTTTCTAAAAAAAACTACATTTATACTCTTTCCAAAAGAAGCTCTGTCTATTTTGATGAGATCACTTGCTTGACGTTTTATTGAGCTCCGTAAAGTTGAGCTTGACGTTTAATTGAGAACAGTAAAGTTTACCAAATTGTGAAACTTCATTGTAAAGCTAGGATACTATACTAAAGGATTTCAAGAGATACTGCAACAAAATATTGAAATTGAGCAAAAAATAGGATACATCATTTATGAAATGTCCCCCGTATCACTGGTAGCTAAGTTTTTTTTTCACGAAAAATCTAGTAAAAATTTAATCTATAATGTCTCGTTTTTTTTTTTTGCATATAATATTAGGTCTTGAAATATATAAGGTTTTTCAAATCCTTATTTAGATACTTTTTCCTATTCCGATTGCATTTTCCGCATACTTTAAAAAGTTTTAATTTTTCCAATATTTCATCTTGTAATATTTTCCAATATTTTTTCTAATATTTCTAATATACCCGATCCTCCTATTCTTCCATCGCCTTTGTACAGTTGGCGATTGAGCAAAATGTAAGCGGTGGCTGAGGTGCGGGGAACGGCGTTCGGTCTCCCCACCACTAACATTAGTGCTGTGACATCACTCGCCCGCTGGTACTCAACAGTAATAGGTATAGGTATGTAGGTACGCTAACGAAAGAACACGTGTTCTACGAACGCTGGTCCTCGCACCTCAGCCACTGCTTACATTTAGCTCAGTCCCGAGAAGTATACCTATTCAAGTTTCCCATTGTAGATTTTGTATCGTTTGTTGATGTTATATTTCTATTTTTTGTAAATGTTATTTCACTGCCTAGTTTTAAATCACTTTCCGCATTGTCATTTTTACTACTATCGATTACTTTCTCTTAATATGTAAGGTATATCAGGGCATTATCTATCGACATAGAGCACTGTTATGTAATTAACTATTTCGTATTAAAAGATACGTGGTTACTTTTCATACTGTAATCAAATTACTGAATTACGGTTTATATAAAATTGCCATCTTTAAAAAGATTTCTGACTAGACTCTCCTGATATTCTAATGTGCTCTTGGATATTATTAAATAATATGCAAATCATTATCATCTATGGCCACCTACGAGTCTACTAAGTCTTCAATTATTTAGTTGGAAACGTACAGGAAGTTATTGGCATTTTTCCGACTCATAGTATCCATCAAGTTAATAAAAAAGGCTTATGAAAAGTTGTTTAACCTTGACTGTAGGTATAAATGGATGGTTGGTTTTATGATGGTTCAGCGTGTTTAGTTTTGATTTTGTTTGTAGTTAATACTATTGCTTTATAAATGAGTACCTACAGTACCTGGCCATATTATTATAATTATTATTGATTTTATTTTTATTAGCTTAATGTATACAGCATATTTATTTTATAAAAGAAATTGTAAATTAATATATATATATATATATATATATATATATATATATATATATATATATATATATATATATATATATATATATATATATATATATATATATATATATATATATATATATATATATATATATATATATATATATATATATATATATATATATATATATATATATATATATATATATATATATATATATATATATATATATATATATATATATATATATATATATATATATATATATATATATATATATATATATATATATATATATATATATATATATATATATATATATATATATATATATATATATATATATATATATATATATATATATATATATATATATATATATATATATATATATATATATATATATATATATATATATATATATATATATATATATATATATATATATATATATATATATATATATATATATATATATATATATATATATATATATATATATATATATATATATATATATATATATATATATATATATATATATATATATATATATATATATATATATATATATATATATATATATATATATATATATATATAGGTATATATATATATATATATATATATATATATATATATATATATATCTATATATGTATATATATATATATATATATATATATACACTTTAGGGTTTTTGGTTAGTAAAAGGGATAGAGTTGAGTACCTTAGCCGAACGTTTCGGAGCCCGTGGCTCCTTCCTCAGCGGCGAGAAGAATACTGGCATCCGCTGCTGTCACCAACGGCTACCCGCTTTTCTTCTGTGGTACTGGGAGAATGGTGATTTGGCGGGATGATAATGTGAATTTAAATTAAAATGGTTTAATTTTGAATTAAAAAAATACATATTTTTTTAAATTTTAATAAAAAATATATAAAAAAAATAGTTGTAGTGCATGTGTGTTAAAAGTGTTTGAACTACATATGTGTGGGGAGGTGAGTGTGTGTGAGTATGTGTGTTGGATTGCGTGGGTGTGTGTATGCGATATTTATATATATATATATATATATATATATATATATATATATATATATATATATATATATATATATATATATATATATATATATATATATATATATATATATATATATATATATATATATAATTGATCAATAAGATGATTATAAAGTAAATAATTATAAAAGCCACTTACATCGTGACGAAGGATTCCCTTGATCGGATTCGGGAATGCTTTAGGTGTTAACGAGAATGATGAATGCCTCTCACTTGCGGAAAGAGGAGTAGGTTTAAGTTGGGCCCATTTTTCAACTAGTAAACGCTCACCCTTCATCCAATTATCTCAAAAATTAAGCTACAATCCTTCTTTATACGTAAACTCACTCAATTTCCTATTATTTCAGGGGAAATAACAAGACAAGACGAGCTACTTGACAGATGGAAGAATTTAAAATTTCGAATTTCGTTTTTTTATTTTCTAAAGGTGCGATATAAAGAAGCTGCGATCAATATTCAGCTGAAAACTTAAAACTAAAAGCTTTTAGTTTTAAGTTTTCAGCTGAATATTGATCGCAGCTTCTTTATATCGCACCTTTAGAAAATAAAAAAACGAAATTCGAAATTTTAAATTCTTCCATCTGTCAAGTAGCTCGTCTTGTCTTGTTATTTCCCCTGAAATAATAGGAAATTGAGTGAGTTTACGTATAAAGAAGGATTGTAGCTTAATTTTTGAGATAATTGGATGAAGGGTGAGCGTTTACTAGTTGAAAAATGGGCCCAACTTAAACCTACTCCTCTTTCCGCAAGTGAGAGGCATTCATCATTCTCGTTAACACCTAAAGCATTCCCGAATCCGATCAAGGGAATCCTTCGTCACGATGTAAGTGGCTTTTATAATTATTTACTTTATAATCATCTTATTGATCAATTCTAAAAAGAATATATACACAAAACTATCAAATATTTCTATATATATATATATATATATATATATATATATATATATATATATATATATATATATATATATATATATATATATATATATATATATATATATATATATATATATATATATATATATATATATATATATATATATATATATATATATATATATATATATATATATATATATATATATATATATATATATATTAATCTATAGAAAAATAAGCATAAATCATTTGTTTAAATATTGGTGTAATGGATTTTTTCGCCTCTGTTCTTTGGTTGTCGAATTTGAGTCATCTCGCGTATTTGGCAGTAACAATGGGCTCGATGCGTTTTTTCGTGAACTAAAATCGGAAATTAGTTCGTGTGAACGAAACAGGGCAATACGCTAGAGTAGAATGTAAAATGAACGGTTGCCACTTTTTCGCATTAAAACTACCCACCAAAGATAAGGCATCCGAATCTAACACCGCACGAAATGTGTTCAATTTTATTCGGACGAGTATAAGTTCGACAGGTAGTTTTTATCGACGATCATATTCGTTCGTTCATATTCCGCTCTAACTTATTGCTCTATCTCTTTCGCTCGAACTAATTTCAGTTTTAGTTCAAAAAGAAACGCAATCGGGCCCAATATCGTTAAATATCCGTTAAAAATATATTGTTTTTTAATATAGGCGATTTCATATAAAAACATATTTGAAACCTACGACTCTGACGCTAATTTAATTACTAATATTGCATTATAAATTAGTTAAAGTTATATTTTTGAACATATAAATGACCTACGTCGCTATCTGAAAACAAGCATTGTTCAAAGGCTTACAGAGTATGAAAAGGTGTAAATCAGCAAAAAATGCACGATTAGTCTAATACTACAAATGGGTCCAGGTGCTGTAGATACTACAAATGTACGCACTCTAGCTTATGATTGTAACTCACTACCGGCTTATACCTATAGGCATTGATTTTATATAGTATGAGATTGCTCAACTCCATAGTACATGTTGGCAACCCTTCTGCGCCGGCGCAACGCAGGTGGCTCTTATAGCATTAACGGCGAAACTAATAGCAATTTATTTGGCCATTTATAATAACATTGAAAATGATAGGTTTTTAGAAAGATTATTAAAACCTAATAATTTAACCAATTATAACAATAGCAATATTCAGTTATTAGTGCGATCTATATATTTTTTACCTGGACTGATTACATCCCATAAATTATACGTAGAGGTAGTGTGCCATCTATTAGTCTACCAAAATTTTAAAAGCGTAATTATTAAGTATTGAAATCTGTATACCAAATTAATAGTTGACATCTTTACGTAGATAATATTAAATAGTCAATTTCAATAATCATTCCTTATTACATTGCTTTTTTTTCTTGAGATAGGATACCGTATAAGCGTGTTTAAAGCGTCATCTAAAGTGCGCAGCCATACTGTTATACCACGATAGCAATTATTGAAGTTATGAGTGCTAATATATATGTTGCGCTTCGTATTAAATCTTAGCTGCCAAATCGTAGTACTGCACTGAGCAATCTAATACGGTACGGGTAAAAAAGACATACATAATCAATGCCCTTACGCAACTTTGTGAAAGCATTCATCCACGACCATTTTAGCGCAATGATAGCCTTTTCCCGAAACTCAAGAAAATATTAGAAAATATCAGGCCGTCTCTCAATAAATTTATTAGCATTTAATTTACTATTTTAAACATTTGGAATTATCCAGAATTTCTGGCAATTTTACTGCTGTCAATTTTAACTACATGTCTTAAAACATGTTTTGGCAAGTACCTACTAAAACTTTAATAATACAAACAGTATCATTTAAAAAATATGTGGTATTTAGTCTGGTAATATGACATTTATATATAATTACATTGTTTTTGTATGTATTAGCAACACCACTGAAGCTATTTTCTGTTCAACAATCATATTTTGATGAACGAATCATATCAAAACTGTGACAATAATCGGAATCGAAATCATAAGCTGTAAATCAATTATCATTGCATGCCTAGTTAGTGTATATGTAGTCTCAAGATTAGCGAGGCTCTTTCAATGACGTTTCTTTTGTTTTATTGACAAGATATTCTTTCCAGCATTTGAGTCTATAGAATCTATCAGACAAACAAACGCGTTTTAGGTACTATGTTATATAATTGTTTAGATATAAGATTATTTTAAAACTTCCATTTATTTTCCCACATTCATCTTCTTCTAATTCAATGGCTTTTCTTAAATCGCTTTTCGCTTTGAAATCATACGAATATCTTACATATTCATCAGATGGAATACACTAGTTCGGAATTTACAACTTTTTATTAATATACAGCCTTCAATAGATGTTTCGGTCATCCTAATTCGGTATGATTTATTTAATTGACCTCGACCAGAAAAGACGTGTTCACTTCGACTATTAAAAAAACGTGACATATCATTTTTTAAAATCAACTCGTAAAGAAAAACTCATTCATATATTTAAATCAGTTACACACAATGATGACGAGAAGACGGGGTTGAATATTGAAAAGAAATTATAGTATTTTAAAAGTGACTTCTTTTTTTAGTGATAGTAAATCAACAATGAATACATTGGCGAGTGACCTAGAGAGAAATGCAGTGAGGAAAATCTTGAAAAATGAAGGATTCACAGAAGACAACATTACAGTTACCAAAGCGTCAGAAGAGGGTGACAACTTCCTGGGAGTATTGCTAAGGATAAAGGCTGAAGGAGGAATTAATGGAACTGACGATTCGATTAATTTGATTTACAAAACAGCACCCGTAGGGGGCCCGGAAGCTCGAGCAGTTAGCTACATGACAGAGCTCTTCGCCAATGAGAGCTACGTCTACAACCACGTCCTTCCCGAATTCGAAAAAGTCATGGATGAAGAGATGATTCCAGAGAAAGACAGAGTGCGTTGGCCAAAAGTCTACATGACAATCGACACGGAAAACCACGAAGGAATCATCATGGAAGACGTCGGAGTGAAAGGATACAAGATGGCGGAAATAGAAAGCGAAACAAGATTCAAAACACTTGACTGGAAGCACATGAAAATGGTAGTCGAACACCTCGCTAAACTCCACGGTTTATCATACGTTTTAAAGTCACGATATCCAGCGGCTTTCAAGAAAATCTCCGAAAACTGCCGCGAGATATTCTTCACCGAATTTCCAGATAAGAAAAGGATTTTATTCAACGATAAAGGATTTTTTAATATAACTTGCGAGCGAGCTTTAAAATCCATCCAAAATCCGAAACTAGCCCAGAAAATTTGCGATTTGCGGAAATCAATTTTGAAGACCCTCTACGAGTTAAGCGATGCGAATTTTGTGCCTGAAACTGGGGTATTTTGCCACGGAGATACTTGGACTAACAACTACTTATTCAAATATGATAAGGTAAGCATTGTTACACCGTATATATTATTAATGGACTGCCCAACAATAAAGGAGTAAAATGTGTAAAGTGTTTATCTATATATGTTTTTAGTTTCTTCGTTTCGTTCATTTGCATAGGCCATAGTTAAATTTAGCAGTCTAAGAATATTTTTAAATGCCATTGTTATATATATATTCTATTTTTATTTTCCAGAACCTAAATCCGGTCGATCTATGTCTTATAGATTTTCAAATCGTGAGAACAGCTTCACCATTAACGGACATCATGTATATGATCGCCACCAGTACCGATAAAGAGCTCCGTAAAAAGCACTATAACGATATATTCGATCACTACCATGCATCTTTAGGGAAATTTCTCAATCACTACTCGATAGAAGTGGAGGACGTCTACCCTAAATCTCAGTTCTTGGCAGACAGGAAGAAATATGCACCGTTTGGATTGTTCTGGAGTTTTATGACTCTCTTCATGACAACCAGTGGAGTTGGAAACGATAAGCCATTGGCACTTTCAGATTTCTCGAATGGCGACAGGGATGATAATCGGAGTGTCGACCTCTACGGGCGTATGATTAACGACTTAGCCAACGATTTCGATGAATACGGCTACTTTTAAACAGGTTTAATTTAATTTTAAAGAATGTTCGCGAACGCCTAGAAGAACAATGATCAAACGCAAAATATTTTTGAGTTAGATATTAATATAGTTAGATGCAATTTTGGTTTCAGTTAGCTTAATAAAATATTCTTTTTAATAAAATTATAACTCAAAATTTCGCTGGGACATACGACAGAAATGAATATATAATACAAGGAACGCTTCTAATACATATATATTTTGAGCAGAACAGAAACAAAAGCACAAACAAATGTAGTGAATTCGTAAAGAGGTGTTCAAAAAATCATTATCAGTGTTTTTAGTGTTTTTAATGTGTTTAGCTTTTAGCATTTCAGCGTTTTTACTTTACAGCAACCAAGATTTTGAATGAAGTTTATTTAAGTAATAGTAAATTGGCTATAAAATACTATTCATTTGTTTAAGCTAGCACTCCTAGTTTCACAGATATTAGGGTTTATGTTGGTGGCCAGGATTCATTGCTCCCGAGCGCAGATGCGCCTTGGATATTATGAAAAGATGGCAGAAATATGTCGTTAGATCACCAAAATATTCATTTAATTACACTAGCGTCAGCTCGACCCGCACACATCAAATTTCTCCACGTTTAGGAAAATTTTAAACCAGAAAAACGAATGAAAATATTCTTTCTGTTTGTCTGCCTGGCTTATCTATATATCATGAACGCGTTGCCGATCTTAAGAATTCTTTCGCCAATTTGTTTCATTCGCCTATCTCTTTAATTTGTTCGTACCTACAATGGATAGGGGAGCTGCCGCCATACAAACGGACGACTAAGAAATCACACTTTAAACCGACCCGTTTCTTATTAACTATTAAAATTTATACAAAAAGATTAATGAAAGATTTTTTGAAATCGGACTATACGTTCTTGAGTTAAAATTTTTAAAGCTGAATGCTTAAAGGGGCCGTAACTTTTAAACGACCTATCTTCGCATGGAAGAGCTGATTAGTACTTTAGAGTTTAATATTTATCATTTTATATAAGCAGGTATTATTACTTACAAGTAGTGCCTATGTATCTATTATTATATGTATTATATTATAATATTTATATGTATGTCTAAATGTATATTGTGCTATATATGAATATGTAGTACCTAAATATTGCTGAGATAAGCTGGGTAATTAGTTATTATATGTAAGAATTATACGTAGTATATTAGTGGTCACATGCTTAATTATTAATACAACGGTTGGCTGTAAGAAATCGTGAAATTATAAGCCCGCCGTTTATACTAATTAAAAGTATAAATTAAGTTTTCTTTATCATTGTTAGTGTTTTGGTACAATAAACCAACTTTTATTTTTTTTCTTTCTTTCTTTCTTTGTCATTCTTCTTACTCTATATTTCTTTCTTTTGTCATATAAACACGAGACGAGCGCTAGCGGTTTATCTTACTAAAAAATATTCCAGTTTAAAACATATTCATTCGTAGATTGTAACAATAACATGAAATCCGATTGCTTCATCGTTGCTAAATAATTTAATTTTATATTTCATAAATACACCGACGTCATTCTGCTTTTATTTAAGCAATGTATTATTATCCACATTTGGAACAAAAATGATGGTTGTTTAATTCAGATTACTCAACTGCTCAGATCGCCTCTCCCACGGCCACCTTTTGTATCTGCTTTTTTGCTATTTTACAGAAGGCACTAAAAACCACTTTGAAAATCGCATAAATAAACATCGAGAAAACCCAAATAGCTAATTAATTATTGTGCAGGCATTCTTTAGCCTTGAAATTTGAAGTTTGAAAAATAAAGTTTACTACAGAAATTTACAGTTTGAAATGATCATGCTGTTACCTTACCTAAATAAATAAATAAATAAATAATAAAACCTTTGATAGAGATTTGAAACTTAAGTAAATTGACCTTGATTATTCATTGATTATTTATTATACTAGTGGTATTACCCGGCGTTGCCCGTAGTATATCCGGGTACAAATACCTATGTATACCAATTTTCATGGCGATCGGTTGAACGGCGATAAGTTGATATCCTGCAGCGCCACCTAGTGGTAAGTAACAACCAAGTGAATAGCGCGAAAATATTATGCGTTCTCAAATGTCAATGTATATCAATATTCATGATGATCGACTGAGCGGTATAGAAGTTGATAGTTAGAGCTACACTAAATAGCGCGAAAATATTATGCGGGCTCGAGTGTCTAAGTATACCAATTTCCATGACGATCCGTTGAACGGTATAGACATTGATGTGCTGCAACGCCATCCGGTGGCGAGCTACAACAAAGGTAATATCGCCAAAATATTGTGTGTTCTCAAATGTCTATGTATACCTACTAATTTTCATGGCGATCGGTTGAGCGGTATAGAATTTGATGTGCTGCAGCGCCATCTGATGGCGAGCTACAATAAAGTTAATAGCGCTAAAATATTATGCGCGCTAAAGTGTCTAGGTATACCAATATCCAAGGCGATCGGATGAGTGGTATAGAAGTTGATGTGCAGCAGCGTCATCTAGTGGTAAGTAACAACATAGTGGATATAATAAAAACCTTTTCAATGAAAGAATACATATATATGCCAACGTTCATGGTCATATATATGCCAACGATCGGTCAAACGGTTTCGGAGTCTATTATGTTCGGACATACAGATATACCAACATCCATTTATATATATATATATATATATATATATATATATATATATATATATATATATATATATATATATATATATATATATATATATATATATATATATATATATATATATATATATATATATATATATATATATATATATATATATATATATATATATATATATATATATATATATATATATATATATATATATATATATATATATATATATATATATATATATATATATATATATATATATATATATATATATATATATATATATATATATATATATATATATATATATATATATATATATATATATATATATATATATATATATATATATATATATATATATATATATATATATATATATATATATATATATATATATATATATATATATATATATATATATATATATATATATATATATATATATATATATATATATATATATATATATATATATATATATATATATATATATATATATATATATTGTTATATTTGATAAGGTTTGTAAACAAATCCGTTTATAGGATGATGTGATGTATGATGACATCATCCTATAAACGGATTTCTTTACAAACCTTATCAAATATAACAATATTATACTGTTTTCTACAATGTTTCTTTATAATTTTTTAAAATTATACAATTTTATATAGGTTTACCCTATTTTGATAACATTATACAATCTTTATTATAAACTTCTCTGCCAGAAATTAAGATTGAAGTTTCTTCTTTCATCTCATTGAGCATATGGAGGTTTTTTTATTTTTATTTCGATTTAATGGCTTGTTGATAACAAACTCAGCCAATTGTATCATATTTTAAATGTTGGTAGCATTCGAAATTTGAATTATTTCGTAATGTCACTTTCATTTATAAAACGGCTTTGCCGAAGTGATCAATATTTTTTTTTTTTTTTCGCCTCATTCGTCTCAATTGAAGGTATTTTGTATTGCATAAGGATAAGCCCTATTTATGAGATATATGGATGAATAGTGATCGTTAGTCGACTGCAAAAGGACCTTTAAACTTACATTGCACCGTCGAAAGTCGTGCACATCCGTAAGTATATCTCATTCAAACATAAGCATTTCCCAATACAAGCTGGGATTTCCTTCGCTACTTTTTAAGTAGCTTTTACTAATTTTATTTTAAATAAAATCATCATCCTATATATATATATATATATATATATATATATATATATATATATATATATATATATATATATATATATATATATATATATATATATATATATATATATATATATATATATATATATATATATATATATATATATATATATATATATATATATATATATATATATATATATATATATATATATATATATATATATGTATATATATATATATATATATATATATATATATATATATATATATATATATATATATATATATATATATACATATAGCGGTAGGTAAAATGTCGCTAATATTGTTTGTTAGCGATATTTTCCTACTGCTAGACGGTGCAGGGCGCTCGAATGCTTATCAAACTTCTTCGTCTTCGTCAGGTTCTTCAAAAAATTAAAAAAACAAATCTTTTTTGTTTTTTCCAAATTAAATTATCTAATTTTGCTTACATGCTTGTACCGATTCACCACCTTGAAAGATACCGGTTAAATAAAACCTCAGCCTGTATATGTAGATGTCGCCCATCAGATGCACGCTACCTATCTCGTAGACGTACGCGTCTTGTTCCTCGCTACGCGTTACGAATTTCATGATATCTCTATAACGTAAAACATACAGTAAATAGCTAATGTTATTTCTATTTAACACCCGTGATAATAGGTTAATTTATTTTGCTACAGATTCTTGTTTTATTGCTAATGTCTTTAACAAACCCTGTCTAATTTTTTTAAATATTTTTTGAGACATAAAAGCAGTTAATGTACCTGATATATTGAAGTTGTATGTATGGTGTTGTCGACTTTTTTGTAGACGTCTTTAAGGCCGATATTTTAATTGAATATTATTTTCACATCAAACCGTTTCTTCAGCGCACTCCGATAAAAAAACTTACCAACTGATTTTTCTTCGACTTGATTTATAAAAAATGTCGTGATTTCTTATTGAAAACCAACGTCTGTTGCAATAAAATATAGCCTGTAGCACTCGTCGATAATATAGCTTTCCATTAGTGAAATAATTTTTGAAATCGGATAAGTAGTTTTGGAGATTACCCTCTACATACAAACTTATAAACTGACAAACATTACTTCTTTATAATATTAGTATAGATTACTTCTTTATAATATTAGTAGGTATATGTAGATAAAAGCGAGTTGGTTGCATACGGGCAATATTCGAAAGCAAACCTATACTGATTTGCGAGCATTGTTAAAGCGATGTCCAGTCCAATACAACCATCTAAATCTGAATGCAACAAGATCACATGTTGTATCTGCAAATTGTGACACTGCTCTGACCTTCCCAAACAATAGATCCCGTAAGTTTGTATGTTATCGGCTCTATTGACCTGTCACGCCATTGTATCCCCTCTGCGGCAGCTAACGTCATCGATTGTCTTGCCATATTCACACAATCGACTTCGCTGCCAGTTTACAAAACAATGCCTCTCGACACATTGGTAACATAATTATTACGACCAAGTTTGCTGTATTGGTTATATTAGAGGTTAGGTAAGTAATGAGAAATGTGCAATAGTTCATAACTTGAAACGCTTCAAAGGTGAAATAGCGATGTTATTAATCCGGACGCATCTTATAGAACAGAATATATTTATTTTATCTCTTTCAAACACCCACGTGCGAACTTATTTCAGAGAAAGAACGACACGAAATTAATTTGTTAATAAATGGGGAATTATAAATGAACATACTAATGAATTAAATATGAGAAACTTCCTTGTAAAACCCTACTTATGCAAAACTGAAGATGTCCTGGAAAGGACAGGAACTGAAGATGTCCTGGAAGGTGCAGCGAATGGCAACCAATATGCCAGTGGGCCTGAAACATAGGAATTATGAAGATCGCTTGGAATTACTTGGAATGACTAGTCTCAAACAAAGAAGAAAAAGAAGGGAACTGATTGAGACATATAAAATTATAACCTGAGCCAGATAATATTTTTACAAATTCAACGTCAACTCAAATCTCCGAGGTCACAACAAGAAACTCAACTGTACAAAATTTAAATCTAATCGGACATAGAGGAGTGAACATGTGGAATAAATTACCATTTGAAGTGATTAGTGCAAACTCTGTCAATTAATTTAAAAACAAACTCGATTTGTACCTTAAACCTTGTTAATATGGTTTATATTGCATATGAATATGTTTATGTTGTTTAGCTTTACAAGATCTGATCTGGACGTACCAACAAAGCTGCCTGTGCAGAATAAAATAATAATAAATAATAAAAATAAAAAAAACCAATTCTTCTGGTATAACTTTTAACTTGATCCACTGCTGCATGATTACTTACCTCATCGAGTTGCAGAATAATACCGCTTTCTACGAAAAGTAGACCTCAAATAGGTAAGAAAAAAAAGGTCTGCCGGGGCTCAGCTTGGGGGGTTTTCCGCAGAGAAAAAATAAATGGTTCACCTCCTACTATCATTTTACCTCACGTGGTAACCGAACGAAACATTTTCGTTGGCTTTAGAGTCCATTAATAGTGTCTTAAAAAACACGTCTGCCGACCTTCCTGTTTGAGGCTTCGGCAGTCCAACCATTTTTAGAAAACAATTAACCTTATTTTTCCTCAACTAGTTACAGGATGAAACCAAGTTATCGCAGTAGCTAAAATTATGCTCTTTATATATTAATTGGTCTTCCAGCTCGCAGCCTGTTAGTTTTCGCAGTCTAACCAATTTTGCATTATTTGTTTTTAGTTACCGAAATCCTTGAAGTCCGTGGCTGAGGTAATAAAATGAAGCCCTAATCTTCTAAAGACTTTACTTCTTTTATATTCAGTAGTCTAATAGATGGCGTTCTTATTAATCACCCTGTTTATTATACAGCGTTGTTTGAAACTAACCTAATTTCTATGTACCATAATTATAAATTAATATAATTTGAATCTGATTTTGATATATTTTTCCATTTTGTAATTTCAATGTCCTTGAGACGCGCTGTCTTCCCTCACATAATTTATATGGTGATCGTGCGTCAAGACAGGCTAATAAAATACCCATCCAATATGGCGTAAATCGAAGACAGTAAATTTGGGCGTCTCGACGCGGAAATTTACAAACATTACGAGGCGCCCGTAAGAAAACACAATAATTCACTTTGATCGTCCCTTTTGTTTGTGTCTTTGTTTGTCGAAAGGCAGCGACGCGACGGAGGATATCGACTATCATTATCGCCCGTTTATCGACATTCACGCTTTGGCGATATTTTATACGCCTGTTTTATACGTCGGAGGCTTATCTCCGTGTATTTGTGACATTTCGACACGTGTGATAACATTATGTTTATTGCGAATAGCTGGCGTTTATCGACATTTATATAAGCATAGATAAAAAAATACACAGTCCAGTCAATGAATCGTTTCAGTCAAGTCAATGAATAGATGCCACCGTCGCTGAAATTTCGATATTAGGTAGAGTGGCACGTCTGGAAACTAAATGTCCAAGAATCCGCCAAATAAATATCAGAAAATTGGGTAAATCCTAAAATTCTTCATCGGTAAATTCTTTACTAAATAGTAGGTAAAATCAATACACAGGTTGTGATTACTGCACGGGCATATCTTTTAGTGGGTGTATCAGGACGACGAAGTAATCAACAACAATTTTATTAATTTATAAAAAATATATACTTTTTAAATCTGTTTTGTTTTTTTTTAAATAGTATAAAAAGCTGTGAGCACGATGCGCTATCTAGCGATAAGTAAATTATCGCTAATATTGTTTATTTGCGACATATTACCAACCGGTAGATGGTAACTCAGCGCTTATGTAACTTTTCGACCTGTACAATTTACAAAATTAACAAAACAAAATAAAATGCAAAAAAAATCTTTTTGTTTTTTTCTAACATTTGCTATCAAAAGTTGCGTACCGCGTCTTATTAATATTCATCCACTACAAGAAATGTCTGTGCTGTATTTACACAAATTTTGCACAAAATTTACAAAAATATATCAGGGAAAAGACGTCTCGGGCGATCATGTTATAGAGCATTTCAAAAGTTGCCTGGCGAAAATAGATGCCTTGCTAATTTCTGGCCCTCGTAAGGTCGTAGATCCAGGATCTCTGACAATTATCTAACGTCACATTTGTCATGGCCCTTTCTTATTTACGATTTTACCAAAACCCAACTGTCCCGTCTAGATGCGCTGGTGACAGCTAGTGATGGGCGTGATTCTCAATTTTAAATCACGCAACAATCACGTTACTGGTATTTTTTCACGCGTGATAATAACTGCTACTCGTGATTTTCGTGATTGTACTGAAATGTACTGTGAAACGTTAAGTAACAAAGTTTCGTCAATGTGATAACTGATAACAGAAACGCGCATTATATTTGCTTAATATTTATTAGTAATTAGAAGAATTAGCGTTCAGAAAGATTATCTCTCTTGCTCTTTTGGTGCTAAGCCGAGTTCGTCTTTCTGAAATAATGTTATTTTATTGCTTTAACAAATCATGAGCAAACTCATTTACACGAACGATTACGACACGAGCGATAACAGTGTCCAAATTCATGCGACAACAGTGTCCAAATTCACGTTACGTACGAAATGAACGCGCCACTCATCAGTCATCGTCCAGCCGGCGCGGGCGTTCGCCCAGAACGAACGGCAAATCACTGATCCACTGATCGCCGATCACATCAAGAATGAACGAAACCAAATGAACGGTTCAATTCACCGATCATCGTTCAGTGGCGCGCCGCGCGGTCGTTCGACGGCGTTCAGTGAGAACGGCCAATCACTGATCATATAATCACGCGTGATCGGTCGCGTCGTAGCGGCGCCGAGTGATGGCAACGCGGTGCTGTTCGTAGCCGTGATTCAAATAGCATGTTCTTTCAAATTCTCGTAACGCGTTCTTCGTGATTGCAAATATCACACGTTATTGTTATTGCTATTCGTGATCACACCCATCACTAGTGACAGCTAGTTTAAAATCCTGGCTGTCCTTAGCCAAACCAGCTGACCCCTCGACTCTCTTCAGGTCCAAACAAACTGCCCTCTCTGCTCTACGCCAACTCCAGAATAACAAATTCGATTCTGTGCAATTCCAAAGATCCGGCAATATCGAAGCACGTAATAAGTGGCCGTAGTGATTCAAATGATCTACAAGCCCGCGTAGACTTCCACAAAAAGTTCCTTGGAATCAGCCAGAATGGCACTGGTCTGGGGTATGGCAGTACAACCACGAGCGACGTGGACTTGAAGAAGTCTCTTTTGCGGGGAGATTACGACAGCAAGAGTATGGCTCATGCTATTGGCCTTCAATGCCAGAATGATTGGACAACAATTGGGGACTTTTGCATTCCGCCTCCAATGCACTGGAAGGTAATGCTCTATGACTGGACGCCAGAGATGCTGAAATTTTATTTGAATGCCTTTCAGCATACACTTCCAGACCCCAGTAACCTCGCTCGTTGGAGCTTTGCCGAGGATAGTTCTTGTCCCCTCTGTAGCAATACCCCTTGCACAGCTAGACACATTCTAGCTGGCTGCAAGGTGGCCTTAGATCAAGGACGGTACACTTACCGCCATGACAAAGTTCTCGCTGTTATTCGCGAGGTAATTAGTCTCTCAGTGGCTCGTGCCAACAAGGGTTTGACAGTATCCTCCAAACCCCCAATACAGTTTGTGCGGGATGGCTCTAAAGGCAAAAAACATTTAACTACAAAACCTTTCTCAATAATCGAGAGAGCTACAGATTGGATTCTGGAGGTTGATTCGGTCTCTAAGCAGTATAAATTCCCTGAAAGTCTCGGATGCACAGCCCTCCGTCCAGATATAACTCTTTACTGTCTATCTCGGAAGGTGGCTCTTATTGTAGAATTAACTGTTCCATGGGAATCAAATATCCCAAAAAACCACGAGTACAAATTAAATAAATACCATGATCTTGCAAATGCCGTAACCCGGAACGGCTTCACTGTTCACCTTCACGCGGTGGAAGTTGGCGCTCGTGGCCTGCCAGCTAAATCTCTATTTCACCTCTTCAAAGATCTTGGCCTTTCCAGAAAAATAATCAACTCTTTCTTAGAAAAATTATCTAAAACTGCGATTTGCGCATCTCAAATTCTATGGCTTCGAAGGGGGAGTGAATGGGTGGTAAGGTGAACGCTCACATGTGGCAAGACAGCTGTCCTAAACCTACCACAGCCGGTTCGTAAGTCCGGAATCCACTGCTCACCCCACAGAAGTGTAAAAAAAAAAATAGTATTATGATGGGCCCGACTCCGGTCGGTGAATTCCATGGCAGCTCCGTTTGTATTTATTTATATAGGTAGGTACATTTTTTCAATATTAATTGGCCTATTCTTTTGAGCAAACATATTCTTTTAAGAAACAAACAAACAAAACAAAGCAAGATTTCTCTGTCGTATATTTCTTCGCTTCGCGAGTGCCCATAGACTAGTAATTACATTATTTTCTTAGAAATATCCATCAAAATAATTATCAGGAACATACTTTCGGTAGCAATGAAACCGGCTCATTAACATAAACCAGGACACTAAGAATGCTAGCTTATTCGGAAAAAAAATATTATATAGACTATTCAAAAAAACTCAAATAAAATTATTAAGGCTTCCTGGTTGCTATCAAGTAATGCCACCAAAAATGCTAAAAACAAAATAAATGATTTTTTCAAAATAGAACTACGAATTCACTGCATTTGTTTTTGCTTTTGTTTTTGTTGTCACAACAAAATATGGAGCGTTTCTGATATTTATATTTATTATATAACTTACAGCCATTCTTAGTTTCCGAGAAATTAAGGTTAATGATGGTTTCATGTTAACCCCTTGAGTATGATACGACCAAATCTGGTTCTGAAACAATTATCCGTTGAGTATGATACGACCAGATCTGGTTCCGCGTTTTTTTCACTTCTTTGACGTTCTCGTATTTATTCATAATTATCTAATTGTTTTACAAAATGATATTTCAATATTCTATATTCGAAATTTCAATGCAATCATTGTGCAGTTGTTCTTTTTATGATTGGTGTAGTAGTTTCGTAGTTATAGTACTTTAAGGTCGATGTCGCCGAAAATCCTGCAAAAGAGACAGATGCATCCATGAAAATACCCATTTACTCCAAGGGTTAATGACCCGGATTCATGGCTCCGGAATTCAATTCCTATGACAGTGAGACATAACTTGGTATGGAAATTTCCTTACTATTTTTTTTAATTTTGATCTTGATCGCTCTTGAGAATTCGGTTCGATTTTCCTCTGATCACACTAACTATTTACTAAATAGGTACTCGGTATACCAGTATACCCTGGAAAACAGCGGTCGCAACATCGCCGAAACATCGGCTGCTACAAACTTGACGCTGTAAATTAATTTTATCTTATTTATAACGTCAAACAACGGCATTAGTCCTCGATTTCATACGAATACTCGGTATTGTGAAGCAACAGGACATGAAGAATTCTAATTTGATTGTATCGCTGAGCTGTTTCTTCAGGTGAGCGCTGTCCTGGAGCTTAATAAAGGAGAAAACGGACTTGCTCTACGTCGACATTAAATGGCATAGAAAAAAGTTTAGCAATATGTCGATTGGGTTGAATTCTTTAAGTCTGCACTGAACTCGTCATGCAGTAGTCCTCCTTAGTCAATAATAATTTCATTTGTAGTTCCTCCGTAATTAAATGCAAAGTATTGACATCGGAAAGTGAAATAACTCATTGTAGGCAGTCGATGACGGACACAGTGTTGGATATATCCGTGATTTTGGCCTCCATGCGGCATGCTGATCGCATGCGGAGTTCGCTCGCGGGCCTTAGTTTGTCTAAGCGTTAGAACAGCGGTTCCCAAGCTTTTATGGAAACGGAATTCATAGCTATTCGCTTACATTTAGTGAAACCATTATGTTGAGTGGTATGTGGGGCGGCGACAGTCCCCACCCTTTTACGACACAGGCGAGTATTTTTTTATTTTTAACCGACTTCAGAAAAAGTACAACCGACAATTCGGTTGTATCTTTTATTTTGTCATTTTTATAACGTATGTTACCTCAGAACTCCGCCATTTATGAAACGATATGAAAAATTCTTTTTTATTTGAAAGGTTATAAAAAAATAAAAGTAGCGATGAAATTCTTTCACTGTTTTATCTTGAAATTTGGTTTTGCTCCGGACAATTAAACTCTTAAACCCGGGGAGATATTTACTATTTATCTTTGTTTTTGATATAGGCATACGCTGAAAACCAGTTTCGCATCAGTATTGATAATAAGGGGAGTAATATCAGAATTGCATTCGTCATATTAATATTTGTCCCTTGGTACAATCAAATACATGATATTTTTCTCGTGTCCAATGACGGCTAATGACCGCACTTGGATGTGTCAAAAGAATTGTGAAAGGTAGTAAGTCTCGTTACTACTCCTTACTTAACATATATAGGTAGTCAAGAATTTAACTACTAGATTGTTAAAATATAAATATAAATAATCAAAATATAAGACTAATAATTGAAATAGTTAATAATTAGTAATAAAAGTTATTCATCGTAATATTCAAGTTGTCAGTAAAAGGTTAGATAAACAAATTAAACCTACGCCATGTATTTAAAAACAAAAGGTACAAATAAAGAACCAAATAAAATAACCAGATAATGCAGATAAGGCTCTACTATTTTAAGTAATTTAAATGGGCGCATGGCCCGGTGGCATAGTGGGTAGGTCGCCTGATCTTACATTGTAAGGGGAGGGTATCATTCCCGGCTGGGTCACCATTTTCCGTTGGGATCAAATCAACGGAATTGCATTTTCAATTCTGTCGATCGAATGCAATAACAAGACACACACTTACAGACATGTTACACGCACACATTCATATAATAGGTACGTCATAGTAGGGTTGGTTGTAAGAGATTGTCATATGACAATAAACCCGCCCATTGTGACATTTTCACAATAAAGAGTATAAACAAACAAACAATATTTGAAAAGTCATGGCCCTCAAAGTCGGCCAGATCATAGAAAGGGTGGCCTATCAGTATCTCCTTGATGTTTATTTTGAATTTTACGTCCTCCAGCTGTTTAACAGTGGTAGGGAGTAACTAGATTATAGAATATAATGCTAAGGTATAAGCAGTTTTTATGTACTTTTGCCAATTGTATTGGGGGTACGCATAAAAGGGAGCTACCGCCGGTATGGTGCGAGTAAATGTCCGCATTAATTGCAGGTGCTGTCTAGCATGCACTATACCCTGGTATATGAACGCCGAATATATAGTCATTATCCTTGCATTACTGAAATATTCTTTGCATGAGGTCCTGTTCATTACCTGATACATGCTGGGCAGCATGCTCTCTTTTGCAAAAGAAAGATTCTTTTACTGGTTGTGGCATTTCCCCAAAACAGTAGTCCATAAATGATTATTGATTTAAATACGCAAAATATACTGATTTGGCAACCGCAAAACCACGAGGACTTCTGGTTGTTGGTGGATGTGCGTATTCCTTTGTAATTTACAGTAAATTATTAAACCTAAAAAAATATGTTCTGTGATGTTAATTTCAAAATAGTAGTGTAAATAATGAGTTATACTACTATTTTGAAATTGAAAACTTATAAATGTAAGTATTTGTAAACTTATAAATGTATATATTTTGAAAACTATTTAAATGTAAATAGTTAACATTATTAGGTTGTCATCTGCAAGAAGTGCAATGTCGTCATTCTCGGATGACACATATCCCGGCAGGTCATTGGTGTACACTAAAAATAAAAATGAACCTAGAATGGATCCTTGAGATACACCCTTTTTTACCAGAATCGGTTGGCTTTTTGTTCAATTTACTTCTGTCGTTTGATACCTATTTTGTAGGCATGATTGAATTAGATTTATCCCTTTGTCTCTGATACCATAGTGTTTTAATTGATTCGGTAGAATCAATATTCTGTAACCAAATTTGGTTAACGCAGTCAGATGCGTTTGATAGGTCACAAAATAGACCAATAACTGATATTGAATCATTCAACCCATCAAATAACTTATGGAGTAGTTTCGATGTAGCATTATTAGTCGATAGTTCTGCCCGAAAATCAAACTGTTTACTGTTAATAATGTCATGACAGTGAACCAAAATTTCTATAATACATTTATATTACCTACAACGTCTTCATACTGTCGTAGAGATAAAGAAATTTTGTACCCATTCGATGTCCTTGTCATAAAAGATTTTCATAAGGTCGATTAAATCAGATACACATATAAATAATATGTTTTGCGCATCGGTTGTTAATTTTTGCTAAAAAAATATTTCTGTTTACAGAGAGAAAAACTGCAAAACTCTTGTTATGGAGATCCGCGAAAAGCAGTTTAGGAAACGCTGCTCTAGGCCTTAGGGGCTCTCTAGACGATCAAGCATGCTTTTCAAGCATCGCGTCGAGAGCTGGGAGGGGATCATAAACTGCAAGATATATGCAAATATATTTTTTAATATTTACCAAAAATGCCTAATTTTGTAGTTGTATACCAGGGAGTCGGGTTAATTAGACGTAATTTATTGATGAATGACGTGATTTCCTGGTATAAACTACAAAATACGGCATTTTCGGTAAATACAAAAAAAAAACATATTTCCCGCGGTTTACGACCCCTTCCCAGCCCGCGACGCGATGCTTGACAAGCATGCTTGATCGTCTAGAGAGCCCCTTAGAGCAGCGTTTGGTAATCCATGCACTAGAGTCTAGGGCATAGATTACCGTTGTGGTAAACATGGACCCCCAGGGGTCGATTTCGACTTGCAGGGGTCCAAGTCGAGAAATATGGGATTTACGAAATGTAAGTGCAATTCATCCTATTAGGCATTTAAGGCAAGTCATCACAAACATTTAGGCATTCCGTGATGTCTTGTTACCATTATAATAAATTGTGTTTACAGCATAGTATTTGAAACTTATGTAAATCGCAATAAACTCTCGCGGCACAAGTGTCGTGGAAGCAAATTAACACTCAACTCAAATTGCATCACTAGTCGATTGAGGAGGCGAACGCATATGCCTAGCGAGGGGAGAAGCGAGCGAGGAGGATAAACGAGTAAGCGAGATGTGGCTTTCTCAAATACTTCATACCTCAAGGTCGTGGTCACTTAGGAATTAATGCGCGCCGTGCAAAATTTCAGTACTTTATAGGGTGGAAGAAACGTTTTTCCTCAGAAATCAAAAGCGCGAATATTCTAAAACCGCATATATCTAAATGGCGATTACAGAGGTATTCTTGTACATGTCAATTTATAGAAAATTTTAATATAAGGGAATGAGGGCACACGGAAAACCTACAAAAATTCGACAAGTAATTTACGGGACAAAAAATATTGGGTCTCTGCTTTATCTAGGGCAGCGATGCACAGACCGCGGCCCGCGGGCCGCATGCGGCCCGCCGACACTTTGTGGGCGGCCCCCGTCCTCGAAATTATTTGAAAAATATTTTTTCAATATACATAGGTAGAAAACTGTGCACGCTCGCCGAGCGCCTCACTGCTACGACGTCTCGTTCGCACTTCGCAAACATTTTCAATAATGAATAATGCTAATAAATTTAAGAACCGAAATCGTCTTAACAACGAAAATCTTGAAGGCATTTTGCGCTTAGCGACTACTAAAGTGACCCCTAACATACAAAAAATTGTGTCTTCTACACAATGTCACGTACCTATCTAACTAAGAATAAAATTTATTCTTAGTTAGATATATAGAATATGCTTAGTTAGATAATAGAATAGAATACATGTCATTCCTAGTATATTATACCGTAATATGGATAACAATGATACGTATTTGTAATCTACAATTTTCCATTCTTTAACTATTGTATTGGCATTGATATATTTTGTATTATTATTTTGACATTGATACACGTGAGGTTGAATGATCCAAATTTTCAAAGAAGCAGAAAATAAATAATTATTCGAAGACCATAATCATAACATTGTTTAATTGGCCCTCCGTTGGTTGGGAGAAGGTGATGCGGCCCTCAAGTAGAAAAAGTATGTGCATCGCTGATCTAGGGTATCATTTTAGGCATACAATACTCTTTTTTTTATTCTGAAAATCTGCTTCATACAGCAAGGACAGAAGAGCACGGTATTTATATCACATTAGGCCTATATTTGTTTGTTTGTTTCTACTCTTTATTGTGAAATTTCACAATGGGCGGGTTTATTATCATAATATAATACTATGACGTGTTTATATGTATGTGTGAATGTAACATGTATGTAAGTGTGTGTCTTGTTATTGCGTTCGATCGACAGAATTGAAAATGCAATACCGGTAATTTGATCCCAACGTAAAATGGTGACCCAGCCGGGAATCGAACCCGGGACCATACAATGTAAGATCAGGCGACCTAACCACTATGCCACCGGGCCGTGTGGCATATATATCACATTATGCCGAAGGTATGGATGGAATCACAGGCCTTAAAGGTCCGTCGACTGAATTACTATAGTTCCGTGGAGGTAAGTTTAAAAAAAACATTAAAAACACGCATTTATAAAATGCACGTAAAAAGTACGTGCATTTTATAAATGCACGTAAAAACCAAAAAAACGACTATTGTATCAGAACAACGACATCTTATCTGTAAACGTATATTTACAAAACCATAATAAACTATCAAAAGATTATACACGTATCTATCGTTGTTACAAGACTTTTCTAACGAGTCCAAACACAGCTATGATACAATGTTCCATCATTAAGTTCCAGTTCATATCTTCCGACTCCATCATCAGATCAGTTCGACAGTACTATATTATTGTATTGTCATCAGAACTACATACAGTTGCCAATTTTCATGACGCTACAATCCTTGTAAGATGGTTAAATTAGTTACCTTAGATTCCATTACATAGTTACATACAGGTCGACCTAATAAAAGCGTGTTAAAAATGAGGTATTGCAAGCGTTTAAACATACTGTGGGGTAAACTTTAACCCATGCGAGTAATTTAAGGTAAAATGGTATTTTTAATGTTAACTTATTTTCATGAAATTTTGAAAAACGCTGGTCAGTGTAATCAATCGTAGGAGCCAATCAGCCAATCGACCTTTTCGTGTATTCCCGTCTCGCAAAGCTAACCGCGATAATTCCGTATTAAGCCTAAGCACAGTAGATTGGCTTCTCATCCAGCCAGCCAACTCAATCATCAAACGATCACAAACTAACACATTCCGATCACGTTCTTCCTGCTCACCAGTACCCAATTACGAAGCCCTTTCAAGAATCCCTTCCCAACCAATAAACCTGTTAAACACTACATATTGCGGCGGCAAATTAATCTGCCGTGTCAAGGTGACATTTTGCACAGTGTAACGTACGTAGAGCTATTGATTATATAGCGTACTAGTGGTATTACCCGGCGTTGCCCGTGTTATATCCGTCCTCAAATATATATGTATACCAATTTTCATGCGTTGAACGGTATATAAGTTGATGTGCTGCAGCGCCATCTATAGGCGAGTTACAACAACTAGAGTTGGTGACTACAACGGGCGAACCCGTCACCTCAGGAAGTCTTAACGATTAGTCATTCCATCTCCCTGAAGTGAGCGCAGAAGACTTGGACAAAATAGTCCACCGTCAAGCTCCGCCACATGCCCGTAAGAGGCCAACGCCTTAACCGCGAGATAACCAGGTGTGTTACCCAGCGGGCTTACACTCACGCCCTTACTTCCAACTGCGACCAGAGTACACCTCCTCTCGATTGGTTACGAGTTGGAGGTCGCTTGCGCGGTCCTCTCCCTTACGAAGCGGTGAAACGGTGTATACCAAATCTATCGAGGACCACGCCATCCTTTGCCCGGCTGTTCACCAAGGATCGGGTAGCGGATGGTCGTTTCAAGAGCAGTCGCCGTAAGGTCCGCAACCACCCCCGCTCTATAGGAAACAGTACTGCTTCCAGACTCCCCCGACTGTTAGTCAGCTAATGGGCCCATGATGAGGTGGCCACGATGACCCATGTGTTCAGGGTCGGTCACACTCACGGGTCAACACCCATCCGATGGCCTCCACGCATGGGGTGCGAAGCTGGGTAGGACACCGGGTCAACCAGTCTCCCCTGGGAATCAAACCTCTGGCGCTCCTGGACGGTCTGCGCACCGAGCGGCGCAAGCTAATCGACTGTGCTCTCCGACTAACAGTCGGGGGAGTCTGGGAACTGTATTGTTTCCTATAGAGCGGGGGTGGTTGTCTATCTTACGGCGACTGCTCTTGAAATGACCATTGGCCATCCGATCCCGGTTCAGAGTCGGGCAAAGGACGCCTTGGTCCGCGATAGATTCGGTGCACACCGTTTCACCGCTTCGTAAGGGAGAGGACCGCGCAAGCGACCTCGAACTCAGAACCAATCGAGAGACCGGAGAAATCTGGTCACAATTGGAAGCAAGGGCGCGAGGGTCGGCCCGCCAGGTAACACTGGCTATCTCGCGGTAAGGCGTTGGCTTCTTGCGGGTTGTGACGTAGCTGGACGTTGGATTTGTTCTGTCCAAAGTCTTCTACGTTCACTGCAGGGCGACAGAACGAGAAAATCGTTAAAACGTCCTGTGGTGACGGGCTCGCCCGTTGTAGTTGACACCGCAAGTTGTTAGTCAGGGTGCACAATCGTTTGGCTTACGCCGCACGGTGCGCAGACCGTCCAGGAGCGCCAGAAGGTTGATTCCTAGGGGAAACTAGCCCTAAGGCCAGAGTCCTGCCCGGGCTCGCACTTCATACGTGGAGGCCGCCGGTTGGGTGTTGACCCGTGAGTGTGACCAACCCTGAACAGAATGGGTCTTCATGGCCAACTCAGCAAGTGCCTATTGGCTCCCGGCGAGTTACAACAAAGTGAATAGCACGAAAATATTATCGCAAGTACTAACCATTACTACGCAAACAAAAACCATTTATTTTTGCATAATTATAGGAAATATATTGAAAAATTATTTTTTTTGATAGAACCGCCATCAGCTTTTACAACTTGCTCAAGCCTTGACCGGAACCAACCGCATGCACGTCTCGCCTTCTCCATGTTCTTGTTGATCTTTACCTCAGTAATGGCGGCCCTCAACTCGTCCTTGGTGTTGTAATATTTTGCAATTACCTTAACCTCAACTACACCCCAAGTGCAAAAGTCATGAGAATTGCAGTCTGGGATAGACAGTGGCCACAAGTCGGGGGACCAGTGGTAGGACATATTACCGTAAAACCACGCTTGATTTTTTCTCGGCTTGTGGGTTGGCGCTGAGTCCCCGCCGGAAGACGTAGTCTCTTCCAACGGCCACCGTATCCATCCAGGGTTTCACAACCGTCTCCAAAACGTCGATGTACCCATCGTCCTTAATTCTGAGGTCTTCATCAAAGAAATAAGGTAGCATAACATCTCCCTCGCTTCCTATGACCCCAAGTAGCATTACCACTGCTGGTGTAAATGACGGTTGGCATTTCTGAAGCTTCTTGACATAACCACGTCAAGAAGCTTTTCGAAACTTCAAAAACTTGAGTTTTTTGTACCTGTACCCAAACCAATCAACTATCTCCTTTAGCGATTTTTCCGCGCGATAGAACTTCAGGATCGCCGCTCGTCTTGTACCCGGTTGATGTTCTTGCATGTTGGAACGTGTCTACACTCACGCGACTCGTAACGAAGATGTGAGATAGGCTATTCGCAGGTTTACACTCACCGACCGCTAGAAGGGCACTTCATATACAAATTCCGGATTTACTTCGACGGCCCTGAACTTTGTAATATCCTAAATAATGAAATGAATTGAATTGAATAAATTTTTAAAATGAGATTTCTTTATTTCTTTATTTCTTAAGAAAACATACAGCGTTGCTAACTATTTTACTTATGTGATCGTAACAATCAATGTGAGGCCGTTTACTTGTTTTCAAGGTTATATAAAAAGTGTTTAGCAATTTAAAATAACTTTCATTAATTTAAGTTATGCAATCCGGAGGAGAAGGGATAGAAAGGAAATGGTTTGCATTTTATACATACATACATACACATACGTACACATGCTTAAATACATATACCTACACATACACATTATTAAATACATCTACAGACATACATATTAAAATACATACATAAATAAATCTATATATATAAAACAAAGTCGGGTTTGTTAGAACACTTATAACTCGAGAACGGATGGACCGTTTTCCGTGGTTTTTGATTCTTTGTATTTGTCTTCGCCCCTAGCAGAATAACTATTAAAAACTGTGGAAAATTGACGAAAAAATAAAATAAAAGAAAAAACATTTTCCCATACATTAATTTTTTTCGGAAAAAAATAAACCCATATGTATTTGTTTTATATATCTATATATATAAAACAAAGTCGGGTTTGTTCGAACACTTATAACTCGAGAACGGCTGGACCGATTTTCATGGTTTCTGATTTGTTGTATTTGTCTCCGTCCCGAATAGCAGAATAAAAACAGAAGAAAATTGGAAAATTGGTGAAATAATATAATAAAAGAGAAAACATTTTCCCATGCAAAATGTAAATCCGTGTTTTTCTCATGGTCAGTTGTACGTTGTCACGTGTCGGCAAATCATCCGCTTTATTTGTTCTTGCGCCAGATAAAAAAACAAAAAATGTCGAATATCACAAGGTGCTTCAATGAAGAGAATTAAACCGAGTGCCTCCCATGCTGCACAATATGTAAATAGTTTAATTCAATCATGTCTTGCTGACACGCGATTGATATACTTAATTTTTGTACTTTTATATTTCTTGTTGTATTAGTATCCTAATAAAGTAGTGAACTTAATATTTATTTTGTATTGTATTGTATTACTTCATAAAATCATTTTAAGTTCAGTTAATCTGTAACACGATATTCATTGACTGTTAGGCGGTACGAAGTTCGCCGACACAGCTAGTAAATACATAAATAGGGAAAATAAATACATACATAAATGAGTGGTCAAATAATAATAATAATAAATGCATTATTCTATATGCGTATTTTCTAAGGTCCGAGTAATTAGTTGACGATTAAGATATTTAATACCATCAACATCAACTAAGCTATCTACATCATCTACAACATCAACTAAGCAACTAAGCTCAACGTGTATCTGATATTTAATTTACGTACAATTTGGCGGGAGGGCTTCCAAACTATGCGAAACTAATATAGTTGTAATTGCTAGATTGAGACGCCGAGCGTTAGGTAAGTTGAGTTGAGATTGCGAGGCGTTAGTTTGGCCCGCAGCGCATTCCTAATAGCAATTTGTCGTGTCATCGTGGCAAAGCCCGAGGGGCTTTAAAACGAAACGCTAAATACTTGAGATTCTAGTCTAGGTTAAGATCAAGGCCGCGCTTAGAAGAGGGATTCATCCTCAAAATTTCCGAATTTCTCCAAAAAAAATCTAGAAGTATACTTACTTTCCTGGCCCACGCACCGACAAGGAGGAAAATAATTAGGAACGCGCAATTTTTTTTTTCGAGATGACGATGGTAATATTCATTTTGAGCCCCTCTGAGATGATTAAGATGGAATTTCCCTGGCAGACATCACACGTACCGCGCACGCATTCAACAATCAACTTAGGATGCGTTCCAAAATCAAATAAAGACATGTTTTTTCGAACATATGTTTTTTTCGGACACATAAACACACGGTCCGGTGGCATAGTGGTTAGGTCGCCTGATCTTACATTGTAAGGTCCCTGGTTCGATTTCCGGCTGGGTCACCATTTTCCGTTGAGATCAAATTAACGGAACTGCATTTTCAATTCTGTCGATCGAATGCAATAACAAGACACACACTTACACACATGTTACACGCACACATAAATATAACAAGCTATAGTAGAGTTGGTTGTAAGAGATTATTATATGACAATAAACCCGCCCATTGTGACATTTCACAATAAAGAGTATGAACAAACAAACAATTTGGCGCAACCTGAAATTGCCGCCCAGAGCAGGTGTACCCGGGTTTGCTCCCCCGTAGATCCGGTACTAGTGCTCCGCTCTAACCCGAGAAAGAAACCGCGCCGCCCTAGGCGCTTGCAACGAAACTCAATCAAGCTCGTCCATCGGCGAGAGAGGGCGCTCATCGAATTATGAAATTAATATTAACATGAAATCAGTCCTTGGCTACTTGCCGGAGAATTCTTGAGGTGACACAACCATTTTTTTCTGGTTATCCCTGCAACGCAGCTCCGAAATCACAGTATCTCGAACAGACCCGATTTTCCGAGCCGGGGTAAATATTTTTTTATCTGGTAATATATAAAATATTTCTGGATTTAAAGGTTTTACAAATGTTGTATTTATTCCGAAATCTCATATGAGGGCATTAGAAACACTCTTCCTGTGGAAATATTAATATATCAATCATCCTTTAACCCTTTGGGTACACTTGATGGCTGATACACGTCATGCGTATGTTTTGGCGTAGCAACATTTGACGAGTCTGAGGGCCGGGGCCACACAATGCGGAGCGGCTGCGGCGCGGCGCCTGAGCGGTGCCGCTGCGGCGTCTTACATACAAATATCCATGTTATGTAACACGGTGGGTTTCGGCGTCCCACCACACGCAAACCGGTAATATGCGCCGGAGCGGCACCGCTCAGTTGTTAAGTGCAGTCGAAGGAGGGTACATGCTTGCCTGTTTCATTTGTTTTCACGTACTTTTCTTAATTTTTAATCGAGGTGTTTAAAATGAGTACCAACGAAGAAGATATTGGCATTGACTACCTCATTTAACTAGTTCTACGTACAATTAACTACAACACTATTCGCCAACTGCGGCGTCGTAGTAACGTTGCGACCCCGTACCGTGCACTGTACGTGCACACCGCACTGTACGCGGCCATAGAATACGGCGAAATCTTTGCTGTGCGGCGCCGCACCGCATCGTGTAGACCGGCTTTAACTCGTCATTTTATTTCAGGTCTACGTGTCTTAGAGCCGGTCCACACGATTCGGTGCGGCGCCGCTCCGCAAAAATATCGCCGTATGGGCTTACACACGTACAATACACGGTGGGGCGCCGCAACGTTACTACGACGCCGCAGTGGGCGAATAGTATACTAGACGAATCTTGGAAGGTAGCCCTTATTGCAGGATTAACTGTTCCATGGGAATCAAATATCCCAAAAGACCATGAGTACAAATTAAATAAATACCACGATCTCGCAAATGCCGTCACCGGGAAGGGCTTCACTGTTCACCTTCACGCGGTAAAAAATTAGCGCTCGTGGCCTGCCAGCCAAATAATTAAATCTGTGTCACCTCTTTAAAGATCTTGGTCTTTCCAGAAAAATAATCAACTCTTTCCTAGAAAAAATATCTAAAACCGCGACTTGCGCATCTCAAATTTTATGGCTTTCAAGGGGGAGTGAACGGGCGGTAAGGTGCACGCTCACATGCGGCAAGACAGCTGTCCTAAACCTACCACAGCCGGTTGTTAGTCCGGAATCCACTGCTCACCCCCCAGAAGTGTAAAAAAATGTATTCGGTCGGTGAATTCCATGGCAGCTCCGTTTGTATTTTATTTATTTTATTTTATTTATATGCCTACCTCGATTTCCTATTATAACACAAGCGAATTTATAATGCCCTATTTTTCCACGTCCTGGAAAACGATACGCAATGAAACACGTACCTTACAAGGGAAAACGAAGGGTATTTTGACGTTTTTTATACAAGCATTGCCTTGTATTATCGCGAAAAAAACCAAATCGATTCGCTATAAACACCCTCATCAAAAACCCGTCCAGCGTATTATGTTAGTAACTGAAAAAAGGGGACTTTGACGAAGAGCGATGAAAATGTTTTTCGCCGAACTGGAAATAAATGAAATGGAAACGAAACTACAAGTTGTTGAGTGGACATTCTATCATAGATTTTCCCGCGCCCGCGCATAAACTCCGCGTGCAACGCAATTTTCCATTGTTTATTTTCAATACTAGTTTTATCGTTTACAGCACGCCCTCGATTGCGAATGTAAATATTGTTCGATGATCCGCCGTGCACTCTTGCATACCCAGAGAGAGTTTATTTTTCATATATGTCAAGCAAGCGAGCAAGCGAGCAAGCGCGTATGTACTAATCCCTGTGTACCAAGCGCTAGCGCTAACGGGACCTAACGGGCCATTGCTGAGTTGGCCACGAAGACCCATTCTGTTCAGGATTGGTCACACTCACGGGTCAACACCCATCCGGCGCCTCCACGCATGAAGTGTGAGCCTCGGTAGGACTCTGGTCTTAGGGCTAGTTTCCCATAGTAGTCAACCTTCTGGCGCTCCTGGACGGTCTGCGCACCGTGCGGCGTAAGCCAATCGACTGTGCACTCTGACTAACAGTCGAAGGAGTCTGGAAGCAGTACTGTATCCTATAGAGCGGGGGTGGTCGCGGACCTTACGGCGACTACTCTTGAAACGACCATCGGCTACCCGATCCTGGTTGAACAGCCGGGCAAAGGATGCCGTGGTCCGCGATAGACTCGGTACACACCGATTCGTAAGGGAGAGGACCGCGCAAGCGACCTCGAACTCGGAACCAATCGAGAGACTGGAGTAATCTGGTCGCAATTGGAAGTAAGGGCGTGAGTGTAAGCCCGCTGGGTAACACTCCTGGCTATCTCGCGGCTAAGGCGTTGGCCTCTTATGGGCATGTGGCGGAGCTTGATGGTGGACTGTTTTTGTCCAAGTCTTCTGCGCTCATTTCAGGGAGACACAACGACTAATCGTTCAAACTTCCTGAGGTGACGGTCTCGCCCGCTGTAGTCGACAACTCTAGTTGTGTACCAAGCGCGGTCTCTGGGACTCCTCGGAATAAATTAACTGTCGAGTAATTTTACACATAATAATCATAATTTTCGAAGCATTGGGTGTCATATCAGCACCTCATTAGTCTCAATCTCATTCGCATACAATTTTCCGATATTAGTTCACGAAGAAACGCAATCGAGCCCATTAATGCAACAGCAAGTCCACTCGAATAACGCTTGTTTCGCCGCAGACAGACTTTCGATGTGAATTGTTTGCGCCTCTTGAGGCGGCCTCATTTCCAATTAAACGTTTCTCAGCCCTTTGAATATTAAAATCGTTTCGAGAGAAAGGTGTCAGATTTATGATTACTTTATTCAACGCGAAAACTCTCTAACGATAGCGCCAGCGAGACAGACAAAGCAAAGGCGGACCGCCGACAAATAATTCAGACTTGGTAAAAAACCCTACGGAGATAATGAATTTGTTCGTTATAGTGGTGTGAGGTCAACATGAATGGTTTTTAGCCAAGGCAGTTTTGAAAATTCCAAACACGAAACAATAATCGTTCTATATTCGCAATCTTTCACTCCATTCGCTATCACTGTTGCGGTTATCGACAGTACACATTTACTACCGTAACTGTGCCAAACCCCAAGAAACTGTATCGGACAACACCAGCATCCAGACGTTATTATTTATATTCGGAAAGATAGAAAGCCAATTTTCAACCTTTTATTGATGGCACACACGAAAATAGGGCGTTGGGTGGGGGGTGGGGTGGGGGTGGGGTGGGGGGTTTAAGGGATAGGGTTGGGGGGGTTAAGGGGGGGGTTAAGGGGGGGGGGGAATTTGGGGGTTTGAGGTTAAATGTTTTGCGCAGGGGAGAGGTTGCCTGCTTGCCGAGAAAGTCTTCCAGTGACATAACTGTTTTATTTTACTTTCCCGGTAGAGGGAATGTATTGTGAACGCACCTCTGTGTGTCTGTGTGTGTGTGTGTGTGTGTGTGTATTTCTCCACGACAGCGCCCAAACCCTTCATCTGATTGAGCTGAAATTTGCCTTCATACAGGCATGGGCAAGCAGGCATCATTTGATCATGGCAAGAGTTTAAAATATTGTGGTTTAAATCGGTCCACCAAGGGACAGCTAGTCCATACGTCATTCTCGAAATATTGGACTTAAAGACTTGAAATTCGGTACACAGATGCGTCGTTGCGCAGAAACCTTATTATGAAATATGGTTTGGAATATCTCTTATACAAGTGACACAAATAATTTTTAAACTCTGCCGTATTTGAGTAAATACTATATCATATTGGAAAATAGCCATTTTAATACCACGGAAATATTACAAATATACTACATTTGCGATCATAATAACTTGACGCAATCGCTATTGGGGGGTTAGTGCGTGGGGGTGGGGGAAGGGGGGAGTTATTTATGTCTGTTAATAAAACCTAGCGTAGTAAATGTGAAGACACTGAATAAGAATAAGAATAAGAATAATTTATTTTCAAAAACCCGATCTGGGTACAGAAATTACATATCTAGTGGGATTTCTACAAATAAAATTAAATTTCAAATTACTCATAAAATCATACAAAAGTCTATAAAAAACTAATAATTGAAAAAAAAACATAGAAATTCAAAAATTCAATAACAAAGACATAAAAACCAGAAAAATAAAAAACAACAGAAATAATGAGAAAACATAGAGAATCAGCAATTCAATAACAAAAATATATAAAAACTAGAAAAATAGAAAGCATCCAAAGAGTTCTACATAAACTACATTTAATAAGGATCAAACTATCGATCAACAATCAAGAAATAGAAAAATGTATCGACTCTCTAAAGAACAAAAAATCAACTGGTCTCGATGACAAACTTGTTAGCGTAATTAAAATCCATAAACGTGGTCTGGCACCCTGCCTAACATATCTTTACAATTTAAGCTTTTCAGAGGGAATATTTCCAGATTGTTATAAAGTACACAAAATGCTATGTGATGCTAATATTATTATAAGAGAAAGTAAAGCGGAAAATATGGTGGAATAACGTTTTTTGTCGCGCAGATTGGAAAGGGAAGCCGTTTCTCCGAGGCGAGATTTCATCTACGCAACAGTTGTCTCCTTTATCCGCCCCCAAAATCCCCCTGGATAGAAGAGAGCTTTCGCTGATGCTCGGTTTACATATACGACGCTTGGAAATAATACAAGTTGCCTTTTTCGGCTTCGCACGGAATGATTTTAAATATTGTTTGAGATGAGGTTAGAATATTTTATCATATTTTATATGTTTCATTTTGATACTGGGCTCAATTGCGTTCCTCTTGAACTAAAATCGAAAATTAGTTCATGTGAACGAGACAGAGCAATACGTCAAAGCGGAATGTGAAATAAACAACTGTCACTTTTCGGCAATAAAACTACAAGCCGAAGATAAAGCAGATAAATCTGACACCGCATGAAATGTGTTCAAACTTATTCGGGCGTCTATAAGTTCGCCAGGTAGGTTTGCTGTTCTAAGGTATTGCTCTGTCTCGTTCGGTTGAACTAAGTTCCTATTTTAGTTCATGAAGAAACGCAATCGGGCGCACTGTGCGTGCGCACATGAACAACTCATCGCCATAGGAATAAAATTATTCGATTTAATATAAGTAAACGCATTATTCAGCCAGTGTCCGAGGGACTGAGATCTATGACACGGCCTGTAACTCTAATTCGGGCTGTGCGGTACATCATTTTCCCTTTATCGTCTTATGGTAGTGAAGGCAGGATCCACAGCAAAACATTTTGTACATAGCTTCCAACACCAGCAAACTAAAAAAAAATGTTTTTTTATTTATTTTATGATTTCCATTCGCCAATCGTCTTCCGGAACTCCAATGAAACTAGGATGTGTAATCCGCCCTCCCCTGTTATCAGAGTCTCCCATTCGGGCGGCCAGAAAATCACTGCTATTTATCGGTCGTCAAGGGGCAATTAATTTAATCGCACGTATCTATCTCAAACAGACACTGTTTCGCTTTCTTAGAACATCTTTCATATTCCAGCTTCCATCTTCCCTCGAGCGTATTCTTCGCATCAATCCGCCAGGGCGACCATTTAATATGATAAAGGTACATTTGGATTTATATCAGATTGAATTGGAGTAATGGCAAGCTTAGTAGCCACCTGTGGGTAGGGTTCGAGAGGTAGAATAGACTCGAGGTAGGGTTTGCAATTCCGAAATCTCGCAAGCGCAAGATCCGTGTCGTTTTAGTTCAACTTTAAGTGGGATTCAATATTCATATTGGTAATTATTCAGTAATTTTACCATAAATGTAATAAACCCTTGTCTTAAATCTAGATGAACAATTAAAAATAAAATAAAACATAAATTAATCTCGATGCGCTTAGTAACCGTCCACTTATTAGCGACGCGTTTAACTAATTTAGAACGTGGCAAAAGACGCCTCGGTCCGCCAAATCGAACTATGAATTACCGCTTACGCCAGTTAGAGGCCGTGCAAGCGACCTCAAATCTGTGACCAGGTTTGTCCTTAAGTCTTTGCGTTTCATTCCATCAATGTCTGGTCACAGACAAATAACTTTCAAACTACTTAACACCGTCGTAAAACTACTTATCAAACCACAACTTTCAGGAACCCGAAAGCCACCGACTGGGACGCCTACCGTACCACACTAAGGCTTAACCTTGAAACAATACAAAAAAACATAAAAACACTCGAGAGTCTAGAGTTGGCTGCGGCGGCTACCACAAAAGGCATTATAAACGCCTATGAGGAAAGCTGCCCGCTCAAGACAAAGACCTGCAAAAGAAAAGTTCCATGGTGGAACCCGAAGTCGGATAAACTAAGTTGGATAATTTAATAAGGCTAAACAAACTATCAACTGGGAGGAATACAAAAAAGCCTTAACTGAATACAACAAAGAAATTAGGAGAGCCAAAAGAGCAACATGGAAAAGCTTCTGCGATGACACAGTGAAAACGCCTCAAGAAGCCAAAGTACATAAATTGCTCGCAAAGGACAAACCTAACCAAATTGGTCTTCTGAAAAAACCAAACGGAACCTTTACAATCAATGAAAAGGAAACCTTGGAGGTACTAATATCGACCCACTTCCCATGTGTCGTGACAACTAGCAACGCCGTTACTACTCTATACAGACCTCGAAACGAGGACTGGAGTAGGGCTGCTAGAATCATAACGCCCAATCAAGTTAAATAGGCAGTAAAATCCTTCAAAACATACTAATCAAGCAGAGACGACGGAATCATGCCCGTACTTTTGCAACAAGATATTGACATTCTATCCCCATATCTGGTTAAAATCTTTAGAGCAAGCTATGCCTGGGGACATATACCAGAAGAATGGACCAAGGTCAAAGTGCTATTCATACCTAATGCTGTCAGGAAGGACTACGCACTGTCAAAGTCGCTATGTGATCGTTCTTTCATCTCACGGCTGAAAGAACGATCACATATCGTTATACCAGCCTGGAGTGACGGGTTCGCTCCTTGTAGTCGACACTGCACAACACCCATGTATCCGTCCATGCTTCCATGTTGAATATGAGGAAAAAACTGTCGCTCGGACTGTGTGTAAACGCTTTGGTTAGTAAACCAAGGCATTGCAATTCTTGTACAGACTGTACAATTTCAAGGTATACCTACTTATTTGGACTCATGTCGTTTTACATGGTCTTAAACTACAGACTTTGTCATTCGGAAATATGCATTCAGGTAGTATATGAGTTGAAGGTTAAGTTAGTATATTTTTGTGGCGTTATGTCAAAACTTGATATGTCGTTTGTTTGTATATTATCCTACATGTTTGAAAAATGTTTCCGTATATGTGGCATCGAATTATTAGGTGTGTCAAACAGTCCAGTATACATTTTGGCTTCAGATATCACTCTACTATCAAGTGACACGCTCCTCAAAACAGCAAATATTCTGAATATGGAACCAAGAGGTGACAAGTAATAATAATAAAAGGAATAAAAAAACACCAATGCCGTTACAACAAGTGAAATACTGTATTTAAAATCATTTTTATTAATATCTTTTGATGAAAAATTTTTAGTTTATGTATTTATCCATATAGATACAGGTATATTTTCGGAATGTACTGGATCAGTCCTTTCATTTGACACTAAAAACGATATATTGACATTTAAAATTTCGAATTTCGTTTTTTTATTTTCTAAAGGTGCGATATAAAGATCTTTATATCGCACCTTTAGAAAATAAAAAAACGAAATTCGAAATTTTAAATTCTTCCATCTGTCAAGTAGCTCGTCTTGTCTTGTTATTTCCCCTGAAATAATAGGAAATTGAGTGAGTTTACGTATAAAGAAGGATTGTAGCTTAATTTTTGAGATAATTGGATGAAGGGTGAGCGTTTACTAGTTGAAAAATGGGCCCAACTTAAACCTACTCCTCTTTCCGCAAGTGAGAGGCATTCATCATTCTCGTTAACACCTAAAGCATTCCCGAATCCGATCAAGGGAATCCTTCGTCACGATGTAAGTGGCTTTTATAATTATTTACTTTATAATCATCTTATTGATCAATTCTAAAAAGTATATATATATATATATATATATATATATATATATATATATATATATATATATATATATATATATATATATATATATATATATATATATATATATATATATATATATATATATATATATATATATATATATATATATATATATATATATATATATATATATATATATATATATATATATATATATATATATATATATATATATATATATATATATATATATATATATATATATATATATATATATATATATATATATATAATCCTACTCCTCTTTCCGCAAGTGAGAGGCATTCATCATTCTCGTTAACACCTAAAGCATTCCCGAATCCGATCAAGGGAATCCTTCGTCACGATGTAAGTGGCTTTTATAATTATTTACTTTATAATCATCTTATTGATCAATTCTAAAAAGAATATATACACAAAACTATCAAATATTTCAATATATATATATTTATATATATATATATATATATATATATATATATATATATATATATATATATATATATATATATATATATATATATATATATATATATATATATATATATATATATATATATATATATATATATATATATCGATTTAGTAAATGAAGTGTCCAATAACGGACTTATTAAGTGTTGCCATAGTGCCACAGATTTTAACAGAAGAATGAAGCTATGCCATGATACGAAATAATATTTTCCGGACATTTCTCGCGGTGTATTCCTTATGATGCCTTAGCGCTTCGTTGTGGGTGGCAAACAAAGCGTAGCGGATGCAACGCGGAAAGAGCAAACGACAACATAACAATGGAATTTCTTTTGCCACTCTCGCATTGGGGCATTGCTTCACTTTATGGCATCGCCCGGTCAATATGCTCGACTACCTCCATTTGAAAGCAGTGAGAAGCACCTCAATGAGAATGTATAACTCGAGAAAAGACTGCTTTGACTGCAGAGGCTGTCGCTTCTCCTTTGACACTGGTAACTTTTTTTAAACACCCGGGCATGGTGAAAATGGAGACTCTGCCTCGATTGTACATTTATAGGATCGGAAATTCTTATTTCAACATCTCAACAGAGTTTCTTTGTACGGCGACGAGAGAAAATCAACAGAATTGATATCACCGAAAAGTTTATAAACAAACAAATAATCTATAGAATGGGGAGAGAAATCGGAACCATTCCTGCAAAGGAAGGGTTAATGAGGGGTACGGGCAAACCCGCCACTCCTGGGAGGTATTATGATATCGAGCCATACTGTCTCTAATGAAGTAAACGTAAATACTTTACGAACAATACAATACACAGTCAATTTACGACAGCCCGTAAGAGTCCATAACGCCTTACCGCGAGACACCGGAAAGAGGAGACAGCGGACCAACCTCGCACCCTCACTAGGAAAATTAAACGGAATTCTCTGTTCTCCAGTCTGGTCACAGATTGGAGGTCCCTTGCGCAGCCTCTACCTGTAAGAGTTTATATCGGACCGAGGCGCCCTTTGCCCGTTAATAGGTCTAGGGATCGGATGACAAAGGATCGTTTCAAATATACCATACATGATGTCAGATCGACAAGTACCACCGCTGCTTAGTAGACGTACGTTACCATACTCCCCCGGTTATTCGCCGGAGTGCACAGTTGATTGGCTAAAGCCGCGTTCGGCGTTAGCCAATCAACAGTGCACAAACCGCCCAGATCCGCCCGAGGTATTTCCCCGCACCGTAACCACCGACACCAACTGCCAACCTCTATACTTACAAATAGAGTTGTCAACTACAACGGGCGAACCCGTCACCTCAGGAAGTTTTAACGATTAGTCATTCTATCCCCCGTGAGGTAAACGCAGAAGACTTGGACAAAAACAGTCCACCGTCAAGCTCCGCCACATGCCCGTAAGAGGCCAACGCCTTAACCGGGAGATAACTAGGTGGGTTACCCAGCGGGCTCACACTCACGCCCTTACTTCCAATTGTGACCAGATTACTCCGGTCTCTCGATTGGTTACGAGTTCGAGGTCGCTTGCGCGTTCCTCTCCCTTAGGAAGCGGTGAGACGGTGTGCACCGAATCTATCGCGGACCACGGCATCCTTTGCCCGGCTGTTCACCCAGGATCGGGTAGCCGATGGGTAGCCGATCAAGAGCAGTCGCCGTAAGGTCCGCAACCACCCCCGCTCTATAGGAAACAGTACTGCTTCCAGACTCCCCCGACTGTTAGTCGGAGTGCACAGTCGATTGGCTTACGCCGCACGGTGTGCAGACCGTCCAGGAGCACCAGAAGGTTGATTCCTAGGGGAAACTAGCCCTAAGGCCAGAGTCCTACCCGGGCTCGCACTTCATGCGTGGAGGCCGCTGGATGGGTGTTGACCCGTGAGTTTGACCAACCCTGAACAGAATGGGTCTTCGTGGCCAACTCAGCAAGGGCCCATTAGCTCCCCCTCTATACCCCTCTTACATTCGAAGGCGCATTTCACGGCCGCCCTTCTAGGTTATTCTATTTTCTAAGAAGATACCGGATGAGAGCTGAGCCGTGAGTTGAGCCGACCGGTAATAAAACACAGACAGGCCATCAGACAGGCCATCAGGCCCAAGCTGCACGGACCCGTTAAAAAACAAAAGCGTACGATATGTATAACATATCAAACCTTCCTGACGCCACTTCTAACAGCGCAAAAATATATTTTAAAAATCATGCATCGCAAACCATATTAATATTCTTCTAATGAACTCCTTAAAGAGGCTCAACTTTTGGATGCTAGGTTAATATTTATTAAAACTGAACTACGTTGGGTTTTCGTGACCACACAAAATAAATCTTTTATTATTACGCACTTGAAACCCACTAGACAACTCCTGAGTGATAATATGAATGTACCTAGGATGAAGACGACTTTCGGACAGTGACACTACTGTTTCATAGCTACAATAGTTTATAATAAATTAAGCAGTAATATAAAAACCAGCCCTAATTGTCATTTGTTTAAAAGCAAAATAAATAAATGGAAAACGTTGAAATTATTCCGAATCATTTGCGGCTGCGGTAGCAAATGATTCGGAATATTTTTTTTTTGATTCGGATTTTTTCATCTGGCAACTCTGCCTAGCGCGAACGTATATTCGGCAAAGCTATTTTTCGTTTTATAAATTATATTATTATTGAGCATTTTTATAATTTGCAATGGTATATCCTGTTTAGTTGTCGGTGTGTTTTTCTTCATATAAGTAGTGATTCAAGTGAATTGGACATTAACAACTGTCGGCGATTACAAACAGCGGTTCGGTCGGAACAGCTGAACAGTTGGAAAACAACGGATACAGTTGAAAAACAAGCAGATACACAGCTAAAGCCATTAAATATTCATCACCAAGACCTTGGGAAAATAAACGGTAACGTGGATTTATTTACAAATAAAACTCATCACTTTCACATATCACGAATAAATAAAACCGTAATGGCGGACGGTCAAAAATGTAAACAGTGCAAAGATGACGTTGTCAAGACGGAGGCAATTCATTGCAACGGCTGTCAGCTATTCTTCCATTACCGTTGTGGAGGCCTTTCTCTTCTAAACTATAACAAAATCAAGAAGGACTCAGAAATCACATGGCTTTGCCCGAAATGCAACGCCGAAAATAACGAAAGGATAGCGATTTCACCAAATCCGTTGGCACATTCGAACGGACATACGCTGTCGTCTGTAAACAACATAGCCTCTGGCAGCCAATCAGATGCCGTGCAGCCGAAGAAAACCAGGTCTACCAACAAAAAAGATCTAAATGGGCCGCTAAATAATCGCGATGGCAATACACGATCGACAGCTCGACAGATCGACAGCGTTGCCAGCTCAACCCCGCCGAACGAGTTTATTACCGAGTTTAAAAAAGAAATTAACCAACAACTGGAAGATCTGAAATTAAATTTCATGAAAGCAGCCGAGAATTGCATTGAAAAACGGTTTAAAAAATACGACCTAGAATTGGAGAAACTTAGAAAAAACCAAGATGAGCTGTTAAATTCTGTAAAATTCATCTCGGAGGAGCAGGAAGAAATAAAAAAGAAACTAATCACATACGAAGATACGAATGGAAATGGCGCCTTATCAAGAAAAAATGAAAAACTTGAGGCTAAGATCTGTCAACTGCAAATTAAATCAGATATGCAAGAGCAGCAGTCTAAATCTTGTTATATGGAAATCCGTGGAGTGCCTGAATTTGAAGCAGAAAGTCTACCTATAACCATAAAAAACATCGCAGAGGTTACACATTTTGATTTATCCACTGATGATATCCTGCAAGTCTCCCGCATGCGAGCAGATATACATAAACATAAAGGAAACAAGCTGCCAAGATCCATAATCTGCATCTTCAGAAGACAACAAACTCGGGATGATTTCTTAAAATCCATTAAATCTTTTAATCGCAATTTCAAGATAAATTCCCAAAAGTTGAACACGGCCCATATTGGTATAGCAGCTGGTAACGCCACACCGATTTATATGTGTGAGTATCTCACACCCCGGATGAAATATCTATATACGCAGTCTAAAATAATTGCCAGGACGAAAAACTATAAATTCCACTGGGTAAATGGAGGTAATATTTATATTCGCAAAATAGAGGGCGCTCCGGCTATACTGATAAATCACGACAAAAAACTTACAAACTTGTGACTGGCAATCTCCCCCGGCTGTCAAAAAATATATAAACAAACCAGTAATTCAAAGTCAAATAATGTGTTCTTGAAATTATCGGATGCGGACATATCATATTGGATGTTTAAATACTATATTTTATGTGTATTATGCAGCGTTCTATTTAAAAAGCAGAATAAGGCCAATAATATAGTCCAAAGTAGGAACGGTGTGCAAAGTATTTTTTATAATTTGAACTGCGTTTATTTATTGCTATATATGCCCTGGGACAATTTACATTATAGTCGGAGCGTGCCGGTTTGCGTATACACATCTAAATGTGAAGTCACCCAATTTGCAGACGATACTAGCGCTGTAGTTGAAGCTGACAACATAAATACGCTCACTGCCAATCTCAATACATCTCTTGGTGAACTTGATGATTGGTTTAATGCGAACAAGATGTCTCTAAATATGTCTAAAACTGTTATTTTAAATTTTAATAGCAAGACATCATCTATAAAAGTTAACTACCCGGTTGAACTTGCGGAATCAGTTAAATTCCTCGGACTACATCTGGATGCAAAGATGTCATGGAATCTACATATAGAGCATGTTAAGTCAAAACTTTCGTCAGCCTGCTATGCTCTATTACGCATCAGAAATTGTTTGGAGAGAACTGAAGTAATATCGGCCTATTACGCGCTAGTTGAGTCACACCTGCGCTATGGTATTCTTTTATGGGGTAATGCAGCACACATCAACAGTGTATTCACTCTCCAGAAAAGAGCCATACGTGCGATAGTAGGTATTGGTCCACGGCAGTCATGTCGTGAACACTTCCAAAAACTAGGGATATTGACCGTATATGCAATTTTTGCTCAAGAAGCTCTTTGCGAATTCTATTGCAATAAGAGCTCGGCCATATCCCACGAGGAAGTACATCGGCATGACACCAGGAATAAAACCCTGTATCTCCAACCGTTCGTACCACGTACTGCCAAGTTCCAGGCGACTAGTCGATACTTAGGCCTCAAACTTTTCAATAAATTGCCCGAAAGATTAAAAGAAATTAAAAACATCGATATTTTCAAGAGATCCATCCGAGTCTATCTGCTTAAAATCAACATGTATGCCCATAACGACTTCTTAAAATATTTTGAAAATACATAGCATCGTATCTACCCATTTAATCTAATACATATTATTTACCGTTAATTGTTTTGTTGTAAACTGTTATCATATAGTCTATGTTTTTGTAAATTGGTAAGTTTAAAACTATATATTGTATATCATCTCTTGTCTAAATTGAGTAACTAATTTAAGATTAATTACTGTCATTCCTACACAATTGTATGGTTGTATTGGAAATAAATACCTTTTACTTTACTTTACTTTACTTTAATCTTATAAATATCCTTAAGATAATGCAACATAATTTAGTTCCCCATTTTATTATGACAATTTTAAATTTCAATAGAAATTTTGTGAAATGTTTATTAGTATTGAATAATAATATGCATACTATTTATATGAAAGACTGGTTTTATGTGTGGAATTGATTGTATTTTATATTTATTGAATATGACATTTTATGGAAGTATTATAGATGTATTTGGCTAACTTTATCCATATCAATATTATTGCGCCACCTGAATTTATTAAATATAACTGATAATTTATCTTTCGCTATAATTTTTTATCTGTTTCCTAATTTGACTGCGATTATTATATTTTATTTTATCCTTAAACTGTTCATATGTTTTTCACAATTATTAACATTAACACTGTTGTACTTTATTTACTACACTACACATAGTCCGAATATTTCAAACAACATAATGTCATTTGCATCAATTACACTATGTTGGAGAGTCATTACACAATTTTTTTTTACAAAGAAAAGAGCTCTGCATTATCACTGCTATATCTGTGGTAAACTCACCAAATTTGTTACTCTTTATACGCATTTCTGTTCACACCGTGCTATAATTACAGAGACAACAACTACTAGGTACATTCAATCGTGAACCAATGATAGATGAAGTTGATTTTCTCAATACAGATAGATTAATAGTGTCTGATGATATCGATGTGTGTAAAAAAATATTTTACAAAAAATCTTCACTGCGATTTATTTGCCTTAATATTCGCAGTGTCAATAAACATTTTAATGAACTATTAATACTTTTGCAAGACCCTAATATAGACCTGGATGTACTAATATTAACCGAATGTTGGATAAATAGTCATTACCAGCCAAAACCTATTAAAGGCTATGTCGCACATTGCACCAAAAACAACAACCTTCAAAATGATGGAGTCCTCGTATATGTAAAGGAAACTCTATCATGTACAGTGAATGAAAATTGCCTTAATGGCTCTAACTGCCTCCAGATAACAGTTGAAAATAATATCTGCATAATTGCAATTTATAGAAGCCCATCAACACAAAATATAACTGAATTTTTAGTATCTTTAGAGCATCTTTTAGCTATGAATGCAACAAAAAACACCTCATAATGACAGGCGATACAAATATAGATGTTTTAAATAATAATTCTCGACAAGTCACCGATTACATGAATTTGATGGCAATGCATGGCTTAAAATGTTTGATAAATAAACCAACTAGAGAATCCCAAGATACAGCTACTTGCATAGATCATTTAATGATCAGATCGAAACTGAACAGTAATGAAGCCATCTACCAGTCTACAATAACTGATCACTATGTTTTATTTTTTAACCTGCTCGGTTATAAACCAAATTTCAAAAAAACAACCGTTATAAAAACAGCTAAAATAAATTATGAATCTATTGCTGCTGCTCTTGAACATTTTGATTGGACTCCACTTTATAATATGGATGATGTAAATCAAGCCTCTATTATGTTTACAAATACCTTAAGTAAACTTGTTGAGAAAAATTCTAACAAGGTAATTCTAAAAATCTCACACAAAAAACTAAAATTAAAACCGTGGATCACTCCTGGACTTGTAAAAAGCATTCACGAACGAAATAGACTCCACTCGGCATGTAAAAGAGATCCTACAGACATAACTTTAAAAAATAAATTTATCAAATATAGGAACTGGTGTATTAGGATTATAAAAACAACAAAAGAAAAATTCTACAAATCCGAAATTGAAGCATCACATGGGGACATTAAGAAAATATGGAGCTCTATTAAAAGTGCGACGGACATATGTTCACCAAAGTATGATATCAGCGAGCTGTGTACTGAAAAAGGTGTAATGACTCTTCAACAAGAGCCGTATGCTATGGCAAACTATATAAATGAGTTTATGTCGAACGTAGGATGCAAATTGATATCTGAAAATTTTAACATCACGACAAATGGCCCCCCAACTATCCAAACGCGGACAAACAACTTCTCCGCTTCTTTTTATCTACGTCCTACTACCGCCGAGGAAATTAACAAAATTATATGTACTCTAAAGCCCAACTCAGCTCCCGGGATTGACGGACTAAGTTCGGAATTATTTAGATCTGCTCACAAGCAATTAGCGGCACCTATAAGCTGGCTAATCAATCAAAGCTTTCGTACGGGTATCTTTCAAAGCAACCTAAAAACGTCTTAGTCGTACCTATCTTCAAAAACGGAGATAAAAAAAGTGTCAACAATTACAGACCTATTTCCCTGTTAAGCTGTATTTCCAAATTAACAGAAAAAGCGGCAAAAAAAAGATTAACAGAGTATCTAAACATACATAATATTTTATCACCAAACCAATATGGATTTCGGGAAGGACAAGGAACTAACAAAGCTATAGCAGAGGTTACACAATTTGTCGTGGAAGCAGTAGACAAAGGAAACAAATGTCTGGGAGTATTCCTTGACATAACAAAAGCATTTGACACGGTTAGTCACGACAAGCTTTTGGAGAAGCTAAACGACATAGGTGTTACCTCGATCACACTAAAATGGTTTGAGAGTTACTTGTCAGGTCGAAAGAAAATAACAAAAATTGGTAGTATCCATAGTGATCCCGCGCCTCTCAAATATGGTGTTCCGCAAGGTAGTGTCCTTGGTCCGATATTGTTTTTAATATATATTAATGAGCTTTGTAATCAAACTATTGGTGGACAAGTTGTTACTTTTGCCGATGACACCGCTCTACTTTTCAAGGCAAAAACTTGGAAAGAGACCTTTGAAAAGGCTTCTATGGGACTTCAGAAGGTAGTATTGTGGTTAGATGGTGCACTACTATCACTCAATGCGCAAAAAACCATGTACATAACATTTAGTGCCACCAGTGTGGCTCAACCAAAACAAGGGCATATTCTGAAACTCCACAGAGATTGTCTTAACCCCGAAAACTGTAAATGTATTAATCTCAATAAAGTTGACAACATTAAATATCTTGGTATATTAATTGATTACCGGCTACAATGGAGCACCCACATAATGGAGCTGTCGGCAAAAGTTAGGAAACTGACGTATATTTTCAAAGACCTTAGAGGCATTCTGGACCAAAGGACACTTAAGATAGTATACCATGCCCTGTGCCAATCTATCCTAACCTATGGGATCATAGGGTGGGGAGGTGCAGCGAAAATTCATATGGAGCCCTTGATTAGAGCTCAAAAGCTAATACTTAAAATTATAAAGAGAAAGCCTTGGAGATACTCTTCAGATGATCTCTACAGAGAATATAACGTGCTAGATGTACCACAACTATACGTGAAAACGGCGCTCTGTGACTATCAAACTAATTTAGAGACCGCAATAAGAACCCAGCAAACAATCTGCACGCGGCAATCCCGAACTATACATTTTGACGTCCCTCGAATGCAGACCACTTTTGGGCAGAGGCATTTTGTGTACATAGCCCCCAGGATCTTTAATATGCTAGATGAAGATTTAAAAATGTATGTGCCGAAGTCTTCTTCTTCTTTTAAAGCCAAAATTGATTCCTGGCTAAAATATGACGCCCGGCAAAAAATCCACAAATTAATATACCGAGACAATTATCCCTGACATTTCTTATTATTATTATTATTTTCTTTGACTTTTTTATTTTTATTTATTACTATTACTTATTCATAAATTTTGGTGACTATTGTTTGATATCATTTGACATTTTATTTTATTTTTATTTTATTAACACGATTATTTATTTTTGTGTTCTATTTCCTATTGTGATCATTAGTTAGTGATTATTAGTTATAATTTGTAATGGTGACGGGAATATATACATATTTCTTTTCCTTATTATTAAGCTATTGCATAGCTTTTATCGCGGGCCTAGGCCAGCGCGGCGACCGAATGAAGAAATTTCTTAACGAAAATTAATTATTTTAAACTGATAATTACGTCTAAACGAGTACTGCTTACGATTCGACAAAAATATATGTTAAACAAGAACATTTTCCTAATATTCTTAGCTTTGAATATTTTAGATTTTGTTTATATTACATAGTGTAATTAATTTGTGAAATTAGGTCTAACCGAACACAAAAACGACTACTACGCAAATACTATCTGGCGTATTATTATGAAACCTGCACCATTTTAAAGATAATTTAATTATCTATCTTTTTATCTACGATTTTTTTTTGAGAAATCTGTTTTTTTTGCTTTATCGAATAAAAAATTCGGGCGCGGCGCTCTATCGGAAGACGTTTAAATTATTCCGAATCATTTGCTTCCGCAGCCGCAAATGATTCGATGCGTTGAAATTATTCAAGGATGAATAATTTCAACGTTTTCCGATAGAGCGCAGTTATCTGATATAAGAAAAAATAAAATAAATAAATAATTATAATTGCATAAGTTGTTAAAAATGCTATGCGATAGCTTTACCGCGGCAGTCCCCGAGTGCCACACAATTTTTTTTTTTTTATTCATTGCCGAATATATGTGATATAAAATCAGAGAGCTAGCTGCCCTGGAACAAGTCCTGGCACTTAGTTGGGCAGCAGCAGTACTTAAATGCTAATGCTCATATCGGCTGTGTTTAATTGTAATTTTAATTTAAATTATATATAAAAAAAATTATTGATATGATTATTAGTTATATTTGTGCACTTGTAAATGAATTGTTAAATTAAATAAATAAATAAATAAATTTAAACGTCTTCCGATAGAGCGCCGCGCACGAATTTTTTATTCGATAAAGCAAGAAAAAACGGATTATTCGAAAAAATCGTAGATAAAAAGATAGATAATTAAATTATCTTTAAAATGGTGCAGGTTTCATAATAATACGCCAGATAGTATTTGCGTAGTAGCCGTGTTTGTGTTCGGTTAGACCTAATTTCACAAATTAATTACACTATGTAATATAAACAAAATCTAAAATATTCTAAGCTAAGAATATTAGGAAAATGTTCTTGTTTAACATATATTTTTTTCAAATCGTAAGCAGTACTCGTTTAGACGTAATTATCAGTTTAAAATCATTAATTTTCGTTAAGAAATTTCTTCATTCGGTCGCCGCGCTGGCCTAGGCCCGCGATAAAAGCTATGCAATAGCTTAATAAATAAATAATTATAATTGCAAAAGTTGTTAAAAATGCTATGCAATAGCTTTACCGCGGCAGTCCCCGAGTGCCACACGTATTTTTTTAAAATATATATTTATTATTATTATAAATATTTTTTATTATTATAATTATTATTGTGTTTGGTTGTTTCATCGACCCTCGTTTTAAATTTAAAAATATAAATTGCTTACCCTGGAACGGGTAGGTATATCCCAATTGGGCAGCACTAGCCAGTGAATAAAAGAGGAAAGTGTTTGCCATTTGTTTTAATGTTAAACTTATTGTAAATGGTTAATTTGATAATTCCAATAAAAATAAAAAAAATAAATAAAAACGAGGGCCACTTGATCCATATATCTATAATTCGATTTGGTAAATAAAGTGCCTAATATGAAACGGACATATCAACTCTTGCCATAGTGCCACAGATTTTCAATAGGAGAATGATGCTATGGCATGATACGAAATCATAATTTCCGGCCATTTCTCGCAGAATATTCCTCATGCTGCCTTTGCGCTTCGTTGCGGATGGCAAACAGAGTGTAGCGGATGCAACGCGGAAAGAGCAACAAAACAATGGAATTTCTTTTACCACTCTGGCGTCGTGGCATTGCTTTACTTCGTGGCATCGCTCGGCCAATAAGCGCGACTACCCCCCGTTCGCGAGCAGTATTTTTCATTGCAAATGTGAAACTCGAGAGACGAGGGCTTTGACTGCAAAGGCTGTCGCTTCTCCTTTGACACTGGTAACTTTGTGAAACACCCCGGGCGAGGTGGAGATGGAGTCGCTTCCTCGATTGTACAATATAGGGTTAAAGATTGTCAAACATAGATTACAACCAGCTCCGAATCTAGAAGGGGAAAACCGGGGTACCTGCCCTGGGTAGCAATTTGGGGACACCAAATTCATGTGTATGAAAAAAAATCGGATGGGTCACCCCAAGACTTTCCCGGCAAGTAAACCGCCACCACCCCCTCCCCTCACGCCAATCACCCCTCCCCCCTCTCCCTGATAGTAAATGTGTTCGTTAAAATCGCGAATGTATTTCAAATATTTGTGTAGTCTTTCAGTAGTATTTTCGTACTATATTTGTAGTATTTTCGGTCGTATTATTAAAGTATTTTTGTATGATGAAGTATTTTCTTAAATGTGGCAGATTTTAAAAAATATTTGGGTGCTAGTGTATGAGATATTTCAATTAAAATTTCACAATGCGGCATCTGTATATCGGCCTGCAGGTAATCCCGCAGTGACGAAAGGATATATGCGACAGTATTTAGCAAACAAGCACAAAATTAATTGTTTACCTTAGAATTGGTCTTGGCCTAGTTGGGTGACGTTATCACAATAATTATGCGATGTATTCATTTTCTATTATTGATTAATTGTTTTTGGTGCGTTTATCAAAATGTTGGGTTTAAGTTTAATAATATATAGCGAATGGACTTTAGGGAAGGTTGGTTATTATTTTTGAATTATTGGCATCATCTTCAAATCTTCAGCTGGCCAGATCACGAACGCGAAAATTACTATATCACAGAACGATAATTAGAACACTCGAAAACAAGAGTACGTCTGTCTCGACTGGCGGGTAATTTATCACTGATTGGAAGGGTAGGTAGGAAATAATTATATATGACACGGTATAATTAAAAATGGCCTAACCAATTTTAAAATATTTTTCTTCATAGTTCCTAAGCTAAAATCATTTTTCCGCCTATTTGCATGAGTAAATCTATATAAATAAAACAAAGTCGGGTTTGTTCGAACACTTAGAACTCGAGAAAGGCTGAACCGATTTTCATGGTTTTTAATTTGTTGTATTTGTCTCCGTCCCGAACAGTAGAATATCTATTAAAAACAAAAATTGGCGAAAAATTAAAATAAAATCAAAAACATTTTCCCATACAAAATGTAAATCCGTGTTTTTCTCATGGTCAGTTGTACGTGGCATGTTCACGTGTCGGCAAATCATCCGCTTTATATGTTCTTGCGCCTGATAAAAAAACGGTATATCGCAAGGTGCTTCAATGAAGAGAATTAAACCGAGTGCATCCCATGCTGTACAATATGTAAATAGTTTAATTCAATCATGTTTTGCTGACACGCGATTGATATACTTAATTTTTGTACTTTTATATTTCTTTTTGTGTTATTATTTAAATAAATTAGTGAACTTAATATTTATTTTGTATTCATTGTATTACTTTCATAAAATCATAAATTAAGTTCAGATAATCTGTAACACGACATTCATTGACTATTAGGCGGTACGAAGTTCGCAGGGTCAGCTAGTAAATAAATAAATAAATGACGACGAGAGAAAATCAACAGCATTGATCTCACCGTAATGTTTATTAACATACAAATAATCCATAGAGTGGGGAGTGGAAGGAATGAACGGAACCATTCCTACAGAGAAAGAGTAAGCTAGGTAGAATAACGTGACCGCCAATGAGCGATGGCTGTGTGCCTCGTGCCTTATGTTAAATTACAATAGAACTCGTGCAATGCGGATGACGAAAACCACGCCAACGTCTACTCGGTGATTAAGGCAGATTTACATTAAGTCAGTTACAGGCGTCAGTGCTGGCACCGAGAACTGACTCACACTGTTTACATTCAGTCAACTAGGGTTGTTAACGACAACGGCCGAACCCGTCACCTCAGGAAGTTTCTACGATAGTGATATTTCTGTATCCCATGAGGTGAGCAGTCTGCGTCTAAATCGAGCAGTCTGCGTCAAGCAGTCGCCGTGTTCTTGCTCGCTTGCTTGCTTGCTCTTGTTTTCTCGTGATTTCGAAGATTTTTTATCGCAATTTCAAAGATGTTTGCTCAGCATAGGCTACTAATTCGAAGAATGGACGATGAGCGCTGATTATCGCAAGTAATTGTTAATTTATCTATATTTTGCCCTGAAAATCCTGTGTCGATATTCATTGTAGATTACGTTAATAGATTACGTTAGCCTTGTATATTTTTAGCCTTGTATATTTTATGATAAAAAGCCTTGTATATATGTATTTTTTAAAACAAACAAAACGGGGCGACAATCATATTGCGGCCACGAGACGACGGCGGGCAGGCGAGCGAGTAACCGAGCTGTCAAAATTAAGACCCCTCTTTGGAACAGCCATAGACAAAACGGAAAATTTTAAGATTTAAAACTGGTTCTTAATTTTGATTAAACGGAATACCATCAAAATAACGAAGGTGCTTAAGATCCTAATTTTTAGCACCAGCTTAGTTTAAGCTTGCAATAAACGGAATACCAGTCTATATAGTTATAATTTTAGTACACACCTGATTTTTGAAGTGTTATTCCGATATTGTTCTACAAATTTTGTTTCAACTGGGCTTGTATATAATCTTTCGATTTAACATTTTACAAGGCTTCATGATTTTTGACAAAATCAATTAATTGTTGTCATTTTCGCTCGTCCAAGTCATGTTTCCAGTCATAGTTTTTTAACTTAATGCTCACCACTACCCGCGTAAAAACGTCCAACAACAATTAATCACCGCTATGACGACCGTAATGCAACTGACGGCACCGCTAATTGACGTTACGGTGACACTCGACGCTCTCTAGGAAACAAACGCCAATGGTTTCTATAGACAAAGTTTTGGTGACGTCACCCAACGCTACATTACGGCCGCTAGATAATGGCACCGCTTTCTTAGGAAACCAAAGCTTAACTGACTCAACGTAAAATGGCCAGTCATAGGAATCAGCGCACTGACACGACAGCGCTGTGCTGACTTATAATCAATTTACACGATGGCACTTCCGGGTTAGCATTGAGTTGTCTTGAATTTAAAGTCAGTAACTCACTAAATGTAAATCCGTACTAAAAGTAAGAACAGGGCAAGTAAGGAGAATCAGCGCCTGCCATAAGCGAGATCGGCGCTCATATCATCAAATATGAAAATGTCGATAATGGTACCAATTATTGTAAAGTATCGATTTTCCATATTGATCATATCTTCGAGTACTTATAACACGGGTTTTCTACATAAAACCGCCCCTGGCAATTACACGTTTTAATTACCAGAATTAAAAATAAAACAAATTATTAATATAGGGACGATCAAATAGAAACTTTGTAAATATATGCAGTCTTCATGACAATAGAATACTCGTAAGTTAATGTTAAGAATACTCATAGTAACTCATTCTATAAACAATAGATTACTCATAATATATGTATACTCATAAGTAATGTTGGTGTAAAAACGAATTTACAACGTGAAGTTTGTAGCCTCCGGCGATTCAGCGATGTTGCAACCGCCGTTGTCCAGGGTATGATAATTATTTCTCCACCTAAATTTCAAGTATTTTAATCTGACGCCCTAAATTCAATCCAACCAACATACCCCCCCCCCTCCCCCCGCCCACTAGATGTCTGCTCTTCGAGTATGTCATGAAAATAAAATAGCACCGAATCTCATAAATAAATATAATCGATTATTGAAGTTTTTTTCAATCAAACTATGCGTTTCCGAGTTACAGCAAGAGTGCCCCCAAAAGGGTATCATTTGTAAGAAAATGAGAGAAAAAACAAAGAAGAAAAAGCAAGGCGGGATTCTCCGTTTTTAGCTATCCAAGTAGGTGCCCAGAAATTCCATCATCGCATTTTCCATACAAAAACCGGTTACTCGCGTAACGAAAGTATCTTACCTCCTTTTGTCTTTGTCAGGCGGCGCTCCTGCGTAATTAAAAAGTGTTGAGGATACATTAATCAATAACTTTAAGGGCTTATATATGCACTCCTACAATGTTCTCCCTCGACCTCATCTCTGATTTCAGAATACTAAGTCCTTTTCACCGATTAGGACAGGAATTTAAGTAATATATACTTTTATGAGATGATTCGGAGCCAAAAAGACATGGTTGTGATATCGCACAACTTGATAACAGTGGGATTTAACAAGAAACATACCAGTTGATAATCTAGGATCTTGATTAATCTAGGATAAACGGAAGGATCAACGGATCAAATGGAAACTTGGATCAACGGAAAAGTATCTGAACAAGAAGATGAAATTAGGGTGTATGGTTTGCTGCAATGATCATGATGATTTAATAATATCTACCATGTGGCAATATCTATAACGTTGAGATAAAAAAGAGAAAAACTAACTGGAATAATCGCAGCCGTATGAGAGATGATCAATCAATAATAAGAGCAAAATAGTGGTTTTTTGCATGTAATGTGAAGCAATGTTGTAGTTGTGGGACCTTTCGTAGAATCCCTTTCTACGATACGAATCTAGGTATGCATCTACCCCTGTAATCGCCTGGCAATCAATGTATTAATAATAATTTATTATTGCGAGGGAGGACCGGCATATAAACCATAAATTATCATACATCAATTATCGCGGACGCTTCGGTCTTCGTACGTACGAGAGCAGACTGGACCACTTCGGTATTCAAGCTCTAGAAGACCGACGCACTGTGGCTGATATGGTACTGTTACACAAAGTTATCCACAATACCATAGATAGTCCACACCTTGTTGAAAACTTGCGTTTTTTTGTTATTGCGATTAATTCGCAATTCACGCACGTTTGAGGTCTCTCGTGCCAATACCAACTACGGGAAAATTTCCATCGCTTATAGGCTGATGTGCGCGTACGACTCTCGTTTCTCCACCATTGACATTTTCAACCTCAACTAACCGACGTTCGTTAAAGAATTATTCAAATCAATTGCACCTAACGAGCTTGATAATACCTATCGTACTTAGTTATATACTTTTCATGCAACATATCAATAGCTACCACAAATATTTATAAATATCTATAAATATTTATTATATATCAATAAATATCTATAAACATCAATAAATATCTGTATCTATATATCCACTATACGACCTATCTATATCTTTATTTATATCTACATATATACCTACATATACACATACCATCGTCTAACTCCTTCTTCCTAGTCACTTCCAATTCCCTACGTCTCCCATCGGTTTTCTATAGTAATTTTATATTTAATATGAACTTAGTTTAATTACAATTAATGTTTAAGTGTAATATGCTGAAATCCAAATGTGTAATATGCGGAAATCTGTTACTTTCGTAGGAAACGATTATCGGCGTAATGTTTTTCTTTTTTTCTACAATTATGTTTATGTTTCTAGAAATAAAATAAAAAATAAATGAAATAAAATAAACATAAAACAACAATTGTCAACAAAGTTTGCTGACGTCTATTGAGCTGTAGTGTTATGCAATTAAACATCCCGGAATAATAGTTTATAGCCAAGAGCCAGCGACAAAAAAGTGCAGGAGTTTTTTAAAAGCTGATACTTTCAGATCAGACAGTATTTTGGCCATAGAATACTGGGGTAGAATCAGCAGGCCAGACTCAAAGACACCTGGCGCTGGCGTACTAGAAATGGTTGTAATTTTAATTAGCAGCCTCAAAGTGGAAGCTGAAAATTCATCAGTAAACAGTGGATACAATACAGAACTCGAAACAAATGATCAGACTGCTTAACGATAGAATGCGTGGTGTCAGCATTACTCCACATATGTCACAAAAATGAAGTATATTATATTGCGCGGCATATAAGACCGATGCGTAATAGTTACCGATAAATACGTACCGGCTTATTTGCAGGAACTTCATTTTTGTGACATGTATGGAGTAAATCTGACGCCACGAGTTCTATTGTTAAGCAATTTGAACATTTGTTTCGAGTTCTTTATTGCATCCGCTGTCTACTGATGAATGTTCAGCTTTAGCAAAACACTTTGGGGGTACTAATTAAAATTACACCTACCCTAGTACGCCAGCGCCAGGTGTCCCGGAATCTGGCCTAATGACTACCTCGGAATTCTATGGTTAAAATGCTCTCTGATCGGCAAGTATCAGCTTCTACAAAACTCTTAAACATTTTTGTCGCTGGCTCTCTAACTATTATGCTTGTAATACGCGGCCGTCTCTCTTAGGCCCTGAAGCACCTCATAATTCTGTGACAATTAGGCAAAACTACATAAGTCATAAATACCATTTTCTCAGGAGAGCATTTTAAAATTTATTACAACTGCAAATCTGTTAATCTATGTTATTTTTTTTATATAACATGACTAAAATTGGCACATGAAATAAAAGATGTGTGCTCTCTTAAACTATATGTGTAATTTTAAAATAATATATATCAATAAAAAGATAATTAACTTACGCTACTATGACCACCTATCAATAGTTGAGAAAAAGTACATAAGTTACACATATGTAGTTTTGCTCATCTCAACAATATATAACTAGTGAGAAAGTAGGTGCTTTAACTTCTTTTATATTATGCTTCGAGTTATGTAGTTTTGCCCAATGAAAGAGTTAAAAAACGCTGTTAAATGGTCATTATAACTCATTCTGGCCAAAAAGCGACTTATGTAGTTTTGCCTAATTGCCACAGAATCATAATATACTCTACTGACAGATATACTTACTTTCTCACCAATCTATGTATCTACTTCAAATGTCTTACGCTTGCTGATCAATGTAATTAATTTGGGATTAACACTAATCAGTATTTAATTAATGAAAGCAGTAAGGTTTAATTTAATTGGAGGAACGACATATCATATTAGTGTGTAGTTGTCCCTTTAGTTGGTAATATTGGGCCCGATTGCGTTTCTTTGTGAACTAAAACTAAAATTAGTCAAGCGAACGAGAAGAACAATACGGAACAGATGGAGCGGAATATGAAACGAACGATCGTCGATAAATACTACCTGCCGAAATTATACTCGTCCGAATAAATTCGAGCATATTTCGTGCGGTGTAAGATTTGACCTTGGCAGGCAGTTTTAATGCGAAAAAGTGACAACCTGTCATCTCACACTCCGCTCTAGCGTATTGCCCTGTCTCGTTCACACGGACTAATTTCCGATTTTAGTTCACGAAGAAACCAAATCGAGCCCATTATCTGTTTTAAAATGGTTCATTTCCTCGTTGTGTTGCGTTGTGTTTTGTCTATTAGTACTGGAGCGAAATCATTAGTTCAATAACGCAATTAGTTAGGAATTGATGAATACCACATTAAATTCGATAAAATTATATATTTTTTTGAGTCTTGAGAGTATTTCCTGTTTTTTTTACTAATGCATCTGGCATGTCGGACCATTTGACACCTGCAATCACAAGAGAAGATCAATAATAATTCAAGATATATTATAATCATTATTTCGTGATAAAAGTATTTTAATTTTGAAAACGCACTATGCAAGTAGTATTGTATCACATTATAAATAAGTTAAAGGTAAAACCACATTTTTCAAAAATAAGCTTTTATTAAAATGCTCGGTCCCTAGCCAAACCTGGGTGTATCAGCCATGCCATAGTGGAAGTTAGAACGGGCTCATAATTGAATGCGTATACAAAATTTTGTTTCTGTGCTGTCGATGGTTGAGGAGTCCACTCGCCGGGAGCCAACCCTGGGCGCAGCAGCGATGTCATGGTGAAATTTATAACGGGATATCATAATTGAAAGCGTATACTGAATTTCGTGTCTGTCCTGTTGACCGTTTAGGAGTCCCCTTCTCGGGAGCCAACCCTGAGCGCAGCAGCCATGTCACGGTGAAACTTAGAACGGGCTATCATAATTGAATGCGTATACAAAATTTCGTGTTTGTGCTGTTGACCGTTGAGGAGTCCCCTCATCGGGAGCCAACCCATGGTGTAAAATCAGATCATGCTTACCATACAAAAATGAATTGTCATCGGAATTGAACCAACATATACATTTTGAACTTCATATGATAATATTTGAGGAGTTCCCTCAGTTCCTCATGGATCCCATCTCAAAACAGGATTTTGATATAAAATAGACCAATCTGGAAATATATCAATTGAAATAATAACAGAATTTTCCAAATCAGGTTATAAATGGCAAGGTACTGAGGTAACAAACATAAAAAAAGATGCAACTGAATTGATAATCTCCTCCTTTTTTTGAAGTCGGTTAAAATTATCAACTATCTATCACAATTTGGCCTCCCTAATCTCGAGGCAAGCCTGAAAACAATGACATCTTTCGAAATGACACATTGGATATACGACAGCCTCGTATTTATCAGTACTCCCGCCTTTCATGTAGCAAGGCGCACCTTCCCTTATATCCATCGTGTTTCAGCGAACAGGATTATTCGTATTGGTTTTTTTTCATGCGGATTTACAAGGCTTAAGGATCTTTTAGAATTCGCCTGAATACGGCACTCTGACGATACCAATGTTGTGCTTCTGCGATGGGAAATAGGAATGGCTTCGCTAGAGAAAATAAATGGTCTGACATGACTCGGACTAACTTTCCATAGGTACGTCGGTGGCGAAGGTTGAAATCCACACGAAACAGAGACTATCAATATATTAATGTTTAAAATAAAAACTCTTACTGACACAATGCTGCCCTAAAAACAAGACAAAAACGGATTTAGCCCTTAAAGTTTTCATATAGCAGAGAAGACTGCGTGTCTACATTACTGAAACATCGGGTGCTTCAAAATGTAAAACCCGTTTTTAGAGAACATTTTTAAAAATATTTATATGTGATTAGATTTTTGTAATATTTATATGTGACCCGGCGTTGCTCGTGTTATATCCGTTCCCAAATACCCATGTGTACCAATTTTCATAGCGATCGGTTGAACGATATATAAATTGATGTGCTGAAGCGCCACCTACCAACGTTACAACAAAGCGTATATCGCAAAAATATTATGCTTGCTCAAATGTCTGTGTATACCAATTTTCATGGCGATCGGTTGAGCGGTTTAGAAGTTGATATGCTACAGCGCCATATAGTGTTAAGTTACAATAGTATGCGTGCTCAAAAGTCTATGTAAGTACCTATACTAATTTTCATGGCGATCGGTTGAGTGGTATAGAAGTTGATGTGCTGCAGCGCCATCTAGTGGGAAGTTACAACAAAGGGAATATCATTAAAACCTTCTTCATGAATAATACATATATGGGCCAACTTTCATGGTGATCGGTCAAACGGTTTCGGAGTCTATTAAGCTCGAACAAACAGATCTACCAACACCCATTCTTAAACATACTCGTATGGATATGGATTTGGTAATAATATGATATTGATTATTTCTATATATTTTAGAGGTTTTTTCCAAATTAATTTTGTTTTGTATTTTGTTATCTTTGTAGAGACTACGTCACATTATTGTAATATTTCGTTTACCCCGAAAACTTGACGCCGAACTATTGTTGCCACTGCGTATAAATTCTGAGTCAGATAATATATTTTCATCGTCGTAAACATTGAACGCGTGAGCGGCTTGCTCGCTCACCAGTCGTAATGAAATCTCACTGTCTTTTACTAACGACGACACGGCGCCGGGCGTCGCCTTCGCGCCGCCGCGTGAACAAAGGTGAAATCATCTTAAGTGAAAGTAAAACTCGTAACTCGTATGGACCCGTAGGGGCCTATTATAACATCTTACTATTACTTCTACTGATGATTATTTTGAAAAACTTATTCATTATTTTATGTTTGATTGACTGTTATTTATATTTTTGTAATTTGATTCGGATTACCTTTTATAATTTAACCATAAGTACCTTGCTTTTTTATAGAAATGTATATGAAATGAAGTTATGAAGTTCGCACTAATGTAAAATGATTTATTCCACAGTTTTAAACTTGTAAATAACAATAAACTATGACTGCAACATAATTTCAGAAATCAGAGACGTTTTGTACGACACCTACAATTTAAAGTAAAAAAATTCTTTCCAGACTACACTAAACGTTGTCATAAATTTCACCTCTTACCTTTAGCCACAAGACGCCATATTGCAGATGTCGCCTACCTATTGAAGATAGCAAATGGCTCAGTTGACTGCCCGGATTTATTGGAGAAGGTTGGGTTGAGGGTCTCTGCTGATCCGATCAGAAGACCATGCACCCTGTTTATCCCCAGAGCTAACACCAATTACAGGCTAAACAGATATCTATTGAGAGCAAGCCAAAGTTTCAATGATGTAGCTACCCAATATGACATTGACTTATTTAATATGTCAGTCCAGCAGCTCAAGAAGTTACTGACTGACGCCTTCTTTGGCTAATCCTTTGTTCTACTTTGTTTAGTTTTTTCTTAGTCTACTTGTTTTTCTTTTTTTTCTCCCCCATTTATATATCTTTCATACATTTTTACTTGTGGAACCTTGTAATTGGCCTTATATACATATTAATTTGTAATAACCGTATACCTAGCTGTAAGATTCCTAAAATTAATAAAATAAAATAAATAAAATAAAATATTTAAATAACTCTCAATTTTGTTGCTGTAGCAAATTTAGGAATAAAATTTTAAATAATCGGGTTTCTCGAAATGTTTATTTTCGCATTTCAGTCTGTGTGTGTTTCTGTGTAGCGCCCAAACGCTTAAACCGATTGAGCTGAAGTTTTGCATGGAGGCATCATTTGGTCATGGAAAGATGTGAAAAGGCTGTGGTTAAAATCGGTCCACCAGGGGGCGCACTAGTCATATTTCAATCTCGAAATATTCGATTTTATAGATTTGAAATTTGCTACACGGATGCAATGTTGGGCCAAAATCAAGCTCAGTATGTTTTCGTAAATGATTGAATCAAACGTGTTTATTGCGTTGTATTCTCACTACCCGCGCTCGTCAACGTTCGCTCAAGCTCACAACATCGACTTCCTTACCAAACATCATGCTTAAAATCCCTCTATAAATCCTTGGCTACATCACGGGATTGTTTTGGGTTGACACAACTGTTTTTTTTAAACAAGGGACCGCTGATATTTTTTATATTTTTTCACCTCAATATTCATGCCAATATTTAGTTGCAATCTTTCGCAACATACTCTATATTACGAGCGAGCACATAGCGTGAAGCCTTTGTGAAATTTGAGAAACCGGACATTAAAGTGTCATGTTAGTAGGTATCCTTAATGATGTGATTTCAATGGGTGTTTGCAAGTTTTCAAATCGTTTACCAATGTAAATAAATATTGTTACTGCCACTGACGAACTCTGACTGGGACTGTAAACAGCCAACGTTCCTGAGCACCCACATTCGTTGCGTAATAAAAGGTGTAGGAATGTGAAATGATTAGCAGCTGGAAGATAGCTCACTTTTAATCTAAACTCGAAGAAATAAAAGTTCCGAAAAATAGAACGCACCGCTCGCACCATACGGTGAATGTCAACCGATCGCGGGTCACAACCCGGCGCGCGCCTTTTTTTGCGTAATAGACGCCTGCTCCAGGCGTCTCTCGCCGTCTCTCTCGGCCACAGCTGCTCCAGCTGCCATACTCATTTCATCCCTCCTCCCTCACGTCGCCGTGATCATCTCTTACATCCAGCTCGGATTTTCGTTTATTTTATACTAGCTGACCCGTGCCCACTTCGTTGGGCGGTAAACATTTTTACTTGTGATAAAATTGTGGTACGGAGTGTGGTACGGTTAGTACTGTGTGTTATGATTTATTTTCTGACTGCCAAAAGAAGGGTTATATTTTTACTGCATATGTATGTATGTATTTGCATGCCGATTTGGCTATATTACCGGGTTTCAAATGAGTGAATAAAATGATTATGGTTGAATAAATTATGTTTAGTTTAATTGTTCAAAACTTCTCTGTATACTATATTAGATGTAATGTTATTATTTGGTACCATCCTTTCAGGAGTTCCAACCCGCGATACGTCGCGGTTCCATACCTATGTCGTATTATCTCTTTAACCATTAATGCAGTAAAAGGAAAATTATATGCAGTAAAAGGGAAATATCTTTTGTTTTATATACTTAAGACGACAAATTTACTTATTTTGATAAGAATTCATAATTGTTGATAATATGACCAATAAACATGACCTAACGATTTTAATTTTTTTTTTTATATGAAAACTACTTTTTGTGGCTTAAATATAAAAGTTAGACATATGCTGTCGCTGACTTTTTTGTAGAAATTATCAAGCTCTACAACTTTTCTCTAAAACTCAATCATATATCTCTCATCGTTAAGGCAGCGTTCGTAAGAAACGTTTTTATTCGACCGTTTTTTCTCCGACTTACTTTGCAAATCCGACTACTATGAAAAAGTTTTTTTTCGTATTAATATACAGCCTATGACACTCACAAATAACGTGGCTTTCTATTGGTTAAATAATTTTCAAAATCGGTTCATTAGATCCAGAGATTACTTCCTACAACCTCACAAACTTTACCTCTTTATAATATTAGTATAGAAGTATAGATATTAGTGGTCTATGCGTTCGATTAACTCACAAAAGAAGAAGGCCAAATAAAATAACGGTTTTCTAACAAAGTTTAAATTATTTTAAATTATAAATTTTGAAGATGTTTTACAATACACGATTGTCATTTTAAGTACACATTTATATATTTTTTAAATCTACGTCATCGGCGGAAACAAATATGTATAGAGATATATCTATATAATAAAAATGAGTCGGGTTTTATGTATGTTACCTAATAACTCACGATCGGCTAACCCGATTTGGATGATTCTTTTTTTGTTTTGTTCATAATCACTTCGGTCTTACTATAGGCAATAAAAAAATCCGGAAAATCTCTCGGAAAAGTGAGAAAAATGTGAAAAACCGAAAATTATTTTAGTACTAAGCTTGATCATAGATGGCGTTGCTTGACAAGAATAAAAATTCGAAAATCAAGATGGCGGTACAGTTATCATTTGACAGTTAGGTTGAATTTTACGATTTCTTGATAGCGTTTTCGTGATTCTGAAGGTAAATCAACTGAATTAAATGAATTTGTGTAACTCGTGAAGAGAGGTTCGAGCAACTGAAAGCGATGAGCATCGCGAAAAATTGAATAAAGCGGAACGGATCCGTAATGTTGCAGTGCGAAGACGATTGAATTTGAGACAAAACACATACAGAGAGGCAATCTATTATGACCTGACGAAATAATACAGCGATTATAAATGCATGCAAATTGGAGAAATGGACCATTTGTTCCAATATTGTACCGCCAAGAACCACTCGCTTTGTGTTGCGCAGGGGGTAAAATGAGATTGACACCATTGGTTCCATTAGGATCGTTCGTGTCTGGAAATGCACCAGATTCTAAGCATTTTATGTATAATATTCTCTGTCAAACAAAATCGTACTTTTTACACACTTTTCTCCTCCAGTTAGGACACAACGAGCACTAGCAATCCACAAATGGCAATTGATGAAACTGCTCTTTTGGTGAGACAAAAAATAAACAATCAGACTGCTTTCAATGAAGAATTTAAACAAACAATGCAAATTTCAAACAACTGTCGATGAAAATTACCTATGTTAACGCCATCTGCTGCTAAGCGAAAAAATTCGTGGCGAGACGAAGTTCGCCGGGTTCCGCTAGTACATAGATAAATTCGATCAATCATCCCTTTAAAAGGGACACTACAAAAAGAAGAAAAAGATCGTATTGAATTTGGTAAGCAATCTCACGTCCCCTGAAATTGCGTTTCGCCGAAGTGAAATTAGGGAAACTGGATAAAGGCAACAATCTCGTTAGGCGAAAGAGGACAGATGAGCGAGGGAGAGACAATACCGAAGCATGCGGTCACGTTCGGTTCACGCAATATTATCAACTTTTCGGGGTCTCTCCGCCGCGGCCGGAAAATTTGAAACGGAGTTTATTTTTTCTTTTTGAATTAACGAGTCATTTTGACTTTTTCGTCGGAGGTGTATTATGAGATTTCTTCTTCGTCTTCGTGCGTGGTCGTGAATTAATAATCTCCTAAGACGAGTTTTACGCCCCGTTTACACGATGGTAGAGACTGGACGCAGTGATTCGGAATTTTGGCGCCAGTGGTCGCGAATTCATAATCTCTTAAGACGAGTTTTATGCCCCGTTTACATGATGGCAGAGACTGGACGCAGTGGCTCGGAATTTTGGCGCCAGTGGTCGTGAATTCTAAATCTCTTAAGACGAGTTTTATGCCCCGTTTACATGATGGCAAAGACTGGACGCAGTGGCTCGGAATTTTGGCGCTAGTGGTCGTGAATTCATAATCTCTTAAGATGAGTTTTATGCCCTGTTTACACGATGGCAGAGACTGGACGCAGTGACTCGGAATTTCGGCGCCAGTCACTGGGTATATGTAGCCAGATCAACGTAGTCAGTTTGCTGTCTGTTTTTGACACTGGCGGTCGTGACTGTGTAGGTACTGTGGTGACAATTTGGGAGCTAATCGTCTCAGTTCATTTGGGCCATTATGATCCATGTGTTGAAGTCGGCCCAACTAACGGGTCAGCACCCATCCGGTAGTCTCCAAGAAGAAATGATAGCCCGGTAGGACTCTGTGCCTTGATACTTGATATTTTGGGCTGCTATTGTACCCTATGGCACTCTAACAATACATGACATAACATTTCTAACAATACCACACACTTCTAAATCGGTTCAAACATTTAGAAGATGGTTGAATAAAAATGGAAAACATACATATATGAACTCTGTATCCATTACACTCCTTTTTTGTTGCGAATTCGTGTAAAAAAAGAAAATACTATTTATTCAATAAAAAAAAAATCTTCTCCTGACAGGTTGTTCAAGGACAGAGAAAGAACTTCTACCAACTATCTCTTAAGGTTTTGCCAATTATCAACTATACCTACATCAGCCCCGGTTCTAGGAGGGGTAAATCCGGGTACCTGCCCCGGGATTTAATTTAGGGGGTGCCAAATTCATGCGTTTAAATTAAACTGTTTTACTAAAGCGCCTAGCATAAAGGGCGCGCCGTTCTATCGATTGTTCATTTTATTGTGGAAGGTATAATGTGTGAGCTAATGGGCCCTTGCTGAGTTGTCCACGAAGACCCATCCTGTTCAGGGTTGGTTACACTCACGGGTCAACACCCATCCGGCGGCCTCCACGCATGAAGTGCGAGCCCGATCAGGACTCTGGCCTTAAGGCTAGTTTCCCCTAGGAATCAACCTTCTGGCGCTCCTGGACGGTCTGCGCACCGTGCGTCGTAAGCCAATCGATTGTGCACTCTGACTAACAGTCGGGGGAGTGTGGAAGCAGTACTGTTTCCTAGAGAGCGGTGGTGGTTGCGGACCTTACGGCGACTGCTCTTGGAACGACCATCGGCTACCCGATCCTATGTGAACAGCCGGGCAAAGGATGCCGTGGTCGATAGACTCGGTTTACACCGTTTCACCGCTTCGTAAGGGAGAGGACCGCGCAAGCGACCTCGAACTCGTACCCAATCGAGAGACCGGAGTAATCTGGTCGCAATTGGAAGTAAGGGCGTGAGTGTAAGCCCGCTGGGTAACACTCCTGGCTATCTCGCGGTTAAGGCGTTGGCCTCTTACGGGCATGTGGCGGAGCTTGACGGTGGACTGTTTTGTCCAAGTCTTCTGCGCTAACTTCAGGGAGATAGAACGACTAATCGTTAAAACTTCCTGAGGGGACGGGTTCGCCCATTGTAGTTGACAACTCTAGTTGTGGAAGGTATACTAAGTTGATTTTTGAACGCGTGCGCAGTGCGTATGGTCTCTGCCAGGGGAATTTCCGTCCCGTCTGGAAAAAAATCCTCCCCGCTGATAGAAGCGGACGGGGCTACACGAGCGGAGCCGAATAGACCCGAACCGCCGAGCCCCAAGCAACGGTCAGTATTCATGTGGCTGATTAGTTGTGCGAGTAATTCGCATTAATTTTCTTTGTTAACTCTTCAAACGTATCTTTATAATTATTAGTAGATGTGGTAATAGATTATTTCACGGAAAGGAAACCTGGACGTGTAAAGCTGTATCAAGATTAGATATTAAAAAATAGTGGGACCTAAGGATTGAAGGTGTGTGTACAGTCTGGCTTGTACTTTGTCTACACTGGTTATATGTATTCTACAGCAATGTCACACATAAGAAAAAGTTATTAGCAAAGAGTTAATAAAGATTGCAAAATTAATTTAGTGTTCTTATGTTGTACAAAAAAATCCACCCAGTATATTTAATTAGTTTGTTTTCAAAATCAATATCTTCAAATGCTGGACGGCACGGTCGACAGTGTCAAGTTTTTGCGCCGATTCGGGAAAATCGTAGATCCAAGGCTGACCTACATTTTTTACTTTTATACTACGTAATATGGTATTATATAATATAATAAATTTAATCCAATATAATCTAATATAATACATTGGAGGCATACTAGAATGTATTTTAGATCGTAATATGTATATATGTACGAATATATTATATATTTGTATGTATGTGTATATGTTGCATATGTATGTATATGTGATACTACATAAATATATTTCATAAAATTAACAGTATATTACCAATAATTATTTAACTTTGATATACCGAGGAGGGACCCAATAAAACTTGCATATAATGAGATGTGTCCTTAGTTATATTATACGTATACGTCAGTTATGCTTCTCCACCCAAGAGTCAGACAATACGTCGTATGCCCAGATACAGGCTATATTCGGTCTAGTTAGGTATGCGATGACCATGGTCATGTGAATCTGGGACGTCGTTTTCTACGCACCATTACCTAATCATAATAATCATATTTTTTTTCAAAAAAGACTAGATATCTACAACAATCAAATATTTAGGTATCAACACATAATCTAGTGAAATCATCGAATTACATATTAGGATATTAGATACTATATTAGGATTAATCTCATAATTGTCAAATCGAATAACATAGTAGAAAAAAATATTGGCAATATTGCCAAATACTATGACCATTTTATGTATTTTCTATTTTGAGTATTTTCCTACTATGAGCATTTCATGTATTATCCTACTATGACCATTTTATGTATTTCTCATTTTATTTATTATCCTTCTATGACCATTGTATGTATGTCCTATTTTATGTGTTATCCTACTATGACCATTTTATGTATTTCCTATTTTACATATTATCCTACTATGGCCATTTTATGAATGTCCGTTGTTTGTATGAAATAATTCAAATGAAACTCAATATCAACGCAATGGTTTTCACTAGTTACTATAGCTACCCCTACCGCATCGGGAAGCCTGATGATTTTTTGCTTTTGGGAGTAAAAGTCTGAAAGCAAGGTTTTGTTGTTTTTGTGGGTAAGCGAAGCTTTGTATTTTTCATTCAATAATTTTCCAAAGATTCGCAGCTAAATTACACAAAGGAAATTCGGCGAAAATATTTTGTTTCCCATCTTAGCGGTCGAGTTTAAATTGGTTTTTAAATGAAGCATAAACAGAGATTCGAAAGAATTGTTGCTGTTGATTTTCTGGATAAATTGTATGGAAAATGTGTTCTCTAGGAGATTGAAAACATTAGGGAATTTATTTAATTAGGATATATTTTGTAGAAACAAAATTGTCTAAGAATCTAGGGTTTGAGATTTGAAACATTATTATCTGGGATGCTTCAGGGCTGAATAATTAGAATAATTAAGAGCTACACCTATACCCGCGATAATTTATTGTATTCCTTTATAATTTTTTTATTTCCTATATATATATATATATATATATATATATATATATATATATATATATATATATATATATATATATATATATATATATATATATATATATATATATATATATATATATATATATATATATATATATATATATATATATATATATATATATATATATATATATATATATATATATATATATATATATATATATATATATATATATATATATATAAATATATATATATATATATATATATATATATATATATATATATATATATATATATATATATATATATATATATATATATATATATATATATATATATATATATATATATATATATATATATAAAAATCTTTTTTTAA
>OX155960.1:3977055-4319869 GCA_944548615.1 Micropterix aruncella
AAATTATCGCTGAACCCACAACAGGTAGAGACCGCGCAAGCGACTTCGAACCCGGAGCCAGTCGGAAGGACGAATCAATCCGGCCATAACTGGTAGCAAGAGCGCAAGGTCGGCCCGCTGGTTGCACTACCAGTGCCTCGCACTAAGGCGTTGGCTTCTTGCAGGCATGATGGAGTAGCTATGGTGGTCTGTGTTCGTCCCCAAGTCTCTACGTTTATTCCAAGGTTGAAAGAAAGGTCAGTATCTTGTTACCTTCCTGGGGTGACGGATTCGCCCATTGTAGTCGACAACACTCTCCTGTTTTTCAACCTTGCGGAAAATCCAGACGAACCGAGTAATAAATATGAACTAATAATAATAATAATAAATCTAAGATTAGTTTTTTTACAATTTGAGAAAGCATTGCTTCGCAACTAAGAGTAGAGGTGGAGCTCGGAAGTATGCCATTTCGGGGTATATATAGATACGTCAATACATGGGCAGAAGCGAGAGGGAGAAAGAGCGCTGCCCTACCACTCAAAAGGTAGTTTCCTGTCGCTCACTTGTGAGGATTGTGTGTCAATTATCCTCAGACGAACGCGTTTGGCGTAATTAAGGCTCCAAATGCGGAACATTTCGAGATATGTGGGAGACAGATAGCAGATGGAATAGTCCAAGAGCCAGCGAAAGAAAGTGCAAGAGTTTTGGAAAAGCTGATACTTTCAAATCAGACAGTATTTTGGACATAGAATGCCAGGGCTTTTCTACGACGAAACCAACCCGTAATAGTATCATTTAGTACAATCTGATATATATTAGTTAAATGTATTTTTATCAGGTTGTCGGGTTTTCCACAGATGCCGTATTTCTCTAATTTATCGTAGAAGCAGACTTCATTGGATTCGAATACGTGAACGTAGAAACATGCATATTATTTCCCTTCTTTATAACATCCTCAACAATCCTACCGCTCCCTCCTACCTAACCGAAAAATTCAATCACTTAGGAAGTCATGGTCTTTCACTCCGTTCCAGTCAGGATAGTAAAATTGCGATTCCAACTCATAATTCTTCTTTTTTTATTTATTCCTTCACCGTTCATGCAGCTAGACTATGGAACCAGCTCCCGCCAGACATCAGAAACGCACCAACGGTTTCTACCTTTCAAGTGTCTCTGAAAAAGCATTTAATGTCCCTAAATTCCTAATTATCCTAGGTCTCATCCCATCCTCTCCTATCCTTCGCTCCTTGCAAATTATTCCAAATCTTAATTTTATTTTAAAAAATGGTATTTTTGTTACTTGATTAATTTTTGTTATGTAATAAGATTTTCATATGTTTTTTCTTTTTTTGTTAATTTTTAATTTATTTCTTGGCACATAAATTTTTACACTTCCACGAAGGTTGGCTGTAAGAGATTGTATTTTAGGCAATAAGTCCGCCTTTTGTATGTTTTTGTTTAATGTGCAATAAAGAATCTCTATCTATCTATCTATCTATCTATATCTATCTATCTATCTATCTATCTAACTGTTTCTCTCCCCTTCCGATCTATCTATCTATATCTATCTATCTATCTATCTAACTGTTTCTCTCCCCTTCCGATTTAGTCTAAGATCCCTTCGTAAGTTTGTGCACCTATCAGTTATTTCATCGAAATGTGATTTAAATGGAAGTTTACACATAGGGTCATATCATGCCGTAGGGTTCCCTAGCAAAACCTTATCAATAGTAGGCAAAAAAAAGAAAGTAAATTGATAAATATAATACAAAATGCACCTATTTGCTTGGTCGGTAAATGACGTGTTATCGTAAAGATACCGATCTTAAGAATTTAAAAAAATAGGTTGCCACCCCTCAACCTGTCAACCCTATTTGCGATGCACAAATTTACGGTGGGATCCTAGACTAATTCTTCGACTGAGTAGAAGGGAGACAGCCTATTTATCAACAAAACAAGAACAAAATACAAAACTGGATCTGGTCGGTTCTATCCTTAGGCAATTGAATATTGTTTGAAAGTCCAGATGTATGCTATAAACACAAGAGATCCAATTTCCTGTTCGGGATACGGCTGTTTATCGAAGCGAAATGTTTTGAGCTTCAACTGCGTAAAACACTCTAAACCCATTATAGTAATAAATGTAGCTTTCCCTCTCGAACAAATTCAATATAGAAATTAAACGTACGGTAAATAGACGAAGAGCAGGAACTTTCTGTAAATAAACAGTTAATTTCACGAGTCCTCGCATCGCCTATGCCAATATTAGTACAAGATATTTTAATTATATTCTCTTTTAAGAGAAAGAGATGTTTATACGATGCCCTATCCCAACAAACTTTTGCTTTTTTCTTTGATAGATACGTTTTGCGGTTTTTTAGGGCTTGTGACGGGGGCAAGCGCCTCGGGCGGAGTTGTTACACGCGTTATGCCCTCCTGAAACAATAAATGAAACGAATACATTACATAAATCAAAGAAAATATCAGGTGTCCTAATACTGGAAGCTAATGTTACAACTTGCGGTGTCAACTACAACGGGCGAGCCCGTCACCACAGGAGGTTTTATCGATTTTCTCGTTCTGTCGCCCTGCAGTGAACGTAGAAGACTTTGGACAGAAACAAATCCAACGTCTAGCTACGTCACAACCCGCAAGAAGCCAACGCCTTACCGCGAGATAGCCAGTGTTACCTGGCAGGCCGACCCTCGCGCCCTTGCTTCCAATTGTGACCAGATTTCTCCGGTCTCTCGATTGGTTCCGAGTTCGAGGTCGCTTGCGCGGTCCTCTCCCTCACGAAGCGGTGAAACGGTGTGCACCGAATCTATCGCGGACCAAGGCGTCCTTTGCCCGACTCTGAGCCGGGATCGGATGGCCAATGGACATTTCAAGAGCAGTCGCCGTAAGGTAGACAACCACCCCCGCTCTATAGGAAACAATACAGTTCCCAGACTCCCCCGATTGTTAGTCGGAGAGCACAGTCGATTGGCTTGCGCCGCTCGGTGCGCAGACCGTCCAGGAGCGCCAGAGGTTTGATTCCAGGGGAGACTGGTTGACCCAGTGTCCTACCCAGGCTCGCACCCCATTCGTGGAGGCCATCGGATGGGTGTTGACCCGTGAGTGTGACCGACCATGAACACATGGGTCATCGTGGCCACCTCATCATGGGCCCATTAGCTCCCAGCTAATGTTACAGTTGACCACTAAGAATCATTTGTTCAGGGTCGGTCAAACTCACAGGTCAGCACCCATTCGGCGGCCTCCATGTATGAAGTGCAAGCCCGGGTAGGACTCTGGCCTACAGGCCGATTTCCCTAAGGAGTCAATCTTCTGACGCTCCTGGACGGTTTACGCACCGTGCGGCGTCAGCCAATCGATTGTGCATTCTGACTGACAGTCGGGGGAGTCTAGAAACAGTACTGTCTCCTATAGAGCGGGGGTAGTTGCTTTACCTTACGGCAACTGCTCTTGAAACGACCAATAGGCTACCCGACTCCGGGTATAGTGTGCCGTGGTCCGCGATAGATTCGGCAAACGCCGTATCACCGCTTCGTAAGGGAGAGGACTTCGCAAGGGACCTAGAAACCGTAATCATTCGGGAGACCGGAGTAATCTGGTTGTAACTGGTAGGAAGGGCGCGAGTGTCGGCCCGCTGGTTAACTAACCTGGCTATCTAGCGGTAAGGCGTCTGTATCTTACGGGCATGTGGCGAAACTTGACGGTGGACCGTTTTGTCCTCAGAATATTTAAGGACGTCTGCGGGGATGCTGCCATGAGCCGCTCAACAGTGTGACATGCGAAAGGTGTGCGCCAAGTTTGTGACAAAAGTCCTGAGTGATGAACAAAAAGTGAATAGTGTGCAAATTTCCCAGGAAATTCGGAACTGTGTCCAAGAAACCCAAATTTCCTTGACAACGTGATTACCGATGAGGAAACCTGGTGTTTAGAGTACGACCCGGAGACCCAACTCCGTAAAAGACGTCCGTAGGAGACCGTAGGAGACGACCAAGGGGCCGTAACGGCATCTCTGAAAGGGATCCCGTAAAGCGAGTTTCAGAAGGCATACGCGCAGTGGGAATCGCATCATACGTGTTGTGTCGAAGCATAAGGGTGCTATTTCGAGGACTACTAAAGATTTGTACCAATAATTAAAAAATAAACATTCAGTCCTACTACTTTTTGATCCTACCCTGTATATATAAAATCGAAGACTATCGCGGCTGTTTGACATTATAAATAGGATAGAAAACGAATTTACCGCGTGAAATTTGTAGCACCCGACGTTTCGGTGACGTTGCAGCCGCCGTTGTCCAGGATAGACTAAAGAACAATTCTAGAAGACAAGGAACAATTCTACTTTCCTAGCATGATCCGGGAAGCCATTGAAATAAGAAGAACCCTGAACTCAACAGAGACGACGGTTAAAAACTCTCTTCTACGTGGAACCCTCTTCTTAAAATGTTCCCGCTGCCGAACGCCGAACGCAAAGACGTAAAACTGGATACAGTGAGTGTTGTGTGCAAGACGGATTTTCAAAGTTCCCGCGCTCCGAGCCCGGCACCCCACCACCGTTATAACCTACGCAATGGCGGCAGCGGTATGCGGCCTACCCGCAAAACAACGAATTGACAGCTCTTCAGTCTACCCTGGACAACGGCGGCTGCAACGTCACCGAAACGTCGGGTGCTGCAAATTTCACGCTGTAAATTCGTTTCCTACCATATTATATAAATATATAATATACATGATATTATACAAATATATAATATAATTATACAAATATATAATATACATGACTATCAAGATTAATTACAAAGTAACAAGAGTTAATTCGTGAAGAAAAGATATTGTTAGTATTTATTCACAAAATCGACCAAAAAGTTGCGACGCACGAAGGCTGGCTTTCGAGCGGTTTTTGCGCTCGAAGGCTGGCTTCCGAGCGGTTAAAGACGATTGCGCATTTTGTGATAATGATTATGTCCATAATCTACTCAATCAGACCATTCATTTGATATTGAACATGATGTATTACAATTATTATCATTTCGACAATTATTTATTTGACATTTGGACAGTTTAGGTACCGCTGATGACGACGCTGAAGACACCAAACAATTCTAAATCGGTTTAAGCGCTTAGAAGTTATGGTGGAATAAGAAACGGAAAACACACATACATGAACCCTGAACGCATTACATTCCTTTTTGTATGGGCAATCGTTTAATAAATAAACTATTCTTCAGAAAAAATATATCTAGTGGTAGGTAAAATATCTCTAATATTGTTTATTAGCGATATTTTACCTATCGCTAGATGGCGCAGGGCGCTCAAAGCTTCTCAAACTTTTCTTCAATAGATATAATTTACAAATTTGACAAAAATAAAAAACATTTCTTTTTTTTGTTTTTCCCATTTTTTTCTATTAAAAGTTGCTTACTTCGTCGTACTGATTCACCCACTACAAGGATGTCACTAATTAAAAACTCAGCCTGTATAACAAATTAACGCTTGTATTTCCACTTTTTCTTGACACACGAGATATCTGAACAATAACAAACGACAGAAATACAAATATGTAAATAACTGTCGCTGCGGACGCGTTGAAGAATACACACACTATCGAAAACTAATTTTATTCAATCAATCAATCAATATCAGTCGACGAGCCCTGATAGGGGCCCGTGACGTCTTCCACTATTCGCTCTGTTAGGTGGAGCTTCTCGTGAGCCGGGCCCATCGACCCGGCTTTCATTTGGTCTTCACAGGGCTTGCTGGCCCTGTGGCAGGTATCTTAATTGGACGCCTGACGGATCAGTCGTCTTATGGTGATAGGATGATACGGGAGTGTGTACATGGCATCTTCTGAGGCGATGACTGCTGTGCTGCAGTACCCGCGCTGGTGGTCCGCTAGTCTAGCAGACTGCGCGGGTACGGCTTCCGGACATCTGGCGGTCTGGTGTGCAGCGGAGCGAGCTGACGAATGTGCTCGTGCGGCGAGGTGTCGGCCCTCTGGTACATGGCACGCGCGAGGCGCTTCACGTAATCCTCCACGGACTCTTTCTCGCTAAAGTCGCGTACCAGAGTAGCGTTTCTGACGTACCATGGGGCTCCCGAAACTTTTCTCAACCCCACATTCATCAGCCGCTGGATATTTGTCCGCTGTGACGTCGATATGAGGTGGTACCAGGCCGGTGCCGCGTACGTGAGTTTTGTTCTCACGTACATCTTCAGCATCAGCAGTCGTGTCTTCGCCGGAATCGCGGCCGAGCGAAGCATGGGCAGCAGCGCATAGAAGGCGGATTTCGAAGCGGCGACCGTCGCTTTCGCGTGATGCGAGAAGTTGAGGCGACGGTCAATATGCACCCCGAGGTACTTGACCGTGTTTTTCCACGGTACCGGGGTGCCGTCAAGTTTCATTGGCTCTGGATAGGCTTTAAGTGAGCCGGTGATGATAGCCTCGGACTTGGCCGCGTTGACGACAATCCGCCACTTCCTTAGCCATTCTGGCATAAGGTCTAATTGCTGCTGTAGTTTCTTGGCCGCGAGCTTGATGTTCATTGAAGATGCCATGTACATTGCGTCATCTGCAAATAGCGCCAGCTCCGCGTCGGCGCTGAGCGGTATGTCGTTCGTGTAGACTCCGTATAGCGCCGGCGATAGGCAGCTTCCTTGCGGGACTCCCGCCGCGATGGGTCTAATTGTTGACTGATTGCCCTCCACCGCGACGTAGAATCCTCTTCCGGAGAGGAAGGAAGCCACCACGTTTCGGAGCAGGCGCGGTGTCGTTGTCTGAGTCGCCAGCTTGTATCGGAGGCCCTCGTGCCAGACTCGGTCGAACGCCTTTTCGACGTCCAGGAAGACGGCTGCCGAGTGCAGGTGTTTGTTGTAGGACTCCGTAAGGCGGTGTACTACCCGCGTAAGTTGCAGGGTAGTCGAGTGGCCCGTACGGAATCCGTACTGCTCGGCGCGCGGGGCGAGGTGCGGCGTGAGTCGCGCCAGTACGCATCGCTCGAAGACCTTCGCAAGAGTGGGCAGCAGCGAAATCGGTCGATAGTTGCCCGGCTGCCGCAGGTCTTTGCGAGGTTTCGGCAGCATTATCACCTTGGCCGTCTTCCACTTCTCAGGAAAGTGACCGAGTCTGATGCAGGAATTGAGAAGCCCTGCAAGGGCCGGGAGCTGGCGACGCGGTAGTCTTCTTAAAGCACCGCTACCGATGCCATCGGGGCCGGGTGCCTTCTTTAGCTTGAGCTGCTGGATTCGGCGCTGGAGCTCCGCTGGAGATATCGGCGAAATCTCTTCGCTGGGCTCCGGCTGGGTTTTCTCGTCCATTGCGAGGAAGTCGCAAACCGACTTGGAGTGTTCCGGGTCCTCGACCTCGTGTGGAACGAAGGTCTTCTCCAAGTGGTCCGCAAAGAGAGTCGCTCTGTCCTCGGCGACGTAGCGGAGGTTCCCGGTCGAATCCAGTAGTGGCCGCGCTGGTTCAGCCGTACACATCAGGCGTCGATTTAGCCTGTAGATGGAGGGCATATCGTCGCTAATAGAGTCGAGGAATTGTTCCCACGACTCGGATGTGTGGGTCTGCAGCTCTTCTCGCAGGTTATCGTTAGCCTCATCTAAGCGTTGCTTCGCTTTTGGGCACCGAGTTGTAGCCCAAAAGCGATGCAGGCGTCGTTTTTCACGCAGTTTGTCCCGCAGTCGTTGCGGGAGGCGCGGACGTGTAGCACTCGCCTCTAGCGTCGACGAGCTGGCTTCCAGCGCGGTCTTGATAGCTTCTTGGAGATTGGCCACCCGACTCTCAATGTCCCCGATGGTGACTGGTGTCTTATAGCTGATGACCGCTTTCTCCATCAGTTTGCCATACTTCACCCAGTCAACGCGGCGGCGCTCTTTTTTGTGACTCGCTGTAGCCACGTCCGTCTGTACTTCCAGGAGAACTGGCAGGTGATCCGACTGAAGCTCGTAGATAACCTCCTGCACGTAGGTAAATGTCACGTTGTGCAGGAGGGCGACATCGAGTACCTCTGATGAGTAGCTTGGCACGTTTGGAACGCGAGTGTGCTGTTCCGGCCCGGCGACCGTAAAGCCTGTTTTCTCGGCGTGGTTAAGCAACAGCACACCGTTTACGTTGGTGCGCGTCGAATTCCACGCCGGATGCTTGCAGTTGAGGTCGCCGGCTACTATCGTCGGCATCTTTGGGTGTAGGAGTTTGTCGATGTCGCCAGTCTCCAGTCGGTTGTTGGGCGGTTTGTAGACTGCAAGAATTCGCATATCTACTCCGCCGGCTCTCAGCTGAATGCCCGTTGCGTACAGCGAGTCCAGCTGCGGCAAGTCAATCTGTTGGTGGAGCATCGTCCTCCTCACGAAGACGGCTGTGCCCCTGTACGCGCGACCTTCTGTCGTCGCGTTGTCCGTCCGGTACACGATGTAGTTGGGCACTCGTACCGAGACGGACTTCAGGAGCTTCGTTTCCGATACTAGGAGGACGTCAACCTGCTGCTCCTGCAGGAAGGCTCGCACCGTTGGGAGCTTCTTTTTAATGCCGTCCGCATTCCAGTGAACGATCCTCAGTGGCCTGCTGAGGCAGGAGGCGTTGCTGTGCACTGTAGGACGGACGACGGCCCCGCTAGGCGCTGCAGGGTGCGCGACAGAATTGTGGTGGCTTCCGCTGGATTCATCATCATGTCGTTGACCAGCTCCAGCAGGTCTGCCACCGTGATTTTTAGCTCTTCTTGCGTAGCAGAGCGAATCACGTGCGGTTGGAAGCGAGGGGGCGGGGGGGTCGCCTCCGTGGTGATCTTTACCTCCTCTTTTTGAGGAGAGGGTTTCTTCGGCCACTTCGAGCGCCGCCGATTCACCTTCCACTCCACAGCTGCCTGCTGCGGGGCGGTTACCGGCGTCGATTTCTGTCTCCACGATAGTGGGGCAGCTTGACTCACCACCGGCTTTTGGTTCTGGGCGCGTCTTTGTGGCTGAGGGGCTGTGGCTGTGGCAGGATGGGGCCTCGACTGCGGTCTTTCCGGTTTTCGTGGCGACGGTCGTGGAGGTGTCGTAGGCGGGGGCGCAGCGGTCGCTGTCGCGGTCGCGGCGCTCGGCGTGGCACCTCGCAGCGACGCTTTCGGACGGGAAGCCGCTGCAGCACGCGGTGCACCCTGTTGTTGCCGCGACGACTGGCGGATTTCCGCCAGAAAACTGGGGCACCTCCGGTTGTTCGCCGGATGGCCTTGCCCACAGTTGCCGCACGTTGCCTGGACTGTCTTCGGCCTTGGGCAGTCTTTCGCAGCATGTTCCTCGCCGCAGCAGACACATACTTGGGGCCGATGGCAATTGTGGCTGCTGTGGCGGAATCGCTGGCAACGGTGACACTGCTTCGGGCCTTTCCGTCCTTTCCAGGCCTCCACTGTCACTTTGACAAAGTATATATCCGTCAGGTTGTATACTTCGCGCCAGCGCTCTGACTTCCTGAGCACGACATGAAAAAGGGCTCGCCGCCCTCCGTGAATACGTTTTACGTATTTGGCTTCAAAGCCGCGCTCTTCTAGGCCGGATATGACCTCCTCACTGGTTGTTGTTTCTGGGAGGCCTCGAATAGCAATTTTAGCGTCTATTCCTGCCGGTGCGGTGTACGTGTGCCACGCTATCGCCGGTCCCAGTCCGTGAAGATAATCTTGGATGACGCGGTACTCTGCGTCATCCGCCGGGCGGAATCGGAATCCTCCGTTCCCAATCGGCTGTGAGTTGGGCACTCTCCCCAGCCTGGATTTGATTGCCTGGAGGTGAGATGGCCACCTCTCCAATTTTTCCACTATTATTGGCTGAGTACGCGGCGTCGGCTTTGGTGTTTGCGGAGCCTGTGCTGGAGGCGTCAGTGCGCGCGGGAGCGGCAAAGGAGACTTTCTAGCCGCTAATTCGGCGTAAGTAGGCCCCACCGCCAGCTCGCTCCTCGCATCCTCGTCGTCCGAAGACGGAAGCGTATGAAGAGCTTCGCCGTCAGAGCCGAAAGAGTCGGCTCGACGGCGTTGCGAGTCCCGTTCAAGCTCTGCCCCGGGTGAGGCGGGGTCCCTGCCTCGTTTCCTGGGTGTTGCTGGCAGTATTTGCGGCATATCATAGGCCGCTGTGGCTTCGATGGAGTCTTTGGAGGACTGCATTGTCACTATCACTTGTCACTATGAGCAAAAAACAAGCAAAAAAGTCCCTGGCTCGTACACCTTATTTATATCACTACTGAAAACGCGTACGAACCGATTGCTTAGGCGGGCCGGAGAAAATCGACGGCGCGGGGTTAATACTGAATGAACTGGAGCAACGCTACAACAGTATCAAACACGAGAGCGGTATGGCGCGCGGCGGTAAAATAAATTAGTCGCGGCGCGAGCGGAGCGGACGACCGTACGGTGCGAGCGCGCGGCAGCGAATCTAATTTTATTTCAAACACAAAATCCTTATGTATAATGCACCATGCGGAGTGACAGTACGCTCTAAATTTCCGGCGAGGCCCTCTGTTGGTACATTTTACTACTACGTTTAGACAATAACTGATTTTGAAAAGGAATAACGGGGCTCTGGCGCAAAATTTATTTGAATTTGAAATTGCATCTCAAATTAATTTAGCCAAGTACAAAGTGGTAAGTGTGTATCCAATAAAACGGCAATTACTTAACCCCTTGAGTATGATACGACCAAATCTGGTTCTGAAACAATTATCCGTTGAGTATGATACGACCAGATCTGGTTCCGCGTTTTTTTCACTTCTTTGACGTTCTCATATTTATTCATAATTATCTAATTGTTTTACAAAATGATATTTCAATATTCTATATTCGAAATTTCAATGCAATCATTGTGCAGTTGTTCTTTTTATGATTGGTGTAGTAGTTTCGTAGTTATAGTACTTTAAGTCGATGTCGCCGAAAATCCTGCAAAAGAGACAGATGCATCCATGAAAATACCCATTTACTCCAAGGGTTAAATAAAGACTTAATGTTTTACATCCATCTCGAGCGGCCCAGCTGCGTAATCCAATAAATTGTACATTCAATATAACCTTGCATATAATCTCCATCAGTGGCAATCCTTTTCGTCAATTTTATTAAAATTACAGCGCGGTAATAACGGCACATGTGGCCCCGCTCTCTCTCTGTTTAAAACGATGGCGGTTGTTTAATCCCTTTACCCATTGATTATATATATATATATAGGATGGCTCAATGTTTTAATATGTTTGGGCACAGTATCCAGACAACTAGAGCTGTCGACTACAACGGGCGAACCCGTCACCTCAGGAAGTTTAAACGATATTGACTGTTTTGTCTCTCGTGAGGTGAGCGCAGAAGACTTAGGACCAAAACAGCACACCGTCAAGTTCCGCGACATGCCCGTAAGTAGCGAACGCCTTACAGCGAGAGAGTCAGGTAAGTCAGACGGCGGGCCGACACTTACGCCTTTATTTTCAGGTCGCTTGCGCGGTCCTCTCTCTTAGGTAGCGGTGATACGGTGTCTACCGAATCTATTGCGGACCACTGCATCCTTTGCCCGACTCCTCACCCGGTATCGGGTAGCGGATTGGTCGTTTCAAGAGCAGTTGCCGTAAGTTAAACAACCCCCTACCACCGCTCTATAGGAGATAGTACTGTTTCCAGACTCCCCCGGCTGTCGGTCAGAATGCACAATCGATTGGCTGATGCCGCACGGTGGGCAAACCGCCCAGGAGCGCCCGATTGTTGACTCCTAGGGGAAACTGGCCCGAAGGCCAGAGTCCTACCCTGGCTCCCACTTCTACGTGGAGGCCGCCGGGTGGGTGTTGACCCGTGTATATGATCGACCCTAAACACATAGGACTTAGTAGACCTTAGGACTTCACGAGTCCTAAGGTCTACCACAAATCGTAATACGAATGTTTAATCATTGTACTGCAGGCGTCATCCGTGCTGACTCAGGTGCTGTTTAAGGAAATTCGCATATGGCAGACACTCTGCCGATGCAGATATTCAAACGTTCGAGACAACCTCCACTCGCGCGTAACGCTAACTACAGGCGTGTCCTATCCTCACTTCTCTCGCACCGTATCTTCGCAACGCCTTGCCACTCGAAAGTATGCTTACGGTTCTAACTCGGTATACTGTTGTATAGGCAAACATTCTATGCCGGCGACATACAGGTGGCGCCGGCGATACTAATACCAATTGATTTGACATTGATAATGACGATTTTTTTTTTAAACTGACTAAGTATGAAATTGAATTATTTAACCAATTAACATTAGTGCCATCTAATGATTAAATTAATAGTGCCATCTAGTGAAATAATGAACGAATGAATATGAATGATACATTAGTGGCATCTAGTGAAATAATAAAAGAATGAATAATTTCATTCAATTATTAGTGCATTCTTATCATATCTTTCACATTTTTATATATCGGCTGATTACATAACCTCAAACGATTTGTTCCCAGAGATAAAGATATTAAACAGTCTTTCTTAAGTACCTAAAAAATAAGGATATTCACTTTAAAACTGAGCATAAAATTGCAACGAGGGCGCCACAACCTGTAAACACATTGTACGGAAAACCTGAAAAACCTTATCCCAAAGACATGGATATATAGGGCCCAAAATTTATAACAATCTAAAAGAATCTATAAAAACATGCCGAAAAATTAAGTCAATCCAATTAAAATTTTAAATTACACTACATTTACGTCAACTTGATAGAAATGGGGTGGAAAAGGTAATAAGTCATATTTTATAGTAAAGGACTGCATTCTTATCATTGTGATACATTTTATATTTTTTAGATTATTTATTTATTTGTTTTATAAACTTTATATTACGACATTTTATATTAATTTTTATTTTCATGGTCATACTATATCGATATTTTTAAATATAATTATAAGTTTAATTTAAATACACTTATCTATTTCATATTTTATCACATTTTGTACGTTTCATTTTATTACTATTTGCATATGAATAAATCATTGCCATACATAGGGCTCGATTGCGTTTCTTCGTGAACTAAAATAGGAAATTAGTCCGTGGGACGAGACAGGGCAATACGCTAGAGCGGGATGTGAGATAACCGGTTGTCACTTTTTCGCAATAAAACTGCGCGCCAAGGTCAAATCTTACACCGCACGAAATATGCTCGAATTTATTCGGACGAGTATAAGTTCGACAGGTAGTATTTATCGACTATTGTTCGTTTCATATACCGCTCTAACCTATTGTTCTGCCTCGTTCGCTTGGACTAATATTAGTTTTAGTTCACAAAGAAACGCAATCGGGCCTATAGAATCTTCCTTGGTACGGGCTATCGCCTAGTAAGGTAGATTCTGCAATAATTACAATATAAATTAATATTTTTGAATGAATAATATTATGAATTAGAAATCATGAATGAGGAGAGATTACAATGCAATTTATTAGTCTATTTTAACATTAAAGCGCGTAATTGATACATATTGAAACCTGTATACCATATGAAATCGAAGATTGTCGCGGTTGTTTGACATTAAAACGAATTTACCGCGTGAATTTGGTAGCGCCCGACGCTTCGGCGATGTTGCAACCGCCGTTGTACAAGATAGACAGTCTACCCTGGACAACGTCGGTTGCAACATCACCGAAACGGCGGTTGCTACAAAATTTACGCGGTAAATTCGTTTTTAAACCTGTATACCAAATTAAAAATTGACATCGTTTGTAAAAAATATTAATATTCGATTTTTATTATATTACTAATATTTTTTGAGATAGGATACCGAAGCGGTGTGTTTAGAACGCCATCTATTGATCTACTAAACTTAGGAGAAGATTAATCAACTTTTGGAGCTATAGGAGCCATGTTCGAGCTATTAGAGTAAAGTTCTCGCCAGTTATGACACTCAAAATTAATCAGCACATTTGGAATGAAGCCCGCGCGAGAAGCAGACTCAAAACGAACGCAGCCTCCTAAGGCGACGTACTACATAAAAAATAAACCGTATCTGAGTTTTTAGGCCCCGCCTACTTACCCCTTCCCTTCGCGACGGGGCAGGTAATAATTATTATGACTCTGCGCAGTGATATTCACCCGTGTCGATGTCTGGAACATTTCACACTAGGTATACACTATTGCAATTGGATTTATATTTTGGGATTATACAAGTGTCATATACCTACGCTGGTGTAGAAGGTTACGCTTTATCATAATCTAAACTTGAACATTACATTACTATTTCGGTTACCACTGGTAGGGAAAGTATTGCGATAGAGCGGAAAAAATGTTTAGAGAACGACGGATATATCCATGCAATCTCTCACGATAACTGCCGAGCCATTGAACCGATTGACTTGAAATTTGGTGTATAGGGAAAGTCTCACCCTGAAATGCGCCCATTAGATTTTGGCCGTCAACTGTTAAACCAAACTCTCACTGTCAAAAATTGTCAGAAGCCATATCTTACAGAATTTCACTTGCGATATGTCATTTGCAAGCCCCTGGAAAACTATTGAGAACCTGTCACTAATTAAAAGATGTCAAAATCTCAATTTTTTACATTTTTATTAGCGACAAATAGAGTTGTCAACTACAACGGGCGAACCTGTCACCTCAGGAAGTTTTCACGATTAGTCGTTTTATCTCCCGCGAAGTGAGCGCAGAAGACTTGGACAAAACAGTCCACCGTCACATGCCCGTAAGAGGCCAACGCCTTAACCGCGAGATAACCAGGTGTGTTACCTAACGGGCTTACACTCACGCCCTTACTTCCAATCGCGACCAGATTACTCCGGTCTCTCGATTGGTTACGAGTTCGAGGTCGCTTGCACGGTCCTCTCCCTTACGGCCCTCTCCCTTACGAAGCTGTGAAACGGTGTATACCGAATCTATCGCCGACCACGGCATCCTTTGCCCGGCTGTTCACCCAGGATCGGGTAGCCGATGGTCGTTTCAAGAGCAGTCGCCGTAAGGTCCGCAAACACCCCCGCTCTATAGGAAACAGTACTTCTTCCAGACTCCACCGACTGTTAGTCAGAGTGCACAATCGATTGGCTTACGCCGCACGGTGCGCGTCTGCGCACTCCTGGATGGTCTCATCCAGGAGTGCCAGAAGGTTGATTCGTAGTGGAAACTAGGCCTACGGCCAGAGTCCTGTCCGGGCTCGCACTTCATACGTGGAGGCCGCCGGATGGGTGTTGACCCGTGATTGTGACCAGCCCTGAACAGTATGGGTTTTCGTGGCCAACTCAGCAAGGGCCTATTAGCTCCCCTTATTAGTGACATATGACAATTGGAGAAATGCCTTTAACTGTTTTGAATAAAGTTGTCCAATGGCTTTTAAATGACATAAATCGCAATTCATGTTCCGCTTGCATTTTTTTGATAGTGATAATGACAGTTCTTGATAGTATTTTTTGGTAAAAAAAACATTTAACGTCGTATTAAAAAACAACATTGTGCATCGAACTATTTATTCGTGGTTCTTTGAGGAGGACATAATGACACCCATCGCCTTGTACATTATCATTTAATAATTATTTAATTAAAAAGTAATATAATTTATTTTTAGATACTGTAAGCACATCATTGTAAACTTTAAAGAAATACACATCATTAAATATAAATAATTATTAATGAAAATATAAAATCATTAAGACAAAAAATCATGAAGACATTTCTGGTTGGCAAAGTAGTCTGTTATTTCTGAGTAGATACATACATATTAAATGTAAAGAGACGAATAAATACATTTAAAATTGCGCAGTACATTTGAGACTTCCTTTTTGTAGCCTTGACAGTGTCGCTTTGTAGTGGTGCGCCGAATTTTGTAATTAAAATTCATCAAATGATAATACATTTTCAAAAGCCTGTTCATCATTATTAATTAGATCTGTACTCAGCACAGATTTGGAATATCGTGTACCTTTCGGTGGCTCTATATTGCTTGTGCTTTGCTTTGGAGTGTTATTGGCAAGTACATTCCCTGTGAGTTCTTTACTAACTTTGTGATGGAATCACTGAAAACTAACTACCGCTTAAGCGTTGGACAAGGAAGAGGAACCGATTTCTTTCGTTTTATCATGTCGTTTCTTTTATTTGCTTCTTTCAAAGTGTATCCAGGCTCCCTTAAATCCATATTCCTTCATACTCCTGGATCGATAATTTCAGGTAATACACAGTCCATATAAAAACAAACAAGTTTTTTTCCATGACATTTGTCCAAATCAAATCATCCGTCTGTATATATTCGGTTTTGAGGAGATCGTTTTTACCAGACCAAAATGTAAATAGGCACACTTTCTTTCCAGTTATATCTATCGTTCCAGTTACAGTTTCTTTCCAGCACACTTTCTTTAAAGTTATCCACAATACCACAGATAGTTCATACCTTGTTGAAAACTTACGTTTTTTCGTTCCTCAGCGATTAATTCGCAATTCACGCACGTTTGAGGTCTCTCGTGCCAATACCAACTACGGGAAACATTCCATCGCTTATGGGCTGATATGCACGTACGACTCTTGTTTCTCCACCATCGACATTTTCAACCTCAACCAACCGACGTTCGTTAAAGAATTATTCAATTCAATTGCACCTAACGAGCTTGTAAATACCTATAGTAATTAGTTATATACTTTCTATACAACATATCAGTAGCTACCACAAATATTTATAAATATCTATAAATATTTATTATATATCTATAAATACCTATAAACATCAATAAATATATGTATCTATATATCCACTATACGACCTATCTATATCTTTATTTATATCTATATACACTTACCATCGTCTAACTCCTTCTTCCTAATCACTTCCAATTCCCTACCTCTCCCATCGGTTTTCTATATATTTTTTATATTTAATATGAACTTTGTTTATTTAATAATTAATTTTTAAGTGTAATATGCTGAATTCCAAATGTGTAATAAACGATTATAGGCGTAATGTTTTTCTTTTTTTTCTACATTTATGCACACGTATGTATATTGTATGCGCTGTATTTTTCCAGAAATAAAATAAAAAATAAATAAATAAAAAGAAATTATATATGGACCTGTCCTTGAACTTGAACGTACCAGTGATGTTTGATGCTGATTTAAAATTTTCCATCTTTCTGTTTCCAAAATGTCACTTTTCTTTTTCTTGTCGCTTCCGTTAACCCGATTCTATGCGCTGTAATGGGAAATTTGACTTCAAAAATATAATCATCAGATATTCCATCTGGAGAAACTCCCAAAAATGGAAATTTAGGGTCAATGAATAATCCAGATTGCTGAATTTCCACTTTTTCTAGACATATTTTTCATTCTAGTGCAGTTGTTTCATTTTCTTTTCCATGGCAAATTGATGCTACGTTGCTCAAATCCCATTTTCAGTCATGGATTTAACTAAATTGGCGCATTTTGTGTGTTGTTAACTATTGACAATTTTGCCAAAGTTAGACGCAGTTACCATTTTTCTTCGTAATTCCAACCACTCGCTGCTTTCACCTTGAATAACCGTAAGTTTTTCAATTCGCAATCGATCATTTTTCTATTTTCCAATTCTTGAAATAACAGAGCTTTGCTTTTTTCGAATATTTCTGATGGAACATCGGGTTGGTTGCAATGTTCTCCATAATGCGAATTATTGTTTTTTTTTTCAAAAAAACTTTCTGCTTTTATTTCTTTTATAAAGAATGGATTTACTTAAATGCCTCTGTCTTCTATATTCCACTTTTGATATCCTGCCAGAGGGACTTTTGCCTATATATTTTTTATGTAATCTTGACAGTGGCTGTTTTGTATTAAATGATATAACTGCCGCATTACATCGCGCTTGGTAAGACTGCTTTTGGGTGTAATTTGTCCTCTTACCACCAATAAATTTTGCAATGATGCCGTTAAACCTTTCGAGAACATTACTATCTACATCATGAATTAGGCTTCTTGCATGTATTGCTACGTTTTAAGTTATGTAACGTATTCTTTCCCAAATAATGTCACCCATCAAACAACTCATTGCATTCAGTGTTTCATTTTCCGACAAACAATTTTAAAAACTTCTACATTTATCATGGTTTCCAAATGCATCTATCGGGGCGTTCAAAATGTCATTATACAGGCAATCAATTTTCTCATCAATTGAAAAGTTTTGATATTTATTGTAAGCTACTGCTGATGTAATATTTCTTCGCATTTTTAGATATTTTTTCACAGACATTACAAGTTGAATAAAAGCTTTTAAAAAGTAGATACCTAAGTTTTGTTTTTTAAATTACAATTCTACCTATCTGACGGTTTTCTATATTAGAACGGTCAGAATCGTAGCCTAATTGTATATTATATTTATACATGGTGTATAGCTCTGCCATATAGCTCTAACGCAAATGTATTGGCATTATTTACTGTCCCCTTATATACACACATTTTGACTCGCTGGAAGCAAGCTGAAGTGGCGCACTTGTTTTAAACTCGCATAAGATCACACCGGTCGTAGGTTCAAATCCTACCGATATGTATATTTTTTTTTGTTTTTATACATAAAGAAACATTGTTATCAAATAAATGAACACTTTTTATTAAAAAAAAGTAATATTGTAAATTAAAAAAAAATAATAAATAAATAAAATAAATATTAAATATTATTTTACTTATTATATGTTTATATTTTTCAACATATGATTTATCATGTTTTTAACCCTTGGAGTAAATGGGTATTTTCATGGATGCATCTGTCTCTTTTGCAGGATTTTCGGCGACATCGACTTAAAGTACTATAACTACGAAACTACTACACCAATCATAAAAAGAACAACTGCACAATGATTGCATTGAAATTTCGAATATAGAATATTGAAATATCATTTTGTAAAACAATTAGATAATTATGAATAAATATGAGAACCTCAAAGAAGTGAAAAAAACGCGCGACCAGATTTGGTTGACTCATACTCAACGGGTTAAACCTCTTTCATTTACACGGTGAAATAGCCATCTAAAACCGATATTTTTTTACTTTCACATCTCCGATCCATTTAACGATATGTCAATTTGGTAATAAAAAGTCATGAAACAGAGCGTCGCGAACGCACCCGCTTATGTCGGCCTTCGAAGCCGAAATGAACCACGTTTCTAAGAGCCAATAACATTTCACTATAAAAGGTTGGCTGTTATGCCATTTGAATCAGTAACTGATCCCCACATAAGAACCATATTGACCCAATGTCGCTTGCGGCATTTTGAATGCCAGCGCGTCGTCGCGAGAAGAGCGCGCTCATCTCATTGTATGACAAAAATAATATAAACGGGCTCTGCAAAATATTATTTTTAAAATATACTGATATTTTATTTGAAAAAAATAATCGTCAGTACTACAAGTTTATCGTACATAGTTTATGTAAAAAATACAAACTTTAAAAAAAACACACAGTAATAAGTAATATTTAACAGTGAATATGGATGAAACTTACACTTTTTATATATTTTTTTTAAAAAGAAAAACTTATTTTTTTTTATTTGTGCGATAGCATTAAACTTTACAACTCATGTTAAAATGCCGTAGTATTTTTTTTGAGTTTGTTGATCGTGCAGTTTAGAGTGAGGCACGGTTCAAAAAATGCTCTAAAATGAAAAATTCCTATATAGCTCCCAGGTTTATTTATTTTTCTCAATTTTTCAATCCTTTTTTAAAAATCTGAAATAGCTATGTACTTAAGAAAGATACCGTGAATTACGATATTTTTTTTCAGTTGGCTACCATCATCAGTTATTTCAGTATGACGGTTCAAAAATTGCCAAAAAATGTAATTTTCGAAATTTACATACTACGTCGCCTTAACAGTAAGAGTGATAACTCACTGGTGGCCACGGCTGCAAAGCCATGACTGCGGAGACAGAAAAAAGGGGGTGCCAGATTAGGCGGCCAGAGTCGCCGTTCAGTGTAAGCGGCATACAACTGGCTGCGGAGCCGGCTCCGCGTGTGCATAGGGAGTGGAGCCACATACATTCGGGCTGCTCGCAGCCAGTTGCTCCCATTTTGGACGCTATTATTGTGTGCGCGTGCTCCCGGCTCTTGGAGCCAGCGAAGCCAGGCCACCCAGTGAGTGCACCTCTATACATTCTCTAGTTATGTTCTGGCTCCGCAGCCATGGCTCCGGAGCTATTAACGCCAGTGCGTTATGAGCCTAATAGTATGTGTTTACACTAATTAACACTCTCCTGTGACGATTGGCAATAAAGGATCTGGCGCAAACGACACGGTCTACTTTGTACAATATAATGGGATAGCCTATGAGTTAATATACATGTCAACATATTCCATACATATTATTTAAATAAACAAACTAACATCGTGTCTATTGTTTTAGAATTATCAGATAATTAAAAGTGTATTTTGCCGTGTGAAGATAGTGGCACCCGACGTTTCGGCGATGATGCAACCGCCTGTTTACAACTTGTGACTTTTTCATGCGTAGGGCGACAAGGGTGGTTCATCTCGAATAACGTTAATATCAGCATCATCATTTATTCATTCCAATAAGTATGCACAAAAATGGTATGCACAAAATTATAAGAGTTCCCCTGGTTAGTTACAATATAATCCATGTAACAATTTTATAAATATAGTTCTAAATAGTATGCATATTCAAAAACTGTGGAATACTATACAGGATGAGTTTTTAATTAGTGATTTCCTTGAAGTGGGTGAATCAGTAAGCAACTTTTAATTTAAAAAATGATAAAGATAAAGCATTTGAATCTAACACAGCAGGAAATATAAGGATTTTTTTTCGGACGAGTATAAGTTTGAAAGGTAGTTTTTATCGACGATCGTTCGTTTCGATCGACTAATTTCAGTTGTAGTTCACAAAGTAACGCAATCGGCCATAAAGTCAGTAAAATAAAAACAAGGGTGCCTAGATACTTTTGAGTTGCAGTGTAGGTATATTCAGGCTTACCAAACATCTTCTTTTTGCAATCCACTTGACCTACATCAGCAGAAAAAAAATATACAACAGAATTTTAACAACACTTTAAGGCGGGCGAAGCCGCGGGTACAGCTTGTGTACAATTAAAAATGTCGCGAGGGTTTTCGTCGTAGAAAGAAACTCGCGATCGATATTCAAATTGCAGTAGTTTATTCCAAAAGTCGTGTACAAAGTGAATTAATTTGCTCTGCGTGATTCGTCCTCGAGTGGAGCGCTCTTGCGTCCACAAGGGATTTGACCCAACCCGCATTTTGCGGTCATTTGGGGCTTCTGATGTGTCCAGCCCACAGACTGGACATGCTTTTAATTTTTTGACTACCATTGTAGTCGGATTCATTTTTTATTTATATATTTATTTTTTGTCGCTTGTCTTCTTCATTTTGTCTTCTTATGCCCAGGTACATCCAGCTCAAGTACATCCAGCCCGCCCGCCGCACACGAGACGAGCGCCCCCAGCCTTCCCGGCCTCCTCGACGTCGGCCGACCGCCCGCCGGCGCAGTATCTAAAAGGCCCCCTCGGGGCACACAAATTTCTATGACTGCTTCTACATTTACATTTAGTACATTTTGATTTACGATGCGAAGTAATGGTTTGATTCTACATTTACATTTATACAGGTATTTGCAAGACTATCTAAGGGAACGGAAGAAGTCCGATTTTGGTACAGAGTGGGGTTCAATGCTACATTTACATTTAAAATGGTGTCTCAAAGCAATGCAATGGTACGGATGAAGTCCGTGTCCGGGTTTCATTGTCCTGGGCAGCTCCTAAAACATACAAGTGGGGTTACGGGATGCTGCTTGGCTGCTGGCGCGTTTCTCTTCCTCCCGTTGGCTGGTTGACCTCCTGAAAGCCTCGTGTGGCGAAGAGGGTTACTGGTTGTGCTTTGTCATTGTTCGGGGTTCTCTATTATATTCCGTGGGTACGGTTTCTCGGGGGGTCTCGAATGGTGGGGGGCGATTCCTCGGATGTGGGGGTGGGGGGAGGAATCGGCCCGCTCAAACATATTTTTAGACAGTCGTCTGATGAAGGTCTCAATGGTCTCGTCATTGACTAGGTCCTTACGTAGCGTATCGTTGCTGACGCACCATGGAGCGGCCACTATGGTTCGCAGCCCGCTGTCCATGATGCGCTGCATGGCGTCCCTGTGTGTCTTGCTTAAGGCCTGGTACCACGCGGGCGCTGCATACGTCAGTCGCGCCCTCAGGTACGTCTTAAGGAAGGTCAGTCGCGTCTTTAACGGGATTTGTTTTGCCCTTAGGACGGGTTGGAGGGCCGCTTTGGCCGACCTCGTCGCCGCAAGGGTCTTAGTGGCGTGGATGTGGAAACTAAGTTGTCGGTCAATGTGCACCCCCAGGTATTTGACCGACTTTTTCCACGGGATCGGTTCTCCTCCCAGCGTTAAGTTGGTGCTCTTGGGGTAGGGCCGACGGGATCCGGTAATAATGGCTTCGGATTTCCCCGCGTTTACGGCTATCCTCCATTTGTTAAGCCACTCGGGCAGGAGGGCCAGCGTCTTCTGGAGCTTAGCTATCGAGTGGCGGAGGTTCATGGAGGAGGCCATATACATCGCGTCGTCGGCGAAGAGGGCCAGCTCAGCTTCGGGGCCTACGGGGATGTCGTTAGTGTAGACAGCGTACAGCGATGGGGACAGGCAGCTCCCTTGGGGAACTCCCGCCGCGATGGGTCGCGCAGTGGAACGCGCGTTCTCCACCGAGACGAAGAATCCCCTTCCTGAGAGGAAGGAGGCTACCAGTGCGGTAAGCATTCGCGGTACGCTGGTCTGGGTGGCTATTTTGTAATTAAGGCCTTCGTGCCACACCTTGTCAAAGGCTTTCTCGACGTCGAGGAAAACGGCCGCGGTGTGGAGTTTTTTGTTTTGCGCGAACGTTAAGTGATGGACCACTCTTACTAATTGGAGTGTGGTGGAGTGGCCCTGTCGGAATCCAAACTGTTCTGGGCGTATCGGAAGATGGGGTTTGATACGCTCCAGTGTGCATCGCTCGAACAGCTTGCCGAGGAGGGGGAGGAGGGAGATTGGGCGGTAACTGCCCGGCTGCCTAAGGTCTTTCTTAGGTTTGGGAATCATGATGACTCGGGCCGTTTTCCACGCCGTCGGAAAGTGACCGAGTCTAATGCACCCGTTAAGCAGGCTGGCCATTGCCGGTAGCAGAGCGTTTGGTAAGTGTCGGAGCGCCGATCCCGGGATGTCGTCGGGGCCTGGGGCCTTCTTTACTTTTACTTTGTTGAGGTGTCGTCGTAGTTCCGACGGAGTTATTGGAGTGACCATCTGGCTCGGCGGTTCGGTGGTATTTATATTTAGTTTCTCGGCCCCCATGACTCCGTCCGCCTCGGCGGGTCGTTGTACAGGCATCGGCCGGGGGTTCTCGAGGAACTCGCGCACCAGCCTAGAGTGGTCAGAGTCCTCGTGACTGTTTGGTTTAAAAGTCCGCTCTAGGTGGTCCGCGAGCAATTCAGCCCTGTCCTCTGCCATGTACCGCAACTCGCCGTTCCCGTTGAATAGCGGGCGGACGGGCTCCGGTGTACCGAGTAGCCCTTTGTTTAGCCTGTAAACCGAGGGCATATCTTCCGCTATCGAGTCCAGAAAGGCATCCCAATCCTCCGTCCGATGAGTCTGGAGTGCCTCTTGTAATTCTGCGGTCGCTTTATTTAGTTCTCGTTTGACCGTCGGGCATCTTGTCTCTGTCCAGCGTTTCTTCAACCTTCTCGTCTCCCTAAGTTTCTGTCTGAGCGGGGCCGAGACTTTAGGACGTATGGATGGAGCTGGGGTGACTTTTGTGCAGATAGCTAGGGACTGTTTTATGGCAGTTTGGAGTGTATCTACTTTGGAGTCGGCTTCTGCTGGGGTTGCGGGGGAGTTATTTGGGATGGGAGACTTGGAGAGTAGCTTCTCGAATTTTTCCCAGTCCACTTTCCGCCTTACTTTTTGTGGCAGAATTTGGTGGGTGGTGTCTGTGTCCAACTCGAGAAGTACTGGGAGATGATCTGAGGACATGTCGTACAGGACTTCCTGGTTGTAAGGGAAGTCGGTCGCTGCTAGGATACTGACGTCCAGGACGTCAGAGCTGTTGTGTCCATGTCTCGTATGTTGCAGTGGCCCAGCGACCGTATAACCCTTCGCTTCTGCATGTTTCTGGAGTCGTCTCCCTTCTGTATTAATGCAGGTCGAGTTCCACGAAGGGTGTTTACAGTTCAGGTCGCCGGCCACTATGGTCGGAGTCGTGTGGTCAATTAGCTTATCTATGTCCGTCGTGTCTAGTATGAACCTTGGCGGTTTGTAGGCCGAAATTAATCTTAGGTCTCGCGATCCGGATCTGACTTGAATTCCGGATACGCTGAGACTGTTTGTCTTAGGCAGGTCCAGCCTCTGATGGAGGATTCGTCGACGCACCACTACTGCCGTTCCCCTTATTGCCAACCCTGAGGTCTCCGAGACTTCATCGTCTCGGTATACCAGGTAATTGGTGATTTTCACCTTGTTTGCGGGTTTCAGTCTGGTTTCCGACAGCAGGAGTACATCGACCTCCTCCTCTCTCAGGAATATGCGGAGAGCAGGCAGTTTGTTAGTCAGTCCGTTCGCATTCCAGTGGACTATTCTCAGTCGCGTTGAGCGTTTGTCGGTGACGCTTGCTGGAAGAGCTGCGTCACTTGCGTCCGTACTATCGTGTCTAGACACTCCGGATTCTGGAGTGTCTGTCTTATCGCTGTCGTCAGTATTTCTATTAGCCGACTGATGGTCAGCGTTATCGAGCCTGCGTCTGTCTGCGTCGGTTCTGTCGGGCATCTGACGTCCTGTGGCTTCGTTGGTGTTCTGGGCGCTGGTGTGGGGGCTTTGGGGGGGAAGGGGGGTCTTTGGCCCTGTGGGGGGGAGGGGGGTCGTTGAGTATTGGGGGGGGAGGTTCTTTGGGATTGTGGGCGGAAGGGGGGTCGTTGGGCTTGTGGGGGGAAGGGGGGTCTTTGTTCCTGCGGGGGGGTGTCCATGGTTGCCGCGGGGGGGTGGGCTGGTTTTCTCCAGTTCCGCGGATCTCTTGCGTGTGGGGCTTGGTGGGGGTGCCGGGCTGGCTCTGGGTGCCGGTCTTCTCGGGGGGCTCGGGGGGGTTTGGGGGTTCGCGGGGGTTGGGGGGCACTGGGGGTTTGGGGTCTGTTGGGGGTTTTGAGGGGAGGGTAGTTTTTGGGTGTCATAAGAGGGGGGATTGATGAGGGTTGGGTAGTGGGGCGGGGGAAAGGTCGTGGTTGGCTTGGCCTTGCCTGCCTTTTGGCCTCTGCGAGGAACGCCTCGCATTTTCGGCTGCTGGCTGGGTGATCGCCACCGCAGTTTGCGCACGTGGCGCTTTCGCTTTTGGGGCGCTTGCAGTCTTTCGCTGCGTGTCCTTGACCGCAGCACACGCATTTTTGGGGCCGGAAGCAATTGTGCGAGGCGTGCCTGAACGCCTGGCATCTGTGGCATTGAGCCGGTCCTTTTCTCCCTTTCCAGGTCTCGATCGAGATTCCTGCTAGGCCGTGGAGAGTGTCCACCCCGTAGACATTCCTCCATTTCTCCCCTTTTTTTACGCATGCGTAAAAAAGGGGGCGTCTTCCTGCGTTAATTTTACGGGCATAAGTTGCCTCATGCCCGTGTTTGCTGAGGCCTTCAATTATTTCTTCCGGCGTCGTGTCTTCGGGGAGGCCCCTGATTGCTACTTTGAGATCCTTATCCGCCGGTAGATCGTAGGTGTGCCATGCCACCTGCGGGCCCTGTTCCTTCAGGTACGCCTGGACGCACCGTAGCTCCTGTGTCGATTTCGGCGTGAACCGAAATCCACCCATCGCCAAGGCCTTTACGTTCGCGGGATGGCCCAGTCTCCTCTCGATCTCCCTTAGGTGCCTAGGCCATCCCGCGATCTTTTCCGCAACCATCACCGGACACCTCACCGCCAACATCGCCGGTGGCATGGAGCGGCCCTGGTTAGTGATGTCTGAAGTGGGGGGGTCTTGGGGGGCTTCCATTTCCGCGTCCTTTGGAGATGCCGGGCGGGGGGTGGGGGGGCGAGCCGCCAGGGAGGCGTAGGACGGGAGCGATTTGTCGTCACAGCCCGGGGGTTTGGGAGGTGACATGGCTATAGAGTCGTCCTTGTTTGTCGTTGAGGACGACGTGGCCGGAGGGGGGATAATGGAGGCAGACGTCGCGTATAAGGGAGCGTTGTCGCCAGCGTTCGGGGGACTGGGGGGTGAATCGCGGCTGAGGGGGGCGATCGGGGGCGAAGACGAAGTAGCGCCTTCGGGGGACGGTGCGCAGTATAACCCATTATAGATTAAGTCTAGATCGCTCACCGTGGTTTCTCCTTTCTTCACGCTGGGCTCGGCTTCATCGAACTCCAGCAAAAGTTCGGGTTCTATCGCGTCGTAGTCCCGGATACAGCGACTGCTGAACCTGGCCTCTTCTTCCGACTCGGGGCTGCTAGGTATTTCCGGCCTCTTCCTTTTGGGGGCAGCCGGGGTTAAGGCTGCGTTGGCCTTCTGCTCCATTTCCATTTCGGCCTGTATCCTCAGAGCACTGCACTAGTAAAGCACTTCCACTTCCGAGAGCACTAGCGCGTTGGTTCACTGGTGCGCGATCGCAATGTCATTAGCGGTACGCGGCGGTGATCGTATTGTCAGCGAGATTTGAACTTCGCGGCGGCTATCGTAGGATGTCACAATGAAGTTGGCGCGTGCGCGCGGCGGCAGACTTGTTATGACACGGCTGAGCGAAAGTCGCGGCGAAGCACGTATAACGTCGGCGCGTTAATTGCAAGGGCAATTAGTACGGCGGCGGCGGTGGTTCGGACGGCTCGAGCGAACGGGTTCACTTGAGCGATCGGAGTCGGTAGCGGTCAGAGCGGACGTCCGTTCAGAACGAGCGCACGGAAGCGTATGGAAAAAAAAGAGATTAATTTGCTCAAACATTATCGTCTATATATACTAGTCGCCGGGCGGCGATCGCCCCGTCTCCCTCTTGTCTCGCGCTGTCTCCTTCATTCCGGCCGGCCGATATACACACCTGCGCGGGACCCCGTACTTCAGTCGTCCGCCGTTGGCCCCCGCGAGCTGACGTCCCGTGGGCGGCGCTTGAGCTGCAATTGTGTCGTGTTTCGCACATTAGATTTTCGCACGTTTACCGCTTTTGGACGCCACCGGCGATCCCTCCCCCGACCTACTTTGCATTAAGTAGCCACCGGAAGTAAGGCTCCCGTCCGGAAAGTCGCTGGAAGCGGTCGTGTGAGCGCGCTAGTTTTTCGTGTTTTGAGTTTATACTGCGTCGCGGCGCCCTCAGTTGAAACCTTCCCCTTCACCACCAGTCTTCGGACTGCCGTGGCACAAGATGAAAAGCTCTCTGCTGAGAAGTCGCTGCGATGTGGTTTTCGTTGTTTGTGGTGACGTTTTGCGTGCGAAACACGGCGGTTAGATTCGCGACGGTTTGTACTTTCTCTCTCATTTATCTCGATGTTTGCCTTTAGCTTCTCGTTGACGGCTTGATTGTGATGATTAAAATAAACGCCTCGTTGGAGGCACTTAAGACGTGTGTTGATTATTGGGCGTTCGGGGTAGGTAATCCTAGTGATGGCATTGCACATCGCCATCTCCTTAATTCCGGTGTCGCCATTGCACCTCGGTGACACCACCTTCCTGCCGCTTTCGGGTGGAGTCTTCTTCCGGTCCTTTCCTTTTATGACATTTTGAGTAGGTGGGTTTTGTGTGTATTGTTGCTCCGCGACAAAATAAAACATAAAACCGTTTACTCGTTAAAAATAAACACGAAAACAAGCAGGCTCCAAACGGTACAATCTCGGTAATGGGAACACTTGTGAAACTTTCATCATTTCGCTATAGGGGTTGAGGAAAAACCAGGAAGGGTGGTGCGGGGACGTCGGGTGTGGTAAGTACGGGCAGGAGGTCGACGAAAAAGCGGCGGGGGGAGGGAGGGGGGGGGGGGCATATGTTGCACAACATCGTATAAAACTTTAATTTTCGTCCGCATCGCCTGCAGAAAAATTCTGCATCGCTGTGAATAAAACATGTCGGAACGCGCCCGTAGCTGTGGGACCGGTAGCGGCGCGAGCGTCTCCAAGAGGCAACGGAATTAACTAGATATGATTACATCTGAGAGTACCCGCTTTATTCGCAACTACGAATAAATCTTTATCAGTAGTATTACAACATTTGATAAATATTCAATTTCTTGATTACACGGTTGATACCTATTTCGCTCCCACATTGTATTAGCTGGGGCAATTACAATATTATTAACAGATCGTAATTTAAATACATCTTTTTTTGATCCTGCTGGAGGAGGAGATCCTATTTTATTTCAACATTTATTTTGATTTTTTAGAATTACATGACATTACATTCGAATCCAATTGGCGAATTTACCTCTCACGGACGTGGAACAATATAATATAGGTAGTAATATATAAACTCTTCTAAGTAATAGGTGTTTACTTATTAAAAGCAGCGAATCTTTGTCAAAAGTATGCCAACATTTGAGCAATGGACAAATTCTTGATTACACTATTCCGCTCCCAAGTTTAGAATTACATTACATTACATTTGTATTCAATTAGCGAATTTACTGCTCTCGGACACAGTAAATATAATAACTAAAGCAGTATGGAAACTACGTACAAACGATCGAAACGAACGCACTCACACAGACGCACGCTTCAGCAATAATCTTAGCGGTTGTCGCAGTACTGTCAGTCGCGAGTGGCACCTCGAGACAAAAGGTCGCGTTTTGTGTTTCTCTGCGTTGCTTGCGCCTCGGATCTTTGCGGATCTCCGTGATCTTTTTTGGACGATTCTTTTGCTTTGGTTTTCAAAGAAAACACATAAACTGTAAAGTACCTGCATTAATTTACAAAGAAATAGACAAAATCAGTTTTATACTGCCTTGTCCCTGTTTTTCGATAAGTTACATAAAGCTATTCATCAGAATGAGAATTTTTTACACTATATAATGTAATACTAAAGCATTCCGAACGTGTCGTAGCAGAAGAAAGTATTTTTAAGTTACTAATTTATAAGGGTAGTATTTAACTGTAAATCAAAAGATCTACTTTTTGTATAACAAAAAAAACAAATTCCAATCAAAAATACTGATACACAGCAAAATACTTACCTGAAGATATTAGCCACATTTTAAGTCCGTGATCGTGATGCATCGCTATATATCATTATAACTTGGTAAATGTAAGGATTGATATAAAATAAGATAATTTTTCTGGCTTTTACCAACTTAGAAGTCGCGGCCGGCTTGGCACTCGCCGGCCGCTGCGAGTGCCAGGCCGACGCGACGTTGTGGTTCATAGCAGTCTAACATAACCGAACCTATCCAAACCAACACAAATCCAACCTGGGTAATACATTTGCCATGATGGCAAATCGTAAGATTTATTAGTGAAACCTAAGATTCACCAGTATTCGGGATTTTACAATAACCTAATTATGCCCTGGTTAAATTGATATGCAATCAGTTTTTTTTTATATATAAAATTATTTAATAGATAAGTGTAAATTGATGGGTGATATGTTTTTTGATATGCAATTAAAAATAAGTTATTAGTAAAAACACATTGTTAAATACAAGGTTTTATAAAAAATGATCTGTGCCGAGCCAACCTTGGATGAAGCAGGCATGTCACAGTGGAACTTAGAACGGCATGATCATAATTAAATGCTATACAGAATTTCGTGTTTGTGCTGTTGACCGTTGAGGAGTCCCCTCGTTGGAAGCCAACCCTGGGTGCAGCAGCCCTGTCGCAGTGAAACTTAGAACGGGCTATCATAAATGAATGCGTATACAACATTTCGTTTCTGTGCTGTTCACTGTTGAGGAGTCCCCTCGTCGGGAGCCAACCCTGGGTGCAGCAGCCATGTCGTGTTGAAATTTAGAATAGGCTATCATAATTGAGTTCATATACAAAATTGTGTGTCTGTGCTGTTGACAGTGGAAGAGTCCGTCTGACGAGGAGCCGATCCTGGCTGTAAAATCAGGTCATGATCATGCCATAAAAATGCATTGTCATCGAAACTGTACAGCCAAATAAATGATTTTATTAATAATTAAAAATAAATTTTCATTTTTACAAAAAATAAAGAGTGACAACCCTAGCGCTCCAAGGTATTTATTTGAACAAATGGGCCTAGTTTCTATACTGCTTTAGCTAATATATTTACTGTGTCTCGGACGTGTCCTAATATACTACAGATATATTAATAAACTACTGTAAGTAATAGGTGAGTATTACAAGCAGCAAATAACTCTTTGTCAGTAGTATGCCAAGATTTGATCAATATACAATTCCTTGATTGCCCGAATTACACATTTATAATTACATTACATTACATTCCACTGTTGTACGTTACAATATAATTCAGGTAGTAATAAATAAACCAATGTAAGTAATAGCTGGTTATTACAAGCTGCGTATAAATCTTCGTTATTAGTATACCAACAGTTGATCAATATCCAATTTCTTGATAACTCGAATGAGACCTTTTCCGTACACAAGTATAGAATTACGTTATTTTACATTCGTCTAATTGGAGAATTTACTGTTCTTGAAGGTGCCACAATATACGAGTACTATAGGTAGTAATATAAAACAAATCAAATGATATTTTCTTGTTTTAAAAACGTATACATAGTTGTGTAGACCTTTTCTCATTAGTATTATTATTACAAGGTGAGTTTTAATTCCTTGAATTGGATGAATCAGTACGAGCATTTAAACAACTTTTAATAACAAATTTGTGGAAAATACAGTTTTTTTATTTAAAATTTTTCTGTATAAAAAGCGTTGAGCGCAATCTAAAATAGCGCAATTATAATTTATTCGCAATATTTTACCTACTGCTAGATGGCGCAGCGCGCTTGTTTGACGAGCGTTGAGCACGCTGCGCCATCTGGCAGTATATATATATATATATATATATATATATATATATATATATATATATATATATATATATATATATATATATATATATATATATATATATATATATATATATATATATATATATATATATATATATATATATATATATATATATATATATATATATATATATATATATATATATATATATATATATATATATATATATATATATATATATATATATATATATATATATATATATATATATATATATATATATATATATATATATATTCATATATATATATATATATTTATATATATATATATATATATATATATATATATATATATATATATATATATATATATATATATATATATATATATATATATATATATATATATATATATATATACATATATATATATATATATATATATATATATATATATATATATATATATATATATATATATATATATATATATATATATATATATATATATATATATATATATATATATATATATATATATATATATATATATATATATATATATATATATATATATATATATATACATATATATATATATATATATTTATATATATATATATATATATATATATATATATATATATATATATATATATATATATATATATATATATATATATATATATATATATATATATATATATATATATATATTATATATATATATATATATATATATATATATATATATATATACTGCAGATGGCAAAGATATATATATATATATATATATATATATATATATATATATATATATTCAATAATATATAAAATTAGATTCATGAAAAGTTACTTATCTGGGGTCCTGGTGGACCAGAAACATTTTACCGATAGTTAATGTCCTATTTAAATACTTAGGGCAGCAGCACCTGTTTCCGCAATTGATAACTTATGATGTTCTTAGTTATTGCTCACTGCAGCCGAATTATTGTATGCCCTTGGATGTAATAAGTATAGGAGGATGGTTTCTGTAACAGAAATGGATGTTAGTAACTTATTTTAGAAGAAATTATATGACTGAGAATATTTCGACACTAGTCGTATTCATCTCTATGACATTTCTCATCTCATACAGAGAAATGTCATAGAGATGAATACGACTAGTGTCGAAATACCAATTGCGGAAACAGGTGCTGCTGCCCTAAGTATTTAAATAGGACATTAACTATCGGTAAAATGTTTCTGGTCCACCAGGACCCCAGATAAGTAACTTTTCATGAATCTAATTTTATATATTATTGAAAATAATTTAAAAAAAATTACACCCTTAAAATATCAATATATATATATATATATATATATATATATATATATATATATATATATATATATATATTATATATATATATATATATATATATATATATATATATATATATATATATATATATATATATATATATATATATATATATATATATATATATATATATATATATATATATATATATATATATATATATATATATATATATATATATATATATGGTCGTACTGATTCATCGACTTTGCCAATACCTGTTAATTGAAACTCATCCTGTATTGGAGAGCTCAACTGCATAGTACATTTTGGCAACCCTACTGCGCCGGAGAAATGCAATTTATTTGGCCATTTACGTATAATACTATTAACATTGGATGTTTTTTTTTTATAAAGTACTGATTGACTACAAAAACCGAATAATTGTATCAATTATAACAGTGTAAAACAACGGCAATTACATAGTTAAGGACCTTTCGCGCAGTTTAAGCTGTTGCGAAATCCGATAAATTGTACATTTAATATAGTCTCGGTATATGTAACCTCCACAAGTGGCAATCCTTTTCGTCAATTTTATTAAAATTACTGCGCGGAAATGCTGGCACATGTGCCCTCTCCGTCTGTCTGTTTAAAACGGTGGCTGTTGTTTAATCCCTTTAGCGTAACCCTTCTCCCCAGACATGACACTCGCAATTAATAAGCACATTAAGAATAAAAGCCGCGCGAGAAGCAAACTCAACGAACCAGCTTCACAGCGCTTAACCGTAATAGTATGTGTTCACAACTAATTAACACTCTCGTGAGACAATTGCCGCCGTAAAGGATCTGGCGCGAACGATGCGGTCTAATTTGTCTAACAGGATAGCCTCTAAGTTAATATACTATACATGTCAACACATTCCATATTATTTAAATAAACTATCAGCGCGTGTGCTGTTTAGGAATTATGAAATAACTAGCTGCGCCCAGCGGTTTCACCCGCGTGGTGATGGAAAATTGTGATAATAATGATAGAAAACCATATATCTTTATAAATTATAGCCTATGTCTTATTCTGATGTGTAAGCTATATTATTCTAAAGTTTCATCAAAATCCATTCATTAGTTTTAGCGTGAAAGAGTAACAAACATCCATACATACATACAAACTTTCACGTTTATATTATTAGTAGGATTAAATACGTATTTTGCAGTGGGAAGATAGTGGCACCTCACGTTTCGGCGATGTTGCAACCTCCGTTTTCTAAGGTACTCCGTACTCTACCGACTGAGCACTTAAGAGCTGTCAACTACTACGGGTGAAGCCGCCGGAATTGTCGCAGTAAAGTATCCATCGCAAACGACGCGGTCTATCTCATGGTCTAACGCATCGATTCCCAAAGTGGTATATACGGGCCCCCAGGGGTAGATTTCGAATTACTGGGGGTTCGTGTCAGCGAGAAAAAAAACGGGCTGCGCAAGTAAATGGGGTTCCACGTTAGCGGACCCCATCTAGGCAGGTCATCAAAACATTTAAGCGATCCGAAAAGGTCGTATTATTTTAAAACAGATTGTGTGTACAGTAGAAATAAACAAACTCACGCATCACAAGTATCATGAAAGGAAATCAAAACTCAACATAAAATGCATTACTAGTCGATTGAGGAGGCCAGCGCACATGACTAACGAGAGGGGGTGCGAGTGAGATATGTGAATAAAATGCGCTTCAATGGGTATCTAACCTACTCTTCAAAAAAGAACCAACCCATTTAGTAAAGAAACTAAGGAAATGTTATTTTCGAGTGAAAATGGAGAAGAGGTGAAAGAAGATACTGATATTGCATTTAATGACCTTCATGAAGAGTCAAGTAATATTTTGGTTGAGGAGAATTATAGTTTTTCTTCTCAAAAATCTTTCAATTATTTTTTCTGTAATTATTAGGATTTAATTTCAGTTTCATTTACCCCTAAATTTCCTTGTTTAATTTAACGCTGAAAATAAAGATTTTCAACTAAATACCTTCTCTATAGCCTAAAATACGGAGTAAGAAATTTAGACCATTATATATATCATTAATATATTATTATAATTAATGTTAGACAATAAAATAATTTTGGGCATCTTTTTGGGTCAAATACGAGGGGTATTTGACCCAGGTGACCCTGTGCGGCGGACGAACCCGGTTGGGTGCCACTGCAACTGCCTCGGGCGGCGCGGCTGGTTTCTCGGCTAAGGGCGGAGTAAATATTTAATTTAATGTGTGGCGGAATTAAATATTATTAGTGTAGTTTGTATATGACATATTCCTACCAGAATTTTACAATTTTGACCAACAAAGCATCTGTGTACCAAATTTCAAGTCTCTAAGTCCAGTTTTGCGATTGTGAGAGTGGCCACCCTTCACTTGACTCCAATTGATTGTGAGCGAAGGGTGGTTCTCATCAGGAAGTTTTCTCCGTTATTGAAAGTCGTGGATGTTGAAGTTGAAGTATTTAATCAGAAGGTCTGTAGTAGGTTGCCAGTTCGTAACGCCTTGATTGTTATTTCGCCGTTGTGTAGGTAGTGTGGGCGCGAGGTGAAGCCGTGGTTGTGTATCCGAAGTGTGAAGCGCCGCGATAGATTCGAAGATAATGATAGTCGCGTATACTATGCGTGATTTGTTGACTCGAAGATAAAGAAGAGCGCGAGTACTTGATAATGCGCGGATACTGTCCTCCAGGAAATGATATCGATCGATCGAAATGTACTGCGTTTTATATCATATGCAGTGATGCAATAGTTGTGAGTGGGGTGAGAAATGTGTGTTAATTTCGTATCGATCAGAAGAAATGACATTAGTCATCACCTGACTGTGCGTAAAATGCCGAATTTAGTTGGAAATCAACTGCAGCTGGCTCGTGTAGATTTGAGCAAGTTTGCGGTTTCGATTCTGTAGAAATTACTTTTTTGTTGTGGGTATGTTGGACTAAAGCTCCAACACGATATTGAAATATGAAATACGCCCTCCTGGTCGACCGATTTCAACTCTTGCCATGACAAAATGATGCCTGTCTGCCAAGTTTTAGTTCAATTGGATTAAGCGTTTGGGCGCTGTCGTGGAGGAATTACACACAGCCAGACATCCATCTCGAAGATGGTCTTAATCGTCTCTTCATGTTCATTTTCTTGCGCTTTCATAATACTTTCCTTCCTAGTTGGTTGGTGGGTCAGGAAAGTAGAAAGAAATGACATGGTTTTTTTTAAATTGAGTTTAGGACTCCAACTCAAATCGTAAATATTCATGTTTATATAGGCAAGTATGAAAAAAACGGCTCCAGAAAAGAAAAATGTAAAGCTACATTATATGACTCTGAACAAGCTTACATATTTTTGACCTAACGTTTACATAGTCTAATATGAAATTTGAATATTCATCAACCGAAATAGTAAAAATAATAATAATAATAAAACACATCCTACTAATATTATAAACGCGAAAGTTTGTAAGAATGTATGGATGTTTGTTACTCTTTCACGCAAAAACTACTGAATGGATTTTTATGAAACTTTACAATAATATAGCTTACACATCAGAATAACACATAGGCTATAATTTATAAAGATATAGTGTGAATTATCTAAAATATAACAATAACTGTGAAGTAAGTAGGAAAAAAACTAAGAAATCGATTTTCGAAATTTAAATTCTAAGCGTCAACATATATTTTGAAAATGTTCTCAACAATAAATAATAATTAAATAATAAATTTAGAACCGCGACCGTGTCGTAATCTATACTTCTATACTAATATTATAAAGAGGTAAAATTTTGTGACGTTGTAGGAAGTAATCTCTGGATCTACTGAACCGATTTTGAAAATTCTTTTACGAATGGAAAGCCACGTTATTTGTGAGTGTCATATGGCTATATATTAATCCGGAAAATGAAAAGACTTTTTCGTGGTCGTTGGTTGTACAAAGTAATTCGGAGAAAAACAGTCGAATGAAAACGTTTCTTACGAACGCTACTTTAACGATGAGAGATATATGATTGAGTTCTAGAGAAAAGTTGTAGAGCTTAGTAATGCCTACAAAAAAGTAAGGGAAATCATATGTCTAAATTTTGTATATAAGTCACAAAAAGTAGTTTTTTATATTTAAAAAATAATTTAAATCGTTATGTCATGTTTATTGGTCATATTATCAACAATTATGAATTCATATCAAAATAAGTAAGTTTATCGTCTCAAGTGAAAAAAGACTTTTCCCTTTTACTGCATATAATTTCCCTTATACTGCATAAATTGTTAAAGAGATAAGACACTCACAAATAAGACACTCACAAGAAGACACTCACAAATTTAACGGTAATATATTCAAATTGGCATGCAAATACATACATACATATGCAGTAAAAATATAACCCTTCTTTTGGCAGTCAGGAAATATATCATAGCACTCAGTACTAACCGCGAACCACACTCATAATTTCATCACAAGTAAAAATTTTTACCGCCCAACGAAGTGGGCACGGGTCAGCTAGTTATTCATAATAAAAAGTGAGCCTGTAGCCTAGAGCAGGAGAGAGCCTATAGCCTAGAGCACGACTGCTGCAGCTACTCGGTATATCAGGTTAATTGCGTCAAATTCAATTATGAAATATTTAGATTTATGTGCATTTTTAGCACTGCGCTAATGTAGCACGCTACGAGCTATTTAGATAAATGATCAAAATTATTGATATTAAACCTATTTCTCGTATTGTAAACGCGAGCATTTCACTATAATTGCTGTATGACAATCAAACTAATTTCCTTCGAATAGATACACAATAAATTCCAAATTAAGTCGGTACGAAAATACTATGAGAATTTTTTTTTAAAAAAACACAGGACCTGCCTGTCAGATACACTTTTTAATTGTAGAATTTTTTGCTTTCCTAATTTACACATTTCTTTTTATTTGTTTATTAAAAGAAGAAATAGCGCCCTTTCATTGAATTCCTGCTGTATATTCCTACATAAAGCTGTATGTATACTGTATACGAAACATTAGTTAACGAGCTCGGTTTTTACTTTTTAACAATTTTAAAACCAGTTTATTTTAAACTAGCTGACCCGTGCCCACTTCGTTGGGCGGTAAAACTTTTTACTTGTAATAATGAAATTATGTGTGTGGTTCGGTTAGTAGGTACTGAGTGCTATGATTTATTTCCCGACTGCCAAAAGAAGGGTCATATTTTTACTGAATATGTATGTATATGTATTTGCATGCCATGTATTTCTGCATATGTATTTGCATGCCAATTTGACTATAGAGAATTTACAAAATCGGTTCAGTAGATCTAGAGATTCTACAACCTCACAAACTTTACTTCTTTATAATATTAGTATAGATTCCGCCATCACAAAAAAATAGGGCGGCGGAAGCAACAACCGACTCGGGCGCTTCCGATTCACCGAAATGTCTTATTGGTCAACTTGCCAGTACGATGACCAAAACACAAGAGAGAGGGAAGCCCTCATACCCCGTTTATACAACCTCCGAAAAAAACTTCTAAAAAGTTCGAGGACAATCCAAATTTTCCTTTACCGCCGTTGAAACTAAAGTCGTCAAAGGCGGAAACTTTTCCCCAAATTAGCCAATATATTAACGATAATTAACACTGTAGAGACTACGTAGCTAATTGTCCTCGTGCAGTTAGGCAGCTAAGATCAACCTCGTTATTTGGGGTCGGCCCAACTCACGGCTCAGCTCCTATCCAGTACCCCCCTCAAAGAGGGTCTACCCCGGTAAGGACTCCGTTTCCCCTGCCTCTCATTGCATGTATGGTAAATCAGTTTCCCTGGGGGATGACCTTCGCGCTCTACTGGACAATTTGCGCACCATGCGGCGTCAGCCAATCGACTGTGAATTCCGGCGAATAATTGGCGGAGTCTGTAAACGATATAGTGTTTCCTAAGTAGGGAGTGGATGCTGACCTTTTTGTCAGCCACTAGCGAATGGCTTCGTGCAGCTTGGGCCATAAGATCCACTTTGTTTTTCGGATCCGTCAAACTCACGATTTAACTCCTATTCAGAAGACTCTTCGTGTGGAAGGCTACCCAGGGTAAAACTCGCGTCTCAGGCCTCACGGCTGGTTGATCGGTTTCTCCTGGGGGATTGCCTCCCGGCGCTACTGGACGGTTTGCGCACCGTTCGGCGACGCCAATCGGTTGTGCACTCTGACTTATTGCTGAAGGAGTCTGGGGACTATGGAAATATACTGCCTCTTAAGCAGTGGTGGTGGATATTTACCTGTCTTCAACCACTCTTGAAATGACCATTAGGCTACCTGATCCTGAATTCAGCGCCAGGCAAAAGATGCCTTTGGTCAGCGATAAATTCAAACTGAATCACCGCTAAACATACGGCAGGTTGAGGTCGCGCAAGTGACTTCGGACCCGTGACCAGTCGGGAGGTTGGAGGTATCTTGATGGTTAATTAGAGACGGAGATATCCTTTCAAAACTGGTATACAGGGGGCGAGGCTGCCTACTGGGTACCTTACCCGATGCCTTGCCGTAAGGCGTTGGCCTCTATTGGGCTCGTGGCGTTGCTGGACGGTGGGTTTGTACCGTCCTAAAGTCTTCTACGCTCATCCCACGGCTGAAAGAACGATCACATATCGTTATACCAGCCTGGGATGACGGGTTCGCCCGTTGTAGCCGACAGCGCCCAACTGTTATAAGCCACAATTGGCAACCCGATTCCGAGCGGTGTGACGAGCAATGTACGCCATCGTCCGCGATAAACTCAAACCAAATTACCGCTGAACACATAACAGGTAGAAGCCGAGCAAACGACTTGGGACCCGGAACCAAAAGGACGGAGACATCCTGCCAAATTTGGTAGTTAGAGTCTATTCTTTGACGGGCTCGCCCGCTGTAGTCGACAGCTCTAGTTGAAGTGACGGGTTCGCGCTCTGCAGTTGGCAACACTCTCCTATAGAGACTAAATCTCATGTGTTAAAATTCACTGGCTCCGCCAGAAAGCATTTCCTGAGGCTCGAAGGAGTAAAACGCAGTGTACTTGTTCGGCTTTTGATATACTTACCACCGGTGAGCGGACGAGCTTGTTAGTACTCGTTCGTGATTACACGGTGTGCCGTTCGTAAAAGTGATGTAACAATGTTTTTAGTGTATATTTTTGTGTAAATGCCTTTTTTGCTTCTATCTCTAAAAAAAGTATTATTATTATTAGTGCCGTTGTTCGTGGCCTGCCGTTATAACTTACTCTAGCTTTGTACTACCTCTGAGGTTGGGAGGAGAATTGTCCACAGATGAGATGCACTGCATCGGGCTCTCAGCTGGTTTAATTCAGCGGAAACAAGCCTTCCTCTTAAAACTCCCTCTCGGCGCGGCGCGAGGTCATCCGGTAGTAGGGAGGAGGCAATATGTTGACTTGGCCGCGGCGACGCCTCTCGTCGATGCCGCGGCGTCGGTCTTGACACAGTCTATTAAAACACCCAGTCCTCTCATAGTTTTGCGAAATGCGTAGGGTCGCTACGCGCATGCATACCTATATAACGCAAGTGCAGATTTACATTAAATCAGTAACAGGCGTCAGTGCAGGCGCCGAAAACTGTCTCACACTGTTTGCATGCAGTTAATCAGCCATAGTTACTTTTTTAGGGTGTACGCATGTTGTTAAAAATTTTCACACGATGCGACATCACCCACCAACTGACTTCCCCGTTTAGACAGGGTCAGTACCGCTGACGCGTATGGCGGGGGGAGCAGACTGTCTTCAAGTGGAAATAATGAAGTCAGCGCTGACGTGACAGCGCTGTACAGACTTGAAATCAATTTATACGACGGCAGTACAGGGTGAGCACTGACTCGTTTTGAGTTTAACCCTTCAGTTACGTAACGACCAAATTTGGTTGCACCCTTGACTACGTAACGACCAATATTGGCGGCTTGCTCCCAGAGCGCACATTAATATTATTTTCTAATTCGGACGCATCCTAAAATCCATACCAAATATCTCATTATTACCATAGATACATAGACGGCCGCTAGAATAATTTCGTTCGTCATTTCGCGGATGTTTCCGGTAAAATTCCATTGTCAAACATTATCATTTTTTTTTCGAGAAATTTTTATTGATTTTTAAATTTTTTATTGGTTTTTATAAGCAAATATCTAAATATTTTTGTACATAAATAAGCAAAACGAAATATTACATTTAATAGAAAATTTAATAAAAATCACGATAGTGTTTACAATTTCTAAATAGGGTTCCGTATTTTTCCGTAAGACAAGTACAAGTTAGAAATTCCGTTTTTTTTCCATTTTTCGACCTTTTCATATTTATTCATAATTATCTAATTGTTTTACAAAATAAAATTTCAATATTCTATATACCAAATTTTAATGCAATTATTACACCGTTATTCTTTTTATAATTGGTGTAGTAGTTCCATAGTTATAGTACTTTTTGTCGAGCGCGGCGATCAAAAAAATTTACTATAGAAACGTTTTTAGAGGAAAGTTTCTAAGTATTATATTTAAATTAAGCAAACAATTGTGTGTCCTTGAGTGAGATATCAATACATCTAAACCTATTCTGATTATTATATATAGCAATTTATTTAATATCGTTATAAAAGTGCGAGCTTTTATCAGAACATTACATTTACAGTAGAATGTGCATTTGCGTGTGCATTTGCACTTGACAAAATCTCTGATAGTAATTTCAAAATTGTCAATCGTCTAACTGGTCCCTCGACTTCAGAGTCGAGGTACCAATTCAAGACAAATGAGTATCTTCAGTATCATGGCATATAGTACCCTAGTATCTTGGTACTTATTTTCTAACGTGTCTGTGTACATCTTCGTTAATATCACAGAAATCAAGATTGTCAAGACTGTTTATAGATGATGTATCACTTTAAAAGGGCTCCCATTATTTGCCTGTTGAAATAAAAGTTTTTGTATCGTTTTCTAGAAGTTTCGTTTCATTGATATTTCCAGGTTTGAGAGTACACAAAACAAATAAAAACTCATTAAAAAAAAGCCTGGTGTATCACTTTGACAAAACAACCCTTGAATTATGGTCTTCGAGTTTTTCCGCTGTATGCTTGGATTCCGGGGATCCTTGGATGCTTTAGAATGTAAAAGTCAGTGGCGAAGCATCCCTGCCGTCGGTTGTCGCTGAAGTCGGTTGTCTCCCGACAACAATGAAAGCACTTGTTGGCCTACGCGACATCCATTTAATTTGCATGTGACGCGAGTACAATAGCGATCGACCACCACTGGCAGTAAAATCTTGGGCGAAAAGAAAGTAATTAACATACCAGTGGGGTCCGCGAAGAAGATGCTGCGAGCCGGTGTTAGATATAAAAGTGTGTAGTATGATTAAGTTTATTTACGATGATTTAGAGCCATAAGTCCCAATTTTTGCTTTAAGGTCGAGAACCAAATGCTGGCAACTCCTTAAAGGTACGTGGAACTATGTTTTTTAGAGGTTGTCCCGAACGCTGAAAACGCGACTCATGGACCAGACTGTTTGTGGCACTCTGAGCTATAAAATAGTCCATATAAAGTATATTATATATTATAGTCCACTTATACCATATAAAATCGTCGCCCCCTGTATACCGTTTATTTAGTTATTTATTTAATGTATTAAATACCGCATTTAAAAGGCATATGTGTAACTAATATTCATATTAATTTACATGTACTGATTTTAATTTTAAAAATGTTTAAAAAATAACACGGCCGGTATGAGCATTAGCACGTATGTAACTGCTGCTTCCCAAAGAAGTGCCAGGAATTGTTCGAAGGCATCGAGCTCTATTTTTATATGTACATATATTGTGGGAGCTAATGGGCCCATGCTGGGTTGGCAACGAAGACCTATTCTGTTCAGGGTCGGTCACACTCACGGGTCAACACCCATCCGACGGCCTCCACGCATGAGGTGCGAACCTGGGTAGGACTCTGGCCTTGGTCAGTTTCCCCAGGGAATCAAACCTCTGGCGCTCCTGGACGGTCTGTGCACCGTGCGGCGTAAGCCAATCGATTGTGCACTCTGACTAACAGTTAGAGTTTCAAGGCGATAGGTGAGGGCAGCAAACCCCGCCCACCGCCCGGGCAGTTATAACGACGAGGGTCGTCTTGTCTGCCCGGGATGTCGTGCTACGACAACCCTGCGCGTACCAGAAGGGTAGAACGCGTAGGGGGTGAAATAGGGTAAACCACCCCCCCCGTACCGCCCCGAGAACCCATTTATTTATAATAATAAAAGAATTTACAAAGAAAAAATTTACAAAATAATACTAAATTTACCATATTCACAAAATAAAATAATAAAACAACAAATAACAAATTTAGGGCCGGTAAGCGGGGTAGAGGACGCTCCAGAAACGATGATGGTGGAGGCGCACGGTCAGTGGGCAGGTCTCGGAGCAGCCACGGGGGGGAGGAATCCCTGGATCCTGCAAAGAACGAAACGCCCTTCGGGGCGGCAAAGAGACGGACACAAAGACGGGCACTTCGGGCTGGAAGTAGCCGCCGAATCACGCCACCAAGGAAGAGGGTACCCCCTGGGGGGTATCCCGAGGCCTCATGCTTTCCCAAGAAGCCACCCAGTACTCCACAAACTCGCCAAACGACTGGAAGCAGCTCCTACAACTGACCAGATCCGGGTACCAAATCGGAGAGCGCCCAACGCACGCGCCCACTGCATCCATCAATTTCTCCCGAGCAGCCGGACTCTGACTAACAGTCGGGGGAGTCTGGAAGCTGTATTGTTTCCTATAGAGCGGGGGTGGTTGCGTACCTTATGGCGACTGCTCTTGAAATGACCATTGGCCATCCGATCCTGGGTAAGAGGCGGGCAAAGGACGCCATGGTCCGCGATAGATTCGGAATACACCGTTTCACCGCTTCGTAAGGGAGAGGATTGCGCAAGCGACAAATCTGGTCACAATTGGAAGTTAGGGCGCGAGTGTCGGGCCCGCCAGGTAACATAACTGGCTATCTCGCGGTAAGGCGTTGGTCTCTAACGGGTTGTGGCGTAGCTAGACGGTGGATTATTTTTGTCCTAAGTCTTCTACGCTCACTCCAGGGAGATAGAACGACTAATCGTTAAAACTCCCTGTAGTGACGGGCTCGCCCGTTGTAGTCGACAACCCAAGTTGTACATATATTGTACATAGAGAGCTAATGGGCCCTTTTGGAGTTGGCCACGAAGACCCATTCGTTCAGGGTCGGTCACGCTCAACAGGTCAACACCAATCCACGCAGAAGGCAGAGAGCCAGGGTAGGACGCCAGCCTGCAGGCCAGTTTCCCCCAGGAGTCAATCTTCTGGCGCTCCTGGACGGTTTGCGTACCGTGCGGCGTCAGCCAATCGATTGTGCATTCTCACTGTCAGTCGAGAGAGTCTGGAAACAGTACTGTCTCCTAAAGAGCGGGGGTAGTTGTTCACCTTACGGCGACTGCACCTTCGGGTGAAAGTCGGATAAAGGACGCCGTGATCCGCAATAGATCGGCAAACGCCGTATCACCGTTTCCTAAGGGAGAGTGCTGCGCAACGACCTCGAACCCGTAACCATTTGGGAGACCGGAGTAATCTGGTTGCAACTGGTAGTAACGGCGCGAGTGTCGGCCCGCCGGCTGACTAACCTGGCTTATTTTTCGCCGGTTTTTTTTTGTTAAAATTTTGGTAATTCATTTAAATATCATTATTTTTGCTAGTGTAACCATAGTTGAATTATACGATATGAAATATGAAATAAACAAAAGTCTTTATCATCAACATAAATTACGTGCTGAATGTCAGTGTCCACGTGAACATCGCGCTATCTTGAGTGAGCGGACTGATATATTAGTAGACTCTGACCACAACGTTGAGTCGGGTTCCCCCTCTACTTAGGTTAGGGATGTTAGGGAGGCAAACGCATTAGTTTACACGGCTGAAGCTTTAAAGTCACCGATCTCTATTGGATTCCACTGCAAAACTTTCTCCTCTAAACGGCAGTTGCCACGGCAAATCGTCTCCGGCAAAGCGACCCAACTACGGATTGAGTTTACGAGCTAGTTTAATCTTTCAAGCTGCTCCTTTACTTGCTCGCTCCCTTTGTAAGCATTGCGATCTAAACTGGACCTTAATCGGATGTATGGAGATGTGAAAGGGACATGCGCATGAGTGATTTTTCAGGCATGCTGGAAGCGTCAGGCGCTGCCAATCGGCAGATGACTGAAGAAATCTAGGCTGCATCCGTCAGTTTGTCAAAGGCGAAAATACTAATTCGAATTATATCAGTTATCAACTAAAAGTTTAGCAATACCCAAGTGGAAACCATTCGCAAAATCCAACAGACTTTCGAAGACGTCGCCATGAGCAACTAATCAGGAAAGCGATTTTCATTTTAATGCTCTTAGAAATGTACTACTATTAAGAAACCTTATTATAGTCTACTACCCCATATCCCACAGTACGATTGCCTATGGTATGTATATTAGGATGGGGAGGTTGACGTAAGCTCTCCTAAGAGCCATAGCGGTATTGAAAAGCCACATGATCCATCGAACGACTTAATCAAAGAGCTGAGACTTTTAGACCTATGATAAATTTGTGTAAAAAAGGCACTACTTTACTATCTTAATAACGCACACTCACATAACATCACTGATGGCCAAATTCTAACAAGAGGGTGTGCGTCCGCACGACACTCTTGAAAACGAATTTATTATATTTTTTCCTTTGTCACGGACAGAGCGAGTAATCATAAAATGTTGAGAACGCACGCAATACTACTGACTTTTGATCGCACAAAAGTGATTCATAGTCAGAATCATAATTATAATTTATTTTTCAAAAAAGGCGATATCTACAACAAAGATACCTAATCTGGTGAAATCGTCAAGTAAAAATACATATTAGATAAATTACATATTAGTTAAATTTCAAAATGAAAAACCATAGTAGAAAAAAAAAATAGCAGAAGTGTCAAATTAAAAGTCATAACAAAATAAAATAAAAATAATCGCATCAAAAAAAAGAAAATAATAAAAAAAAAAAACAAAACAAAAAAAAATATGTAAAAAGATAGGTTAAATGATCCACTAATTAAATTCCAATATAATTTGGAAATAATACCGTTGCAAAAGTCAACTTAACAACTAAAACAACTGAAGCGTATATTAAAAAAAAACCTAACAATATTGTAAAATAGCATTTCATGCCCTAAACTTTTTAAATCTAATATACAAATACTATTTAGACTACAAACGATTCAGCACAGCTGTAGAATTCGTCCAACGTATAGAAAGCATGTGTGGATGCCAATTTTCTTTTTATAAAACTGTCGAAAATTTTTAACTCCAGAAGTCTAGTTTGGGGTGGGAGGCAGTTAAAAAGCTTAAAACTAACGTAATTGAAGGACTTTTGAGTCTGTGTTAGATGCACTCTGGGAAGGGCAATATTTAACCGGTGGCGAGTGTCATAGGTGTGGTGATCACCATTTAGTTCAAGTTTTGTGACGTTGGTTCTCGCCTAAATTAATCACCGAAGAATATATTCAGCTACCATAGTTAATATTTTATATTTTTTAAAGTACGGAACGCAGTGAGTATTTCGCGCTAGTCCCGCGATGGCTCTTACTGCCTGCTTTTGGAGTATAAATATTCGAGAGCTGTCAGTGGAGTTTCTCCATAGAATTATACCGTAGGCCATTTTCGAATGGAAGCAGGCATGATATGCTGAGAGGGATGCAGATTCTCCAGCTAAGTATTTAATTCTGCGCACAGCATATATCGCGGACGAGAGGCTACTACTAAGTTCATTTATGTGCTACTTCCAGTTTAATTTATTATCAATCACAAGACCAAGAAATTTGGAATCCTTGCTTAAATTTATTTGGTCGTTTTGAACTAATAGGGTGGGCGAATCAATCGACCTTCAGTAATTAGACGAGAAATGCATGCCTGTGGTGATTTTTGAATTGAGAAGGAGATTGTTCTGATTAAACCAATTGTATTTGTATTTAAAGCATTATTAGCATTATTTTCTCGGTAATACTAATAGGAGGGGATGACATAGTAGAATATAACTATCGGCATTAAGAAGGGATAGAATTTTAGGATATACCAGATATACATAAATTAAAAAAGTGTATATACTACAATTCTTTGCATCCACGCTTTCCTCTCACAATTGGACGATTGTGAGCTGGTCTGCAGGTTGGGCTCCAGAACAGAAAAATCTGTATTGAAAATAAAAATATTTAAAGCTTTCGAAGTGGGTACCTGCTAGTTCTTCTTATGTCGTGGCATATGTCGGCATGTTAGCGACCCCGACTGCGACAAAAAATTGGCGGGTATAAGTATATGTGTTATATTTGATTAAACTGCGGAAATGACATCAACATCAATTATACATATGATCTGACCAGCGAATCGGGCTAGACATTTCCTAATTCAAAATCGGACCATGGAAAAAATCCGAAACTGTCATCAGCCGGATACGGCCGGATTAAGCCGGATATGGTCGGTCGGATTCTATCATATCCGTTAACCCCTGGGTGGCCACGCACGCCGATCGGCGTTTTTCTTATTATATCCATATTTATTAAATTATCGTCTCTATTTCTCTCTCCACTGCGGTAAAAGCCTGTTATTGAAGCCTGGTGGTGAACGGTTTCGTGCAGCTTAGGCCACAAGATCCATTTTGTTCTCGGATCGGCTTAACTCACGATTCAGCTCCTATTCAGAAGCCTCCTCGAGTGGAAGGCTACCCCGGGTAAGACTCCCGTGTCTCAGGCCTCAGAGCTGGTGGACTGGTTTCTCTCGGCGGGATTGCATCCCGGCACCACTGGACGGTTTGCGCACCGGTCGGCGAAGCCAATCGGTTGTGCATTCTGACTAATTGCTAAAGGGGTCTGGAGACTATGGAAATACACTGTTTCATAAGCAGCGGGGATGGATGTTTCACCTGATGTTATGCCACTCTTGAAATGACCTTGGGCCACTCGATCCTGTGTGGCACTACGGGCAAAGAACGCCCAGGTCCGCGATAAATTCAAACTGAATTACCGCTGTAATACAACAGGTAAGCGACTTCGGGCCCGTAACCAGTCGTGTGACGGAGGTATCCTGAAGATTAATTCCAGACGGATATATCCTGCCAACACTGGTAGTTAGGGGGTGAGGCTGCCCGCTGTGTACCTTTCCCGGTGCCTCGCCATAAAGCGTTGGCCTCTAACGGGTTGCTGATGAACTAGATTGTCTTGTCCCCAAATCTTCTACGCTCTTCCCACGGTTTAAAGAACGATGTATATCGTTATACCAGCCTGGGGTGACGGGTTCACCCGTTGTAGTCGACCCCGCCATTCTGTCATTGAATAAGCCACCTTTATATATTAGTATGCTTGCGCATACCTTCTACAAACAAATTTTCGAGGGCTTCGAAAATTTTGCATGGAATGACTGGCTTCCGAAAGGTTAATGCAAAGATGTTAGGAATATATCATTGTCACAAATTGTATGAAATGATTGTAAAAAGTATTAATTTATATGTCTACAAACACCTTAAATAGACGAAATCGGTGTAATTTTGTTTTATTATTAATGTATTACCTATATTGAGCAAGTCGGTTGTGTCACTTCAAGTACCCGGCAAGTACTTATTGAAGGATTTTGGACGTGGTATTCGGGAAAGAAAGTAGACCTGATTGAAAAGGATAGTCTGCGAGGAGCGCAAAAAGTGATAATGCAACGCATTAAACACATTCGATTCAGTCGTTTATGCAAATATACTAATTGGCGAAAATTCAATGTTATTACGTCCCAACAAGGCATCTGGTTTGTACCAATTTTAAGACGGCGCTCTTCGTTTCTCGGATAAGGGCAAGCTTGGGCCACGCACCATCAAATGGCGGTAATATTTCATTAACATATATGACGGAATTTGAAGATTATTAGTGTAGATTGTAAATGAGATATTTTAACCACAATTTCACAATGTGGTTTTCGGCCCAACAAGACATTTATTTGTCAACCAAAAGTCAAGTCTCTAAGTCCAATATTTCAAGATTGAAATATGACTAGGGCGTCCTCTGGTGGGCCGCTTACAACCACAACCTTTTCAACTTTTGCCATGACCATTGCAAGAGAGCAGGGTTGGGACAAGCGTCAGCAGATGTCGTTAATAGAAGATTAAAATGTACGGCGTAATTTAGATATTATTAATGTTGCTTGTATATTATGAGATATTCAAGCCAAAATTTCAGAATCTGATTTTGGCCCAACAAGGCATCTGTGTACTCTTTGGTGGACCGATTTTGCCCCCTTGGTGGACCGGTTTCAACCAAAATCTTTTCAACTCTTGCCATGACCAAATGATGTATGCAGGCCAAATTTCAGCTTAATCGGATTAAGCGTTTGGGCGCCATCGTGCAGGAATACACACATACAAACGGACAGAAAGACAGACACACAGACAGACTTCCGTCTGAAAATGGTCTTAATCGTCTCAGGGGAGCTCAAAATATATACTTCCGTCTCGAAAAATATCCGCTTTAAGAAAACTTTCCCTCCTCGTTGGTTGGTGGACCGGTAAAGTGAAACACACAAATGGCTGTATTCGCTATTTCTGTTGCTTTCTTGTGTGATTTTCCATTCTTGTGTACGCGCAAAATAGTAGATATATAAGACTCATAAATGTTTATGTAGAAACTTTCCTTCATAAACTTCTCATCTATAGTACATATGTCCCTGCTTGGACGGATGATGGTATCACGGATTTAAAAAAATCGGTTGTGTCACCCCGAAACTTTCCCGGCTAGGAGAAAACCTCCCTCCCGCGCGCAAAACCTTTAACCCCAACCTTCCAAACCTCGCCCCCCTTTTAAACCCCACCCCCTACCCCCACCCCCACCCCCTCCTAACCCTCCTCATCAAAACCCCCAAACCTCTTCCAACTCCCCCCACCCCCAACCCTCCACCAACCTTCCCCCCATCAACCAACGCACCCCCACCCAACGCCCCGACCCTCACTTCCCTACCCTCCAATCCCACACACACACTCACACACACACACACACACACACACACACACCCTCATACAGACTTCAGTCTGGAACCTCCAGACTTAATCGTGTCGGGAGGTTTTCAAGATATATTAATACTTCTTCATCTCAAATATAAAATTTGCGCGTTCACAATACTTTCCATCTGCCCAGAAAGTAATATGATAAAATTCTTGCTTTTCGCATATTTACCAACGGTATTTTTTGAGATAATTGTATCTGCTCCGTTCCTCCTCCAATATTGTAAATTCTCATTTTGATCTCACTTAAAATCTACCCTCTCATTTCGCACAAAGGGATAGTGCACAGTGCACACTTGTTTACTATGGCAACACTCGAGGACTCACGGTAGCCGTAGGTACTCCATGTCCAAATTGTTTGTGCTCGCCTCGACAAAGAGCCGCTGTTTGTAATCCGAAATGACACTCTGTCGCAGAGACAATGGCATTTACCGCACTACCCATTGCTCTCTTGATTAGTCGACACAAAGCGAATAGAATATGTATATAATAGGGAACTGCGTAGTTGTATGTGTGACATATCCTACTAATATTATAAACGCGAAAGTTTGTATGTATGTATGGATGTTTGTTACTCTTTCACGCAAAAACTACTGAATGGATTTTGATGAAACTTTACAATAATATAGCTTACACATCAGAATAACACATAGGCTATAATTTATAAAGATTTAGTGTGAATTATCTAAAATATAACGATAACTGTCAAGTAACTAGGAAAAAAATCTAAGAAATTGATATTCGAAATTTAAATTCTAAGCGTCAACATATATTTTGAAAATTTTCTCCTACTATCCTACTAATATTATAAACGCGAAAGTTTCTATGTATGTATGGATGTTTGTTACTCTTTCACGCAAAAACTACTGAATGGATTTTGATGAAACTTTACAATAATATAGCTTACACATCAGAATAACAAATAGCCTATGTGTTAAATTTATAAAGATACTAGCGACCCGCCCCGGCTTCGCACGGGTGCAATGCTGATACTAAATACAGTACAGAAAAACTGTGAACGTTGTATATAAAAACATAGCGGCCCGCTCTGGCTTCGCACGGGTATAAAATATATAGCCTATGTGATTAAAATCGATCCAGTAGTTTTGATTTATTCATTACTGCCCGTGGCCCGCACGCGTTAAATTTGGAGTAAAACAATCCCCCTTTCCCTATACCATGAAGATTTCCTGCTATCTTTGGAATATCTAAATTCATACACTACATATAAAATCGAAGACTATCGCGGTTGTTTGACATTATAAATAGGATAGAAAACGAATTTACCGCGTGAAATTTGTAGGACCCGACGTTTCGGTGACGTTGCAGCCGCCGTTGTCTAGGGTAGACTAAAGAGCTGTCAGTCCGTTGTTTTGCGGGTAGGCCGCAAACCGCTGCCGCCACTGCGTAGGTTATAACGGTGGTGGGGGGCCGGGCTCGGAGCGCGGGAATTTTTAAAATCCGTCTTGCACACAACACTCACTGTATCCTGTTTTACGTCTTTGCGTTCGGCGTTCGGCGGCGGGAACATTTTAAGAAGAGGGTTCCACATAGAAGAGAGTTTGTAGCCGTCATCTCTATTGAAGTTCGGAGTTCTTCTTATTTCAATGGCTTCCCGGATCATGCGAGGAAAGTAGAATTGTTCCTTGGATAGAACAATGGGATTTTGAAACTGCATCCAGTGGTTACTTCCGCTATCCAATATATGTTCGCAGATCGCCGATTTTTCTCGCTGAACGTTTTTAACAGCTTTGATGTGTTCTGTCAGTCGCGTGGCTATGGGCCGTTTCGTTTGTCCAACTGCGGTCTAGCCTACGTTGGACAAACGAAACGGCCCATAGCCACGCGACTGACAGAACACATCAAAGCTGTTAAAAACGTTCAGCGAGAAAAATCGGCGATCTGCGAACATATATTGGATAGCGGAAGTAACCACTGGATGCAGTTTCAAAATCCCATTGTTCTATCCAAGGAACAATTCTACTTTCCTCGCATGATCCGGGAAGCCATTGAAATAAGAAGAACTCCGAACTTCAATAGAGATGACGGCTACAAACTCTCTTCTACGTGGAACCCTCTTCTTAAAATGTTCCCGCCGCCGAACGCCGAACGCAAAGACGTAAAACAGGATACAGTGAGTGTTGTGTGCAAGACGGATTTTAAAAATTCCCGCACTCCGAGCCCGGCCCCCCACCACCGTTATAACCTACGCAGTGGCGGCAGCGGTTTGCGGCCTACCCGCAAAACAACGGACTGACAGCTCTTTAGTCTACCCTAGACAACGGCGGCTGCAACGTCACCGAAACGTCGGGTCCTACAAATTTCACGCGGTAAATTCGTTTTCTATCCTATTCATACACTACATTTTTACTTATTTACTTTTTACATTTTTAACTATTTATTTTATTTTTACAACATATTACAGAATGTCTTTATAAACAACGTTCACATCTTTCTTGTCATTAGACAATACAAACATGTTTTCTCTGGAGGTCACTCTTGAAAGAGCGACATACAGTTGTCCATGTGAAAAACAGTCAACACTCAAATCTAAGCCTGCAACGTTGAAGGTTTGACCCTGCGATTTATTAATGGTCATTGCAAAAGATGTCTTTACCGGAAACTGTAAACGTTTAAATTGGAAGGGTAAATCCGATGGTATCAGAGGGATTCGGGGAATCAATACATCTTCTCCGGTACCACATCCTATGAGTATTGTGCAATCTATTATGAAAGTTTTCAATGATTTTACCAGCAAACGCGTGCCATTGCAAAGTTTAGGTGGATTCAGGTTTCTTAATAAAATAACAGGACAACCTACTTTCAACACCATTTTGTGAGGAGGGAGTCCAGACGGGTTCAAAGAGTTTAGAAATTCTGTAGGAAAATGAACAGCTTCTTCCAAATCGAGAACAGTATCGACCGAGTAGTATATTTTCGTCGGCGCATCAATCTTTGAAAGAATCAAGTTATTTACTTTATCTACTTGTTCGTTAGTTGGTGACAGAATCGCTCTTTCTTTAAACCAAGATATTGTCTTATAACTTATGTTATCAATGTCAGGATAGACATTGTTGACTAACTCTTGGATGTTGTCTATCAAAACGCAAAGGTTTTCTAGGTCAATCCTTCCCTCACTTTGTATTAACTCTCCATTGCCAACTTTTAGCAGCATCTCTGGAAAAAGCCTGTTCTCACGTGAAGATGACGAAACCCTCATATTAGTTTTAAGCTTTAATTTATTGACATGTGGCCAAAGGTTGGATCTTTTTAGGCAAGCATTTATTTCGTCAGCACGTGTTCCTCGAGTCACAACTGGTAGGATTTGACGGAAATCTCCTGAGAACAGAATTGTACATCCACCCATAGGTGAATTTTTGTTGAGCAAATCGCGCATTGTCCTATCCAGTGCTTCCACAGACGTCTTGTTTGACATGGTAGCTTCGTCCCAGACTATTAATGAGCAGTCACGCATCAATTTTCCTGTATTGCTCTGTTTAGAAACACTACAGACGCTGTTATTATCATCGGTGGCGATTTTCAGCGGGAGCTTGAATGTGGAGTGTGCGGTTCGGCCTCCTTCCAAAAGCGTAGCGGCAATGCCGGATGACGCAACAGCTAACGCAATTTTTCCGATAGATCTCACTTTTTTTAAAAGCAGATTGATTAAAAATGTTTTTCCTGTACCTCCTGGGGCATCAAGGAAAAACAATTTCCCTTCATTGTTATCAATTGTTGATAGTAATGCAGTGAATACTTTTTTCTGATCGATGTTTAATCGTGGCTCATCTTGAGCTATATTTTGTAAAAGTCTCGTTTGATCGTATGATGTTTCTCTTGTGTATTCGGCACTGTTAGTTAAATCTGAGTTAGTAGTATTAGCTGGCATCGGCAGCCCAAAATCCTTGATCGATTTACCCGAAAGTAATTGCACTACTTTGTTCAATTCCAATAATGCTTCGTCAAATATGTTTTGATCATATTGTACATCATCTGAGTTTAACTCTCGCCGTCGCCGAATCAGAATATCACTGGCCATATTTTCTTGAAATTTATTCCATAGATTAACAGAATCAGTTACTTGACAAAACACTACTATGACGGCAAATAAATATCTTAATGATGTAGCTGAACTACAAACAGCTGCTTCTGATAATGTGTTTTCCCAGTGAGAATCGTCTTCCAAGAGCCCCATAGCTTTGCATGCTGCTTGATAAGTATTGTAAACAACACCTTGTACAGTTCTTAGGTGTGCAAAGGATGTCGGGCCTTTTACAATATGCAATAACATTCTCAGATAAAAGCATTCGCTGTTGTTGGGATGAACCACGTAGACTCTGCCAAGAGCATCCGTTTTTTTTACTCCGGGGAAACCATCAACCGCAGTACCTTGTTTTCACCGTTGAAAAGTTTTAGAACTCTGGTTCCATGTATAGTAACCTGGAACTCTGTCATACGTCAGTGTTTTCGCGAAATCATCTTGAGCACATAACTTGAAGAATGCTGTCAATGTTGTATCCCGCGGGTTATTAACAACTTTTTGTATATTGTTCTCTGTGAAATATACTCTTTGTCCATTTTCTAAATGAACTGCAAGGTGGACAATTGTGGGAGCCCGGTCGTGCACTTCGAATGATAAAATCCTCCATACAGCTTCAGAGCTGCAGATGAACGTCCAGACTGATATTTTTCCACTTCATTTGGTGATTGTATGCTGAAAGTGGCTTGATCACTGCCTTTATTAATGTACTTAGTAACATATTGAATTGACTTTATTGAATTGCACAACTCTACGTTGATGTGGGCATCAAAATTTTTCAAAAGGAGCGGATTATAGGGAACGATCCATCGGTTATCAATATCATGGTTTCGGACGGTAGCATTTTGCCCACCCTGTTCTGGCGATCGTCGACGATATTTGGGATATCCGTCATCGCTAGTACTTGTTTGAGTTTGGAACGACTTCGGAAATTTTTTGCTGCATTTAGAATCTCGCATACATGGAGAATTCGGGTTTAAAGTCCCGCAAGGGCCGTGTACCATATGTTTCTTTACGATTTCGTACAGGATAGGATCTTCATCTTTATCCGGTAATTCAGCTGAAATAATTTTGTTCACTAACCACACCAACAGGTGTACATGTAGCAAGCCACGTTTCTGCCATTCTATTGTGTACATATGACAGCGCGGCGGACCGAATATATGAGACTTGTTAAGTGCAGGAGTTTTTGTACTTTTAAATGGAAGACTCTGTTAACTATATCGTATCTGTCTTGTGGAGTTAAATTGGTGTTAATATTTTCTTTGATTTCCGGCCAATTTGGGTTACATGTTGCAGTTATAAATAAATCAGGTTTGCCGTAATTTCTTACGTAAGTCATGGCGTCTTGCGATTTTTCGTGTAAATATCGAGGTCCACCTGTGAATGATGAAGGTAGTATAACCAACTGCCCAATGCCGTTGCGGTGTTCATTCGCCTGTAAAGCATCCTGAAGATGAACGTAATTTTCAGCTCTCAATTTAGTTTGATTATTACGCATGTAGGCCAATCTCTCAGATTCAATTTTCGCATATTGATCTACCAAGTATTGGTTTGTTAACATTCCATATCTAAGCAAAGTATTGAAATTGTTACGTCTTGTCATTATACGGTAGCAATAGTAGTTCATACATGACACTGTTTTACGCAGAGGTGTACCACCGATTGGGTCAACTTGAGAAATATTAATGGCATAACCATTTTCTCCACGACATAGCATCAAAGGATATTGTAAGCTGTCATAAGATCTGTGTAACTCTGAAATTTTTTGCAAATTATCATCACGACTATGCAATACAATATCTCTTTTGTCAAATTGCTGTCCAGCTATCACCACTGCTACTTCACTCGTGGAAGGCGCATTGTATCGTCCTCTGTGTTCTCCAACAGGAACTTTATTTGCATGGATTACGACATTAAAGTCAGGAGTATCTGCTGGAACACTCTCAATCGCAGTTTTGAAAGACTGTATGTAGAAATTATGAGAATGTAACATATCTTGGAGAGATCTAATCAAATCTCTATCAATTGGCTGTGCAACACTTGTACACCGCGTAGATGCTTGTGTATCTGGATCTGCAATAAAATATATTTGCAGAAATTTGTGATCATCGGGTCGAAGTGGTAGCAAGCTCCCAGCTAAGTGGTACACTTGCCCTTGAATTTTAAATGTAGGCATGAACCCACGCTCAACGACTTGCTTACTCTTAAAAGAGGTCATTTGAAATGCGTTATTATAACGGCGTATATTGCGCATGAATTGCTTGGATTTCTGATGATCACCCGTAAGAAGAGAGTGAAGTGGTTCAGGTGGAGGGAGAACTTCTTCTAATTTGACTTTTCCTTGTAAGCAACACATGCCTTTCGATTCGTCCTTGAATTTCAATGCCGAGCAATGAGCAACACTACTGACATATTACCTATTGATACTATACGATCGTCCTTGTAAGAAATCGAAGGATCGTAATTCATGGCATAATTTTCTTTATTCACCCATGAATTAGTAACTCGTGCTGATGATTCTCTGGCTCTCTGTACTCCATGTCTTTCCCTATCTCGGCTGCGGTGAACCTCACGCTCTACTGAAGCTTCTCTCTCTCTCTCAGCTCTATATCTATCCCGAAGCTGACTGAGGCGAGCCTCACGCTCTACTGACGATTCTCTGTCCCTCTGAACCGTATGCCTATCTCGATCCCGGCTGCGGCGAATCTCACGCTCTACTGAAGATTCTCTCTCTCTCTCAGCTCTATATCTATCCCGAGCCTGACTGAGGCGAGCCTCACGTTCCGTTGACGATTCTTCATCTCTTGCTGAACGTACTCTTCTGGCATTCACTGTACTACGACCTATGTTCGAATGACGACGTCTTCCAGACATGACTTTATAATTTCTGTACAAAATTTACTCAGTTCTATATGTATGATTACCTATGCACAAATTGCCATATTATTGGTATGTGCCGCAGTAAAAAATATCTAAATTCTTACCATTTAGAAACAAAAGATAATCATAAAAAACAAAAGATCATAAAAAACAAAAGATACCTACTCTATTCAGTTCTTTTTTTTTTACTGAAATACCTCAACTTAAACAACGATTTTAATTATAAAAAATAATTTGCTATTCGTGCGACTAAAAACAAAAGATAATCAACAATCATCAACAACAAAAGATACCTATTCTATTAAGTACTTTTTCTGAACTTACATATCTCACCTTAAATCACGATTTTTGAAAATAATTTCCCTAATATTAAATTGATCTAACTGTAAATTTTAATCAAGATCTTAATAGAAAATTGCAATCCATAAATTATGGTTTTATTTAATCTAATCTTATCTCACCTTATGTAGGTACTTATAATTGCTATAAGTGCGATTTAAAAATTAACCTTAGAATAGAATATAATTTATATTTTAAAACTACTATCATACAATTATTTATCGTAACTTACTTATAATTACTGATACGTTGTCGCGCTGAAAAGCACGTTTTTATTACCTAAGTATTGCTATTTTCCTCGCTGGAGAGCTCCGATATAATAAACGCGTCCGATCGCTGCTAAATTCAAAGTGCTATAGGGAAAACCGCGGCCTCAGACGCGCTATTTATCGGCACGCTCTTGCCGCACCGGGCGGCCGGCCGGTACCGCCGCAAACGCTACGTCCCGCAATTTTTAAATCTGTAATATCTTCGAAAATATTCACTTAAATCATACGGTGTAAAGGGCCATATATATCTATATTAAATTAACAATGTATTCAAGGTATTTAATTGGTTAAGGATTAATGCTGTATTGGTTAAAATCGTTTCGAAAATTAGCCATTATTTGTCGTAAAAAGTAAATGACAAAAAAAAGTTATTGTGGGTTATCCATAAGAGATAGACATATCACCATCACGGACTTTTCTGTAGACCTTTTCAATGTGTACAATACTTAGTACATTATTTTGATAAAACTCGTAGGGTTCAGCCTGCGTTTGCAATGTAAGCGGAAAAAATGTAATTATTTACGACATCACATTAGGAACCTCAAAAATAGCAGTACTTCTCCACTATTTAATGGATGCTATTATACATATAAACCTTCCTCTTGAATCACTCTATCTATTAAAAAAAACCGCATCAAAATCCGTTACGTAGTTTCAAAGATTTAAGCATACAAAGGGACATAGGGACAGAGAAAGCGACTTTGTTTTATACTATGTAGTGATATGGTTTTCTATCATCATTATCACAATTTTCCATCACCACGCGGGTGAAACCGCTGGCCGCAGCTAGTATATAATAATTTGCACAATGTTTGAAATTCGACAGTGGCAGGACACCCTCCTTTTATTCTAAATTGTGACATACATTGACCCTTTTGGATCAGTGAACTACACTTGAATCCTGGTCAATAACATAAACATATGAATATCTCGGAAACTAAGAATTCAAGCTTATTCAATATTAAGTAATAGATTTTGGATGCCAGGAGCGCTTCTTATTATTATTTTTTGTCTCAGAACCGAAACAAAAGCAGATAAATATCTATATTGTACTAAAATACTTACATTGTTAAAGAAAACTTAAGACACCGTATCACCGCTTCATAGAGGTCTGCGCAAGCGACCTCGATCCTGTAACCAGTCAGGTCATCCTGAAGGAGTTGTCCTTCTAAACTGGTAGTCAGGGGCGAGGCTGCCCGCTGGTTACCTTTCCCGGTACCTCGCCGTAAGGCGTTGGTCTCTGGCGGGCATGTTGGCACAGCTAGACTGTAGATTTGTATCGTCTCTAAGTCTTCTACTGTCATCCCACGGCTGAAAGAACAATCACATATCTTTATACCAACCTGCGGTGATGGGTTCGCCCGTTGTAGTCGACACCGCCCTACTGTCACTATTCTCACTATTCTTTGTATATGTGGTGCCACTATTCATTTATTTATTTATTTATTTGTTTATTCGCTTATTACTAATCAACATTACAGTAAAACATAGGCATAGAAAAGTAAAATTAGATATCACCGTAATTATACAAACAGAATGACACTTATGATACTAGCTATAAGAATAAATAATTAATAGCCTGCAATTTAAACGAGTGAGGGTTAATGGTAAAAATATCAAAATATGGTGCCATCGAGTGCATTTAATTTAAGCGCCGCAAAGCACGCGCCAACAAGTTCCACCTCGTAAGGTTAGTGCGCGAGAACGGCTCCGCGAAAAGATGGTGCGATCGAGCACGAAGATAATTATTTGGTACGAAAAGATCCACCTTGGCTAGTAAGCTAGGGTTATCAGTTTTACCACGAATTAGATTCAACACATAGGACATGGTCAACATTTCTCTTCTGAGACAGAGAGAATTATGCCTGTAATAATTCAAGTCACTATTTTCCGCCTCCTTTAAGACACTATAAAGGAAAGATCCATAAAATTATTATAAATGAGCAACATTAAAGCACTAGAAATGGTGCAAAAAGGATTCCTTAGAATATTTTGCCCAAGGCAATATTTGTATTATCCTTATTTGTATCCGACAGCATAGAGTCGATTATCGGACAAAAGCAACACTTTTTTTCAAGCCATGTTTATGGGTTTATTGCTAGACATATCATTAGGAATTTCCCTCGGTTATAACAATAACTAATAAGGTATAAATGTGTTGTGAAATATATAATTAATTTGATGTATTTTATAAGATATGACTATGGGTTCCCGACCATGCAGGAATCGAGGAAAATGAAAAAGCTGACGAACTTGCTAAGGCGGAAGCAAAGGGAACGTTATACGGCCCTGAACCTTGCTGTGGCGTATCAAAAAGCCTTGCAAACCTAATGCTCAAACAAATATCTTTAGAACAATCCGTCAACCACTGGAACAATACGCCAGGGTTGAACCAATCCAAAGCGCTAATTAAGGCTTACGACCCTAAGACGGCCCGCGAGGCCTTATCGCTAAATAGGAATAATCTACGCATACTGGTGAGGGCGCTCACGGGGCTTTGTGGCCTTATCACTTACATGTACAACCTCAAGCTCCGAAACACAAAAACATGCAAGTTCTGTCAAGGGGCCCAGGAAACTCCCCTGCACCTCATGTGCGAGTGTGGCCCGATGATGCGTAAAAGATACACCCACTTTTGTGGTCATTACCTCCAACCTGAGGAGGTAAAACAATCTAGCGCCAAAAGCCTGTTGCGGTTCTTAAATGACACGAGGCTTAGCGCAGAACTATAGTGAATGGCGATAGATCAGCAATGGGCGCAGTGTTACAAGGCTCATAAAGACCTTAGAAAAGCCCCACACAACAAAATAAAAAAAGTTATGACTATATAAAAAAACTTTTGGTTCACTGTGGGACGAAGGGTGTCACACAACAAACCATAGCTTAGTACACAGTGAACCACGATACTAGATAGGCTAGGAATATTTATATTTGAGTAGAATTTGTTTACTTGCCAGATAGTTTCAAAATATACGAAACTTGCCTTTGTTAGAATCATTCTCAAAAGGTACTATTTTTCTGAGGAGTAACCCTTTCTCTCTCCTGTCTGTCCCAATTTTCTAACATTCTTAGCATTCTTAGTTTTTAATATAGTACCTTGTTTGTATTTTATCTAGACAAACTTATTTGATTAATAATCTATATTTCCACAACGCGTGCATGTAGGTACGACTGCACTGTGATTAGGTTAGTTGCAAGATATTCCATGTGGCAATAACGTCTTTTGATATTTTATACTTTTCCTTTCCATGTTGTGAGTAATAGTCGACAGGTTAAGTAGGTTGTGGTTATAATCAGTCCACTAGGGGGCACACTACTCATATTTCAATCTCGAAATACTGTAGGGGAGACTGGTAAAAATTGATCCCTTTAACAAAAAAAAAAATATTATTTTCGAATTTAAGGAACTATTGTTTATATCATTAATGTGTAATGAAACTATGGCCCTTTTTCTACAACTGCTAGAATAAAATATTTAAAAGAAGCTGTTTCAAACATATTTTTTATATAATATTGTTAAACATTATAGTGAAATACACACATTTTATTGAAATAACTTTATTATGTGGTAGTTATATGTTGCTTATATTTACGTACAATTAGGATCGCGTACATAGGAATCGTTTTCTTCTACGCCAGCGCACAGTTCATAAATCCAATTTTTACAGTGGCCACCTACATCAAAAAGGCCCCCTAGGTAGCTTAAAAAAACAACGAAATACAATTTCTCGTTAATAATTCACCGGCGACGCGAGCACGCGATCCGCCATTACTGTCTGTACCAACTTGACACCTGTTAGTGGATGTTAGTTGGACGTAATACATTCGTTGTTTCCTATATGGCGTTAGTAGATTTATGAGAGTTGCCACCCTTCACTAGACTCCAATTGATTGTGAGCGAAGGGTGGATCTCATCGTGAAGTTTTCTCCGTGAATGAAAGTCGTGGATGTCGAAGTAGAAGTATTTAATCAGAAGGTTGAAGTGAGTCGCCAGTTCTTAACGCCTTGATTGTTAATTCGCCGTAGTGTATTAGTGTGGGCGCGAGGTGAAGCCGTAGTAGTGTGTCCGAAGTGTGTAGTCGAGGAGCGAGGCTTAACGATCGTTATCGCGGGTAATGCAGGTACTGCTTGATAATGAAGCGTAGTCGCGGTAACTATCCGCCAAGGAAATGATGTGTAGAGCGCGTACTTGTCCACCAAGGGAATGATATCGATTGATTGAAATGTACTACGTTTTATACCGTGAGCGGTGTTGTAATAGCTATGAGTGGGGTGCGACATGTGTATCGATCAGAAGAAATGACATGAGTCATCGCTTGACTGTGCATAAATTGCCGAATTTAGTTGGAAATTAACTGCAGCTGGCTCGTGTAGATTTGAGCGAGTTTGCGGTTTCCATTCTGTGGAAATTACTTTTTTGTTGTGGGTATGTTGGACCGACAGGGCTCCAACAGATTCATAAAAACTTGAAGGGATCATTTTAGTCTGAGGGATCGTTTTATACCAGTCTCCCTTACTTAGAGGCTTGAAATTTAGTACTCAGATGCCTTGTTGGGCCGAAATCACATTGTGAAATTTTGGTTGGAATATCTCATATACAAGCTATATGAATAATATATGAATTCCGCCATACATTTCAATCAGATTATAGCGCCATCTTAAGGCGCTTGGCGCAATCCCGCTTTCTTGAATTGGAATTCAACCGGGGTCGTCCGCCGGTCGAGAGAGGGCCCCAATCGATTTTTTTTAAGAATAAAAATAATATTCCTACGACATCAGTCCTTGGCTACTTGCCGGGAAAGTCTTGCGATGACACAACCGATTTTTTAATACACATTATATCGTATACTTAAAATGGAGTCATGCCCACATCTGTACTGTGCCATCAGAACAAGGCTTCTCGTGGCTTTGACAATAAAACCAAAATGGGCGGATTCTTTTAATTACATGTGATATTAGCTCGCAAAATCAACCAATTCATGTTAGTTCGTCAGCCACATAATTTTATTTTAACCTGTGACCCATATAATATGAATGTGAAGCTATATGACTCCATTGGCAGGGAGTTTAATATATGTAGGTAATGAAACATACATATTCCAGTGAGTAATAATATTAATACCTGAAATGAGTAGATAGGCTGAAACGAAATGTTGTATTTTCGGGGAAAGCATATTTCCTGAGAAAAACTAGCGAAAAGAATATTGAGAGTGCTCATCAACTCCGGGGAATTACTGTTGTTCGAGGATGAACGGATCTACAAGAAAAAAAGCATATACCTAAAAATATTATATACAAGTACTTTCAAAAACAAAATGAAGACGTCAGACTCTGCTTTTAGTTGAAGTTAAAGTTCCATTGACTGGACAGTACGTTGATCCACGAAGTTTTCATCCAAAAACTTTTACGGTAGTTTAGCTATACTATCCACCAGTTTTTTTATTTCCCGGCCCAACAAACGACCAGTATTGTGAATGCGCTAAAAATCGAGATGATGACGGATACATTAATTTTTAGCCCTTTTGAGGCAATTAAGATCATTTCTAGATAGAAGTCTCTCTATGTGTCTGTGTATTCCTCGACAATAGCGCTTAGCTGAATTCGGCATGCACGCATCATCTCGTCATGCTAATAGTTGAGGAGGTGGTGGTTGAAAACGGCCCACACAGCGCTTTGAGGACGTTGTGGTTGAAAACGGCCCACACAGCGCTTTGAGGACGTTGTGGTTGAAAACGGCCCACACAGCGCTTTAAGGACGTTGTGGTTGAAAACGGCCCACACAGCGCTTTGAGGACGTTGTGGTTGAAAACGGCCCACACAGCGCTTCGAGGACGTTGTGGTTGAAAACGGCCCACATAGCGCTTTGAGGACGTTGTGGTTGAAAACGGCCCATACGGTGCTTTAGTCATACTTCAATCTCGAAATATTGTGAAATTTCGTCCACAGTTACGTTGTTGGGCCAAAATGACATCGTAAAATTTTCATTAGAATATCTCAAATACAAGCTATAATAATAATATATAAATTCCGCCATATATTTTAATCAGATATTAAAGCCATCTTAAGGTGCTTGGAGTAACCACGTTCACTTGAATTGGATTTCAACTGGTTAGGTCCGCCGGCCAAGAGAGGCTCATTGATTTTATTAATTTGATTAATATTCAAATAAATTCAGTCCTTGGCTACTTTCCGGGAAAGTCTTGGGGTGACACAACCGATTTTTTTTATATACATTATATCATATAATTAAAATGGAGTCATGCCTACATCTGTACTGTGCTATTAGAATAAGGCTTCTCTAGGCTTTGACAATAGAACCAAAATGTGCGGATTCTTTGAATTACATGTCAACAAATTCATGTCAGCTCGTCAACCATATAATTTTATTTTAACCTGTGACCCAGATAATATGAATGAGAAGCTATATGACTCCATTAGCAGGGAGTTTAATATAGGAAATGAAATATTCATATTCCAGTGAGTAATAATATGAGTAAATAGGCTGAAACGAAACGTCGTATTTTCGAGGAAAACATATTTCCTGTGAAATACTGGCGGAAAGGAATATTAGGAGTGCTCAGCAACTCCGGGGAATTAGTGTTGTTCAAGGATGAACGGTTCTACAAGACAAAAAAGCATTATTGAATTGAAGTGATAAACCTATAAATAATCTATTTACGAATGAACGACGTCAGACTGTGCTTTTAGTTAAAGTTAAAGTTCCATTAACTGGACTGTACGCAGATCCACGAAAGACTATCGCGGTTAAAAATAGAAGACTATCGCGGTTGAAATCTAAGACTATCGCGGTTGTTTGACGTTAAAAATAGGATAAAAGGAATTTACCACGTGAAGTTTGTAGCACCCGACATTTCAGCGACGTTTTAACGATTTTTTCGTTCTGTCGCCCTGCAGTGAACGTAGAAGACTTTGGACAGAACAATCCAAAGTCCAGCTACGTCACAATCCGCAAGAAGCCAACGCCTTTACCGCGAGATAGCCAGTAATGTTACCTCGCGGGCCGACACTCGCGCCCTTGCTTCCAATTGTGACCAGATTTCTCCGGTCTCTCGATTGGTTCCGAGTTCGAGGTCGCTTGCGCGGTCCTCTCCCTTACGAAGCGGTGAAACGGTGTACGCCGAATCTATCGCGGACCAAGGCGTCCTTTGCCCGACTCTGAACCGGGATCGGATGGCCAATGGTCATTTCGAGAGCAGTCGCCGTAAGGTAGGCAACCACCCCCGCTCTATAGGAAACAATACAGTTCCCAGACTCCCCCGACTGTTAGTCGGAGAGCACAGTCGATTGGCTTGCGCCGCTCGGTGCGCAGACCGTCCAGGAGCGCCAGAGGTTTGATTCCCAGGGGAGACTGGTTGACACAGTGTCCTACCCAGGTTCGCACCCCATGCGTGGAGGCCATCGGATGGGTGTTGACCCGTGAGTGTGACCGACCCTGAACACATGGGTCATCGTGGCCACCTCATCATGGGCCCATTAGCTCCCTAAACTAACATCTTGCGGTGTCGACTACAACGGGCGAGCCCGTCACCACAGGACGTTTTAACGATTAGTCGTTCTGTCGCCCTGCAGTGAACGTAGAAGACTTTGGACAGTAAAATCCTACGTCCAGCTAAGTCACAACCCGTGAGAGTCTAACGCCTTTCCGCGAGTTAGCCAGGAATAAACCCGGCGGGCTCGAGATACTCGCGCCCTCACTTCCAATTGTGACGCTTGTCACCGCTTCATAAGGGAGAGGACCTCGCAAGCGACCTCAAACTCGTAACCAATCGAGAGACCGGAGTAATCTGGTCACAATTGGAAGTAAGGGCGTGAGTGTTGGCCCGCCGGGTAACATTCCTGGCTATCTCGCGGTTAAGGCGTTGGCCTCTTACGGGCTTGTGGCGTAGCTAGACGGTGGACTTTTTGTCCTCAAGTTTTTAGCGCTCACTCCAGGGAGATAGAACGACTAATCGTTAAAACTTCCTGAGGTGACGGGCTCGCCCGCTGTAGTCGACAACCCAAGTTCTTCCGGCACTACAATCAACCAGGATGGAAAGTATTGAGGACGTATTTTTTTTTTCGAAATGAACACGGAATTATCTTCTATGAGCACCTCTCGCCCCATGAGACGATTACGATCATTTTCAGATTCAAATCTGCCTGTATATCTGTGGGTCTATATTTATGTATTCCTCCACGATAGCTCCCAAACGCTAAACTGATTGAGCTGAAATTTGGTATGCTGGCATCCTTTGGTCATAGCATCCTCTGATCGAACAAAGTACAACGCAAGTATTTTTTTAATTTTCATGGAAACCAGCAGATTTGTTAGAGTTATGAACTGTTTTAAAACAGAAATAACACAAAATTTGACAAAATCTTACATAAAACAACGCTAAAATTAATTGAATGTGCATATTCAAAAATAACATTTTATTTGAAGTTTAGGGTTTTTTTAAGATGGCTTCTTGTGGCTTTGACTTTGGCAATTTGTGGCTTTGGCAATTTAATAACATTAGTTAGAATTACAAAGCAACCAATTCTCGCTATCGGGTATATAATACATACATCCACCATATTATATTTCCAATTACACCAAGATAGTCAGTTTAGTAGCAGCTGTTCTGCCACGATTGTTATAACTACGCATAGCGCGCTTATGCAGCCTGAAGCACAATTAAAATTAGTTCGCTATCTTGTTAGCAACGGTTGCGCTAATCAATTGTTCCAAAGTTTCTGAGCAGCGGGTACGTGACTTATCTGAATCGGTCATCTTGTTTGTTAGAGTAAGGTACACTATATTGTTTCTGGCCCCGTAAGTTTATCAAGTTTAGGTAAATACAAATACTCGTAACGCACAAAATATACATTGAATATTTTGTATGTTATTATATAGGTAGAGTTTTAATTAACCGACATCCTTGAAGGAAGTGAATCAGTACGAGCAAATAAGCAACTTTTGTTAACCCCTCAGGCCCCGATTGGCAGATATCGGCCACAACACGATTCAGCGTGACGGCCCCGTTTTAATTTTATTTTAATTTAATTTGTTTTATTTTATTATGTTAATATGTTTCATTTTAATTGTGGATACAGTGGTTTGGCAGTAATTAATGTTTTGGTGAGACAGTGTCGCAATTCATTTTTTTTACTAATTTTTACAATTTTTTTTTTGGGACAGCAATTTCTCAATCGTCTGAGGGGCCGAGGCCTGAAGGGAAAAAAAGAAAAAACAATATTGGAAAAAAACAAACAAAAAGATTTATTTTATTTTATTTTTTATTTGAAAATTTAAAGATTTTGGCTGTTAAATAAAAGATTGACAAGCGTAAAATATCGCTAATGAACAATATTAGCGATATTTTACTTAAAGCTAAATGGCGCTATTTTTAAAAACATAATAATTTTTCAAATAAAAAATAAAAAAAACCACGATGTTTTATCAAAAGTTTTCACTTTATAAATAGGATAGAAAACGAATTTACCGCGTGAAATTTGTAGGACCCGACATTTCGGTGACGTTGCAGCCGCCGTTCTGCAACGGCGGCTGCAACGTCACCGAAACGTCGGGTCCTACAAATTTCACGCGGTAAATTCGTTTTCTATCCTATTTATAATGTCAAACAACCGCGATAGTCTTCGAAGTTTTCACTTTATCGTACTGATTCACCCATTCATAGCCCAGTCAAATAGTAACAAATTTCGTCGTTTGACGGAAATAATTGGTAATAGCTTGAAATTTGGCATAGATGTTCTTTGATGGGTACTGTTAAGCATACTAAAAGTCCCGTACTCTACCTTTTGCGCTCGAGCCGCCATCTTGGAAAAATGGCGCTCCAATTCAGTCTTTCGCTTATATCTCGCTAACTATAGCGATATCAGAAGTATACTTAATGTAAAAAATAGAGCTTATAAAATTCTCTACAACTTTTGTTATTTAAGGCTCATATTTGGCATATTTATTTCTTATGTGGTCCTGAGTGGATTTAACCCGGGAGCTATCGGTTGACACAACGCGGGTGTCCAAGGGCGGGGGGGGGGGGGAAGTTTGATTCCGCCGCGCTTTACTTTGAGCCCTATATCTCGCAAAGTATAAATATCAGGGCAAGTGACATATCATTTTCGAATAACTCAATGACAAGGAATTTATTTTCTGAGGAAAAAATACCTATTCATAAAAAAAAACAAAATAGCTTGTAATATCTAAAAATCACTCAAAAATATGTTGTTGTAATCCACGTAAGTATGGCTTTCAGAATATATTTTTTATATATCGATATCTTTTATTGGATTTTTAGATATTACAAGGTTTTTTGTTTTTTTGTATGAATATGTATTTTTTTCATCATAAAGTGAATTCTTTGTCATTGAGTTATTTAAAAATGATATGTCACTTGCCCTGATATGTATACTTTGCGAGATATAGGGCTCAAAGTAAAGCGCGGCGGAATCAAACTTCCCCCCCCCCCCCTCCCTCGGACACCCGCGTGGTGGCAACCGATAGCTCCCGGGTTAAATCCACTCAGGACCACATAAGAAATAAATATGCCAAATATGAGCCTTAAATAACAAAAGGCAGGATTCCCATACAAAATGTTGCACTAAGTCCCCAACTTGATTGTCAATTGTCATTTGACTAGGCTGTTTTCATATTAATAATAGATGATATAAAAAAATGTATGTACAATTTTGGTAGAGAATTTTTTAAGCTCTATTTTTTACATTAAGTATATTTCTGATATCGCTAAAGTTAGCGAGATATAAGCGAAAGACTGAATTGGAGCGCCATTTTTCAAGATGGCGGTTCTACAACAGTACGCATCAAAGATGCCAAGTTTTAAGCTATTACCAATTATTTCTCCTAAAATTCCTTATTTGACTGGCCTATCAAGGATGTCAGTTATTTAAAACATAGCCTGTATGTAGGGGAAAGAAGCAATCATTGGACCAGCACTTTCCTTGGACCACCATAGTATTTGGAAAACTATGACAGCCAGCAACGCCAAAACAAGTCCAGACAAGCCGCTCGCGTCGTAGTCGACCGTCCATCCCCCTCCCACCTAACCTTAGTGACGCTGTGACTCGCTGCGGGAAGAGACGTGTGTGTCAGTGTTCACGGCGTTCAAAAACTAAAAATAGGATTCTGATCAAATCGATGTAAGTATCATTCTAGTCATGTCTGTCAGCATGTACTAGTGTACAGTTTGAAACAAATTTATTGCATTTCTATGTGTGAGCATTTATTTCGAGTTACCTATGTCTGTGAATTTTTAATATTTATTTTACTACTTAGTGGTCCAATGAAAGGGACAATCAAGGGTCCAATCAAGGTGGTGCAACAAAGGCAACAGCTTCAAAATGACTTTTTTTTCATTTATTAGGAAAACTATTATTCTAAATCGTACGTAACTTAAAATATCAAAAGTTTAGATCTTAACAGATAGAAAAAAAGTAATATTTTGTTTATATTAATCATATATTTCAAGATATAAGGTCGTAAAATTAAGTGGTCCATTCATAGCAACTCTCCCTAAATAACATTTTGTATATTTTGATATTATTATATTATTTAGCATTATTATATTATTTATATCTTGTATACTTTGTGGTATAGTATAATAGTTAGGTCGCCTGATATTACATTGTTAGGTTCCGGTTTGATTCCCGGTTGGGTCAGCACTTTCCTTTGGGGTAAAATTGACAGAATTGCATTTCATTTCTGTCAATCCAATGCAATGACAAGATACACACTTACACGCACTCATACATATAAACACTTTATGAATGGTCTTTATTGCTTAATTATTGCTATATTACCCATATCTTCCAGTCAACCGACCAACTTCATGGTAGGGTTAGTTAAAGGGGAAATTGTCGTTGGACAATAAACCCTCTCATTGTGACATTTCACAATAAAGAGTATAAACAAACAAACAAACGTTGTATATAATACACAATAAATATAATTTAATGATAAACTTACCTATCATAATTATGTTATGTAACAACTCGTCAGACATATTATATTGTAATAACAAATCTATTACCCCTTGTTTCTACAAGCACTGCACAGCCACAGTAAATACTGTAGCTAATATATTTACTGTGGCACAACGCTTCAAATTATTTAAAAAACCATGCGCTTTTTCCGGCTGTCAATAGCTCACGCTCGGAAATGTCGCTCATTCGTTGACTACAGTGGTTTTTAACCTTTTCTTGGTGACGGCACACTTTTGGTCGAATCACTCTAGCACACGAGCAGGTTTGGGGGGGGGGAGGGCAGGGCACCCATTAGAGCAGCAGGCGATTAAAAAAAATAACACTTCTTCTTTACAATGGCAATATTGCAGCAGTGACCATGTTTTAATAATCATTCAACGGGGGTATTTTTTTTATTACTGACTTCCTTCTAGTGGGTTTTGTTATTTTTTTTTATTGTAACCCACAAGGCATGTGCTTCTTTGTAGAACCCGCCTTGTCCTATTGGCGCCATCTTCTAGATAGGCATTTATATCAGAGGTACCCAAACTATTTTGTCGCGCAGACCACTTGCTGTTTTCCTTAGACCCCCTGCCTAAAAATTATTAAATTTTTCTAAACCTTTAAATGTGTTTTTGTCAGCTGGCACAGTTTTGGTCACTCACATATGGTTTTTGGTAAAGTGCACAGTTGTAAAAAATTAAAAACCTGTACAATTTTTAGTTGTTCATTTCTAAGCGTCCGCGACTTTGAAGTGTGAAGCAGTTGAGAAAGCCGCACATAACTGCACATTTAGCACTATCTCTCGCACGAATACCAATTGAAGTGCAACTTTTTCACATATTCGCACCTACCATCGTTGGTCATGTACGCTGCCCCCTCCATCGACTAGTGATGCAATTTGAGTTGAGTGTTGATTTCCTTCCATGACACGAAACATGCTCGTTTGTTTATTGCGATTAATATAACTTTGAAATACTATGCTGTACACACAACCTGTTCTAGGTGTAATAAGACATTTACTGATCAACTAAATGTTTATGATGACCTTCCTAAATAGGATCCACTTACGTAAACCCCTCATACCCACCCATTTTTTCTCATTGACATGGACCCCCTGCAATTCGAAATCGATCCCTGGGGGTCTATATAGACCACTTTGGGAATCACTGATTTATATCACCACGCAGTCAATCACTCAGGCGGTCACCTATCCAAGTAGGTATTGACCGCGCCCAACGCTGCTTAACTTCGGTAACAACGAGAAGAACCGGTGTCAACGTGGCTAGACTCAAATCAATACGATCAAATACGCAACTTTTGTTTTTTTTAACATAAAAAGTGATTTGAAAAAAGTTTTTATTTGTCTGATTTTTTTTTTTGTTGAAAAATACTATAGAAAGTTGGGTACGTTGCGCCATCTAGCGGTAAATAATATATCGCGAATATTGTTTATTCGAGATATTTTAACTAATGCTAGGTGGCGCAGCATACTCACCGATTCTCAAACTTTTTATGAATAAGATTTACAAATTTTGCCAAAAAAATAAAATTTCTTCAAAAAAAATCCTAATATTTTTTCATTGAAAGTTGCTTATTTGCTCGTACTGACTCAGACAAGGATGTCACTAATTAAAAAAAAACAATGTTTATAAAAATATTTATTAAATTAGGTCCATCAAATATTCACGTAATGTAGTTATTATCACCAAAAGTAGTAATTCATCCTGAACTTTAGCAGGTCGTGTTAAAATCACAACCTGTACCAGATTATAACAAGAAAGTAAAGTAGGAATAACAATGCGGAATAAACTATGTTTCGTCTAACAACAATTCATGACCAAATAAAATTAATTACAGGATTGCGTCTAATACAAATTGCACAGATGTGAGGTCGAATATTGGATATTGATAGCCCCATTTCCTCGTCAACTGAAAGCTGCTTTTCTTGTTTATTACACTTGATATTTATGAGCGATGAAAATCTTAGCCCACAGAGGTAAGGCAAAGTTAGACGGTTAAATAAAATTGAAGCAATACGATTGAAAGGGCATTACATTTACATTACATTTTCGTCGTGTCCAATTGACGGCTAAACACCGCTCTTGGACATGTCAAAATAATTGGGTTATGTAGTACGTTTCGTTACCACTCTTTACTGAACATACATAGGTTTAACATACAAGAATTAACTATTAGATTGGTAAACTATAAATATAAATAATCAAAATAAAAGCCTAATATTTGAAGTAGTTAGTAATTCGAAAGATACGTAGTAAAATTATTTATCGTAATATTCAAATTGTCAGTAAAATGTTAAATAATCAAATTAAATCAACGTTATGCATATTAACAGGCAGGTCACAGGTAGTAGAAATAGATGGATTTAGATCTACACCTCAACCGATATCCTGCGGAGTTCCCCAGGGATCGATTCTTGGTCCATTATTATTTTTATTTTTTATTAATGATATAGGCTATTGCTTGCCAGCCTACACCAAAACCTTACTCTATTCAGATGATACAAGTTTCCTGTTTCACGATAACAATCTTAACGACCTAATGACCAATGCCAATCATGCGTTAAACCTAGCAAGTTCATGGTTCACAGAGAATAATCTCTTGCAATATTGCCTATTCGTATTGAAAGCAATATAGACGTATTCATTTTATTCATTTAACGATTCCAGCTCCTAATTGAATGATTCAATGTATTTTCCGCGATAATGTCGGCGAATGAAGTCGTACGCGGAATCAACCTAATTTGTGAACTTAGAAGAATTAACAAAATCCACAGGCATTCGTACTTTTTGAAAGAATTTTTTGCAGTATAGGAACCTTTTTCAGAAATCGAAAAAATAAAGAAATACTACTAGAGTTGATCATTGTAATGCTAAATGTGAAAGAAAAAAGCTTCGGACGCGTAAAATTTCGAGACCAAATTTACATACAAAAAAAAAAGTTTTTTTAACCTCAGTTCTTAAGGTTGTTTTAAGAAAAACTAATCTAACCTACTGTTATTATTATTGAACGATTACGTCTATGTAATCCTCGAAAAAAAACTAACTGACTACGGAATCGATGGGGTGGCATTAAAATGGGTTCGGAGTTACCTAGACGGGAGGACTCAGAGTACAGTAATTGGTCGACAAATAAGCGAAGCGACTAACGTGTCATTCGGTGTCCCTCAAGGTAGTGTTTTGGGTCCAATTCTCTTTTTAATCTACATCAACGAATTGTGCGAATTACCTGTTAATGGTAGAATTGTATCCTTCGCGGACGACACTGTCCTTCTTACTGCGACTAATAATTGGAATGATACATTCTTCAAAGCTCAAAGTAACTTGGAACTGGCTAAAACTTGGATCAACAACCATATTTTAACGCTAAATGCTGCGAAATCAAAATTTATCACTTTCAGCTTGCGGGGAAATCCCAGCCAGGTTCTCAACCAAACACTTGCCATTCATACCGACAAATGCTTGGATAAGAATAGATGTGTATGTACTAAATTAAGCAAATCTGCAACAGTCTCCTACTTAGGCATAACGGTAGATGAGAAGCTATGTTGGGAAAATCAGATTGCAAATTTGAGTTCGAGAATTAGAAAGCTGGTTTATGTATTTCTTCGGCTGCGCAACATTCTGTCCAAAACTACCATAAGAATGGTATACATGGCCTTGTGTCAGAGTATTTTGTCCTACGGAGTCGCGGCATGGGGCGCTACTACTAATGATAATCTGGATAGATTGACAAAAGCGCAGAAATTATTATTGAGAGTAATTCACAGGAAAAACCGGCGTCATCCATCTGCCTTGTTATTTTCCCAATCCCATGCGCTATCAGCTAAACAGTTATTCATTAAGCAAGCGCTTCTTGCATTCTACAAATCTAGAGATGACCACGCCCGAACTTAAAACAATCTGAACACAAGAATGTCCGCGAGTATCAATTATATAATTCCGTCAGTCAGGACAACATTTGCCCAGAGACATATATTCTACATAGCCCCAAAATTATATAATTCCCTTAGTGAAGACATGAAAAATTATCCTAACATAAAAATATTTAAAGCAAACCTTAATAGATGGTTACTTAACAAGGGATATGTAAAATCTGATCAACTTCTTTGCAACGCACGACAATTTATTTAGTATCACTTATCTATTTTTCTTAATTAAATTTTATTAAATTACAACTATAAATGTATATATTTATTACATACCTATATTTTTTATAAAATTGGTATATTTATGTATATATACAGGTGGTGGGTCCAAATAATTTATTTTTAAAAAAACACTTCATTTCTTAAAATTGCATAAAAATATGCACATCTAGAGACGGGCCAAATTATCGCCTAGTTAGATGTGCTATTGGCAGTAAAGGTCATGTGAGATGTGTTAAACCTCCCTATATTAATTATTAAATAATTTATATAATTATTATAAGATTACATGACCTATGAATGAACTGTATACCTAATCCTATGTACCTAAATAAATAAAAATAAAATAAAACTGTTAAATAGGTGTTTATGTATTATTTAAATTTTAAACAAACTTAACCTACCGAAATGTATGGGTTTGACGCTTTTTTGAATGCCTATATCTCGCTTATTTATTGAGAACGAATAAATATTATTGCAGATTCGGAATCAGTGTGGTGAATATAGTCTGGTGAAGTTAAAAAATCAACAATTTAGAAGAGGTTCCTATACTGCAAAAATACCTTTTGAAATGCTCTAAGAACACTGAAGTTTGCTCATCCTTCCATTTAAATACCATGTTTATTTCGTGGCGTCGAGGCCCAAAAAAAGTCTCGGGCGTGCTTCGCGACGTCCTTCCGCGACAGGTCCGCGCGCGTGACTGAAAGGGCAATTATATTATCGGACGCGTCCGTAAGCCGCGGCCTTCGAACGTATGCACAGTCGTCCGCGACTGACGTCCGATAATGTGCACGGCTCATAGAAATTTATTACATACATAACCTTTTAGCGGCGTCCATAAACCGCGGCTGACGTAAGCGTCCGATAATATGTTTTTATTATTATTTTTATTGGAATTATCAAATTAACCATTTACCTACAATAATTATAATATTAAAACAAATGGCAAAAACTTTCCTCTTTCATTCACTAGCTAGTGCTGCCCAACTGGGATATACCCGTTCCAGGGCAAGCAATTTATATTTTTACATTTAAAACGAGGGTCGATGAACCAACAAAACACAATAATAATGGTAATAATTAAAAAATAAATATAATTATAATAAATATACATAATAATATTTTTTTTATAAAAATTACAATATTATTTAGGAAATAGAAATACCAAATACATTAGAATACACTTATACACACATACATACATATAAACACAATATATGTTAAGTCAACTTCAACTTATTCTACTACATCGATCATGGCATGAATAGATAAACGCTCTTCTTGCAACAGCCATTTATTTATTTTGCTTTTAAACAAATGACAGTTGGGACTGGTTTTTATGTCACTGCTTAATATATTATAAACTCTTGTAGCTATGAAAGAGTAGTGTCGCTGTCCGAAAGTCGTCTTCATCCTAGGTACATTCAAATTATCACTCAGGAGTTGTCTAGTGTTTGCCCCTTGATTCTAGTGTTTCTTGTGTTGATTCTAGTTTCTAGTGTTTGCCCCTTGAATTGAATTGAATCATTCAATGCACGTGTTTACATGTTCAATATGCGTTCAATGCATTGATCATTGAAAGCCAGTATTGAAGAATTCGGTCTTGCTGGAAATGTTCAATGCGATTGTTCAATGGCATTGAATGATTCAATTTCAAATTTACATGTTGCAATTTCATTGCTCATTGAACATTGGAAAACAGAATTGAACCGTGTAATATGGCCTTAAGACGTCGAAAATGGTAACAAAATGGTAAGGGCTTTACTGTTTGATGTTAGATATTCTTTGGAAATATTTATCCAGCATTTACAAACGCCTAATTCCTTAAATTTGAGTTGGACCATTTTGAAGACTGCAAAGGCTTTCTTCTTCACCCGAATCTAAGGCGACAGAAACTTTAAAGGGGTCTCTTACCCAATCGTATATGACACTTGGAAGTATGAACTACAAGGGGCGAACCCGTCACCTCAGGAAATTTTAACAATATTTAATCGTTCTTTCTCCCGTGAGGTGAGCGTAGAAGACTTAGAGACGAATCAGTCCACTGCCTTACCGCAAGACACCGGCCGTGCAACCAGCTGGCCGACACTCGCGCCCTTACTTCCAGTTACGGCCAGATTTCTCCAGCATTCCGACTGATAACGGGTTCGAGATCGCTTACGCGGTCCTTTTCCTTACGTAGTGGTGATTCGGTGTCTACCGAATCTATCGCGGACCACGCCGTCCTTTGCTAAACTGTTCACCCGGAATCGGGTAGCCGATTGGTCATATCAAAGCGATCGCCGTAAGGTTAACAACCACCCCCGCTCTATAGAAAACAAAGCCGCTTCCAGACTCCCCCGGTTATCTGTCGGTTACGGTACGCAAACCGTCCAGTAGCACCCGAAGGACTATTCCCAGGGGAACTTGCTTCAGGAACAGAGTCCTACCGGATGGATGCTAACTTGTGAGTTGGGCCGACCCTAACACATGGCTCATAATGGCCCAACGCACTGTCCCCTCAAGCTCCCATAAAATATGTTATTGGCAATATTAGGAAAATACTTGACAATTTACTGCTGTAAGATCGCAGTTTACATGGTTCATGGCGTTTTTTTCTTTCCCCATACGTTACTAATATATTGAAACTATATGTACCATTTGTTTACTAAAACAGGTGGTAAAAATAACTTTCGGCGAAACTAATTTCATGAACTTGCAATGTTTGGAAGTGTTTCATTTTCAATGCTGAAGAAAGTATAAGTATAAATATGATTTATAAAAAAGTAAAGAAAACAAACGAGACAAGTACAAAATGATTCGTTATACAGACCGGCGAAATTCAATGTGATTTCGGCCTAACAAGGTATCTGCGTACCAAATAGTATTTGGAGATTAAAATACGATTAGTGCGCTCACTGGTGGACCGATTTCAACCACAACTTTTTATCTCTTGGCCTGACCAAATGAAACAGATCAATTGGATTAAGCAGTTGGGCGCTATCGTGGAGGTATACACTCAGACTTACAGACAGACAGAGAGACACACAAAGATACTTCTACCTAGAAGCGATGTTAATTGCTCAAAATAGATATTTCCGTCTCCCCTCGAAAAAATAATTGGAGGCGTTCACAATACTTTCCCTGCTCCTTGGTTGGTGGGTCGAGAAAGTAAAAAGAGAGAAGGTGTAAAAATATAACGAAATAGAATATTTCTGCTATATGAAATAAACATTCTATTATTTTTTCATATGGTTCTTTTATCTTCTTCTTATATATAAAAATGAATCGCCGTGCGTTAGTCTCGCAAGATCTCGAAAATGACTCGACCGATTTGAATTATTATTTTTTGTTTTGTTTGCCTTGATTCAGGGGTGGTTTACAAAAAAAATATTTAGGAAAAATTTAAAGAAACAACTGAAAATCAAAAAAAATGGTCATTTTGGGAAATGGGCCACTTTCAATAGATGGCGTTTGCGGCGATCGTATTGTTTGACAGCTGCGCCATCCATAACTGTTATTCATTCCGTGCGATTGTGTAAAATTTCAAAAAGTGGAAAACGTAGAAAAAGTCGGAAAAGTCGAAAAAGTCGAAAAAGTCGGAAAAGTCGAAAAAGTCGAAAAAGTCAGAAAAGTCGAAAAAGTCAAAAAATTCCAAAAGTCGAAAAATGCAAAAAAGTCGAAAAAGTCGGAAAAGTCGAAAAAGCATTTATATTTCATCATGTAAATTAAATGCATTGAATTTATTTTAATTACAAACGATTTTCATTTAATCACCAAACGAAACTCAAACCATACATGATTCGGCCATATTATAGATTTCAATGAATTGGATTTGGAAGGTTGATTAGGATCAATAAACGCTTATGAAGAGTTACAATCAAATCAATTTTAGGTGGTACGAAGTTCACCGGGTCATCTAGTTATTTAATATTATTTCACATTTATATAAAATCAATATTTATAAGATTCTACAGACTCCTTTATTTTCTTCTATACGAGTATCGCAATAAGTTCAACGGCGTGAAAAATTATTAACATAATATAACATTTTTTTACAAGAAGCTTTCCTTAGCTCTCTTTATTTCCTTCTTCCCGGACAGCTGAAATTAATTTTCTCCACGACCGCGACACCCGCGCGAACCCAGCGCAACACAAATCTGTTGAAACCACCAAGCTAAGAAATAAAAAATGGAGGACACACTGTGCCCGCTGCGATAGACCACAATTGAATCGGTCATTTCTAAAACCCCATAAAGTCACATTTTGTACAACATCACTTTTCTTTTGAAACAAAAAAATCATCCAGCATACTTTTCTAATCGAAAACAGCCTAATAAAAGTCATGTCAATGATGGTACAAATACCACCTCAATTCCCGAGTCATTTCGTTAAATCCAAAACTCCAAATTGATTATTTATTTTAAAAATGCAGAGTTTAGATTAATAGGGAGTTAGAGATAAGATTAGATATGTAGTTTCAATTTATTATTTTCCCAAAAACTAACCTAATCTGCGCTGTGATCTAAATAATAATAAAAATGAAACAAGAAAATTCACTGTTTTATTTGACACATAGGGATATGTGAATACTAGCTTGTATGAAACAATTTCGAAAACCACATAAAAAGAACCTGTTTATGACACAAATGCCCAACAAAAAAGGAGTGTAATGTGTTCAGGGTTCATCTATGTATGTTTTCGTTTTTTTACCACCATAACTTCTAAGAGTTTGAACCGATTTCGAAGTGTGTGGTATTGTTAGAATCATTTTTTCATCCCGAGCGTTATAGAGAACCATAACTGTCCACATATTGAGCAAGTAGTTGTCTAAATGTCTAAATTTCCAAAAGTCAATGAATTAAAATAAATATATCGTGTTTAATGTCAAATGAAAGGTCTGATTGAGTACATTTCGGAAATATACATATATCTGTATGAATACATACATAGGCTAAGAAAAGATCATAAAAAACCATAATAAAAATAAATTATAAATACAATAGTTCACTTTCTGTAACGGCAGTCATTTATTCTTTTTAATATATTTACTTGTGCATTCATTTGAAAAACAATATAACGGAAAAACACGGCCCGGTGGCATAGTGGTTTGGTCGCCTGATCTTACATTGTAAGGTCCCGGGTTCGATTCCCGGCTGGGTCATCATTTTCCGTTGGGATCTTCTTTTGGGCTTCTTTTAGAAGTGCGAATTCATCGCAAATAAGTTGTTTGCTGCCAGATAGTTTAGCAGCGTTTCTCCACGTGGGTTCCGAATGCCTATTCCATGAGGCCCTATACAGGTATTTACCCCTTCTCGTCTTGTGCCAATCTTAGCGTTGAAATCACCCATAATTATAACGTAATGAGAGCGTCCTTTTTTCATCGCTTTGGATATGTCTTCGAAGAACGTCTCTACTTCATCGTCACTATGTGTGCTGGTTGGTGCATACACCTGGATGATTTTGAGGGAGTACTTTTTGTTAATTTGTATGACAGTATAGGCTACGCGAGATGAAATGCTGCTAAGTTCGGTTACGTGCTTCGCAAGATTGCATCTTACTATAAATCCCACACCGCCATATGCTGAGTTTTCCTCACCTCTGTAGTAAAACAGGTCACCCGACTGGAGCCTTATGGTCCCTTCTCCTTGTCGCCTAGTTTCGCTCAGTCCGACTATGTCGTAGTTTATAAGTGATAGTTCTTTCTGTATCTCCTCTAGTCTTGCTTCATCTCTCAGAGTTCTTACATTATACGTTGCCAGTGTCAATATGTTGACGCTTAGAATTTAAAATTCGAATTTATGATAATAATTGACTATGATTAAGATTGTTTAATGACTAAGTATTTTTGCTTATTATACATATTTTTTATTTTATAATTTAACTTATTATTTATGATTTTGTTTTTATGCCTCTTATATATTAATAATTTACTATTTTATAAACATTATAAACATGGTTACATAGAACATTATATAAAAATGTCCGCCCAAGCACAAGCTTTGCTTAGTTGGGCAACAACCGGCAGTAAACACAATTTAATAATTGAGTTTAAGTAACTTAGTATATTATTTTATTTCATGTTTTAATTGAAAATTTTAATATTATTTGTGAATCGTGGTAAATCAATAAAAACTAAATGAATAAATATGTCTCCATATCTATATTATTTATTACCTCGCTGGTTAAAACGTTTCCCGACTTTCGACAAAAAAGATCGGGCCGCGCCACCCCACGAAGACAGCGGAAGTTCCGACCCGCTGCGTGCTTGAGAAAAAAGGTTTCCTTACCTTTGATTTTCATCGTTTTTCATTCTTTTCAGCCGCAGTGAACCAGGAACATGTAATAAATCTGGACATATATAGAAACTCTTATACTTATATCTGGGATCTAGGTATACTCTTTTTGCCTTTTGTGAATGATTTGCCACGAATTTCAGATATTGCTCAAAAGACTCTTTTTGCCGATGACAAAAATGAAAGGCGAAGACATGTTCGATTTGTAAAAAAAAGCAAATGTGATGACAACCTTTCATTGGAGACGGCGTTCGCTTTTATAACACTTTGCCTGAGGAACTAACCCTTTTACCCTTTTACACTAAATTTAGAAAAATTGTTAAAGATACTTTGTGCTCTAAAGTTTATTATAAAATTGAAGATTTTTTAAGCGATACATTGGTCTGGTCAAGTCGTTTTTGTGTAACATAGCTATGTAAACCATTTGTAAAGTGTTATTATTATTATTATTATTATTACTATTACGTAAAGTCATTGATTACTATTACGTAAAGCAATCAATGGTAAAGCCTACAAGCAAGGCATACATGTCTAGAAACATAAGACGTTCGGAAAGTACTGTAAGTCTACTTCGAATAAAAATCTATCTATCTATCTATCTATCAACCGATTTGTTGAATTGGTTCTCTAATAAAAAACTGCTACTATGACATCGAAAACTATCGCGTTTGTTCGACAATTTAAATAGCATAAAAATAAATTTATCGCGACAAGTTTGTAGCACCACACGTTTCGTCGATATTGCAAATACCGTTATCGCGGGTAGACTGAAGTGCTGTCAATCGTCATCGGTTGTTCTGCGGGTAGGTGGCAAACTGCTGCTATAACTGCCAAGATTATAACGGTGGTGGGGCGGCAGATTTGTACGGCGACAGAAATTGAGTAAATTTTAAGAAGAGGGTTCCAAGTGGCACAACTAGCCTGGCTACGCTATGTGGACGACACACTCTGCAACCTGAAGGATAATATAAAAGCGGTGAAAGAACTTCTGATTGCAGACACCCAAAAAATATATTCACTTATGGAGTAGAAAAGGACGGCTCTCTGCCTTTGTTGGATTTCAAAGTGACGATGAGAATTGGCAATACTCTTTGACATACAGTATATCAGAAGCCTACATATACGGAAAGATATTTGTCAGCTCATACCATTCGAAACCTTCGGGTGTTTCAAACTTCACGCGGTAAATTCGTGCATTTTGCATTTTGCATTCGCGGTGCATTTTAAATTAGACACATTTCTAATTTGTACGCGGATTTTGATTTTTTAAACTATTTCTTTTTTTTTATGTTATGAGCTTAAGAACGGTTTTTTTTTATTTTTTTCCTAAAAGTGCTTGTTTCAACTTAAAATACTTTATTTTTTTTTCTAGCACTTTAAATGACTCCAAAATCATTTTTTAAAGATTCGTAAAAATGGCCGCGCGCTATTTTTTCCTTGAAAGTGGTTTGCGCGCGGCGTGACGTCATCCCACACCATTCTCTCGCCGGCTCGCTTGCGAAGGACGCATCGCGCGCGTAAAATCATTTCGTTTGGAAATATTATCAAAATGTCATCACGAAGTACCTACGCATTATAAATACTGTATTGTTCCTAGGTGTACGAATACATCGATCAGTACACCAAATAAAATCCAAAACATGTGATTCCAAAACTCATTCCCTTCTCACGGCTGGAGTGTCTTTGATACTATTTGCTCCAAATACAGATTCCATCAGCGATCCACTTAAAGTTTTACAGTGGGCCACTTCCTAGACCTCCGATTCGACTGTAACGTAAATCATGCCGTATTTCTATTGTTTGTTTGGAGATAACGCTGCAAGCACTACTATCCATATTTTCTGAACAGTATTCTAAGAACAGATTGTTATCTAAAATATTTGTTGAAGTTTTAAAGCTAAGATACATTAAGTGGATCGAAAGTTTAGCGGAAATGGGAGGGTCATTGTAATATTTACTTAACTGTGTTTCTATATATCTTTTTCTGTATTCTTCCATTACAGACTTCATGAAACTGCCATCTGTATTGGCATGATTTGCAGCTGTTGATGTTTCTCCTATTTCTTTTATCTTTATAAACTTTAAATCTGAGCCCACGGATGATAATTTAGCCTTAGACCAGTAGGTCTTTACTGACGTGGGAGCTGGGTCTTCACTCCTACGATTCACCCATGACAAAAACGCTATAGCATGTTTGCAACCCCCAGCAGTCGCGGCGCAATCGTGACACTGAACCTTCCTAATGGTGGAATCCTTTTCATCATATATTAGCGTTACGTGGTACGGAGTCTTTCGGACCTTGTGTTCAGGAGTAATACAGGCCTTAAGTGTGCATATATTATCTTCCCGTTTTAATAGAACATATTCTATAGCATTGTCTTCATTCGACTCTCGGACAGCTCTGTAAATGAAATTATAAAACTTTTTTTTTAGGTAGTTATTTAAGTATTCAATACAATAATAACATTTTATCAGTGAGTCTCATTTGAAACTTTGTAACAAAAATCCAAATTTGCGTGGCATGTTATGTTTCAAAAACATGTTGCACGCATTGCAACATGATTCGCTTGTATTTCTAGTGTTTTTTTTATATATTGGTCTTACTCAGTTTTTGAGTTGTTTTCGGAATCAGGGTTCAAAATCGCAAAACATCTAACAATCCAAAATTGCTAAAAGCTTTGACAGTTGGATCTGTCATAATAATAATGATAGCCGTATTGCACAGCCCAATAAAAAATGACCCTTCTGGTGTACTTGCCATGACAAAAAAACAAGGGATTTACTTAAACAATCGAGTTCAAAAACAATTTTAATAAATATAATAAATATTACCTAAAATATTACTATTTTAGTGAACATGAGTAGCTATGAGTTTTTTTTTTGAATCTCCTAAAGTTGGTTTAACGACAGGCAACTTCCAGCTGTCAAATTGGTTCCATAATGGAGGTCACTTTTTGCTCACTCGCGTTGGGAGACGGAGAACCTGGTGAAAAAAGCCGGGTGATCCGGGAAGTCTAGTGCACTAGGAGTGCGGCGTTTATTTTTGCGATGTGAACAAGGTCTCATTTTTCGGTAAGCGTTTAATTCTTTTCGGGATTCAATTAGATAAACGAGTTTTGTAGTAATGGGGTTTTTTTCTTTTGGTCACAGAGTGTTTTTTCCTGTGCCGCTTTTTTTATATTACAAATTATGTAAATTCGACTACACGAATCGGCCACCGTGCCCTGATTTTTTCTCGCCTGGATGTCCGTTTGAACGGAAAAACTTATCAAGTCACATTTCGGAAGTCTACCACATGTATGGAGAGGAGATAGGAGGAACTACCTGGAAAATAAAAGGATCTTGTTTTATAACTTTACATTGTAGTTTTATTTTAAAATTGCGAAGGTTTATTCTCTGTCTTGCCAAATTTAGTGACAAAGTAAATTCTTTCCCCGACCCTGGGGTTGTTTTTTATTTTCGGTCATAACCTAACCTATGGTATTTTTTCTTTTTCGCGTTTTAAATAAACGCGATGGCGCTCTTGTTTCTTTCGGTATAACGCGATTGGATTGTTAATCGTACGTTATAAATTGGCTGCCCAAAGCTGGGGCCTATAAACTAAATTTTGGCAGGTAGAAGTATCTCTTCGCAATTTTAAAATACACGTTTTGCTTTGATAAGTGGTAGTCTTTTTCAGATATTGGTATTTTTGTGTTATTTTTCTCAGTTTTGTATGAGAAATATTACTGTAGCCAATTGTGGTATTTTTTTCAAATTGCGGTATTTTTTTTTGACAGCTGTTGACGAATTTTGCAAATAATTTCGCATTTTTGCTTTGTTAACTATTTCTGCGGTTCGCCGCGAAAGAATGTTAAGTTCGCCGCAATATTTTAAGTAATATACTGTAATTTTTATTAAATCCGGCGAGAAACATTGTATAGATTAATATTTTGTGTAATAAGCGGTTTGTATTTTTCTGCGGTTCGCCGCGAATGAACGATAAGTTCGCCGTATCTTATACTATTCTGTTGCCGTTTCTTAAACGTTTATTGACTAATTTTTGTAATATTTTCAGGTTCAAATTGGATATCCAGGTGGGCGTTTTATCGGTTGCCGAAATTGGGAAGAAAAAGGTGGCACAGAGGTAAAAACGCAGTGAGCTTGTTCCATTACTTTAATTTTTTAGAATATTATTTTTTTATTGGGATTTTTAGTTTTTTCTTTTGGGTTTTATATTTTTGTGGTGGAGATTTAAAAAAAAAATAAAAAAATAAAAAATAAAATATGGAGGTTCCGGTTAGCAGAGATTTCGACGTGTCGTTTGAGCGAGTTTTGAAGCCTTTGTGCTTAGGTTTCGTGTACGACGGGAAGACTTGTGTCGTTGAATTTTTGGAACGACTTGAAGAGAATAGGTTGGCGCGAAACATTTCTGACGCGCGTTTATTGAAATCCGCCTGTGAGCTTTTCACAAATCATGCGCTCGTATGGTATCGCACCCGGGTTTCACATATTGAGAGCTGGTCTCAGCTCGCATGTGAATTGCGGAATAATTTTGGTAGTGCGAACTACGACCGCGACTTGTTGAGGCAGGTACGTTCCCGGTTTCAGAGGCCGGATGAGCCGCTCCACATTTTTGTTACCACAGTGTTGAGCTATATCCAGAAATTGTCTCGGCCACGTCCAGAGGCCGAACAGCTGGAGATAATTTGCTCTAATTTGAGGCCGTACCTGCAACAACAGTTCGCGTTAGTGACCATCCACTCCATTGATGAGCTTCTCCACCTAGGTAAGCGTTTGGAAAACGCTCAGTTGTCAATAGACGAGTATAATCAAAACCTACAGGTTTTTAATAAATCCAAAGCGTCGTCGTCCAAGACGGTACACGCTATCGATCACTCCACCGTTGACATTGCTGATAGAGATTCTTCATTTGTTCAGCAGTTCCAAAATTGCGCGGTTTCTGCGGTAGATTTAAATAATTCTAATAACCAACCCCGGGATGTAAGTCACCCTCGGGGTGGTTCAAATAGAAGTGGTTTCTCCCGAGGCAACACGACTGACGTCGGCGGTCCTCGCGGAGGCCCTGGAGCTTCGCGTGGTGCTCGTGGTGGTACTCACCACGGGCACTCTAAATATTGTTACCGTTGTGGGAAGTTTAATTTTACTGTGTCTACTTGCCCGGATTGTTCAAAGGAGAGAAAGCCAGTTCAACCTAAACAGAATGTTTCAAAAAACTTGTCCAACGAGACCGAATAAGGGCATTCGTTGATTCGGTCTCGTTGTTATTTAAAAACGAGAAGGATAACCGTCGTCCGTTTCTAGATGTTTCGTTAGGCGACATAGCTGTGTGTGGTCTACTCGACACGGGTTCGAGCTTGACAATTTTGGGTGCCGATTCACATAAGTATTTAATTGATATCGGTTATACTCTTCATAAAGCGCCTTCTTTGACGCTCAGCACAGCTAATTCAAGTACAGTACGGACGATTGGCTATATTTCTTTGCCCTTTAAATTCAATAATCGCTGTCAGGTGATCCGAGCTGTGGTAGCTCCGGATATAGGAACTTCTCTGATTTTAGGTATGGATTTTGTCCGAGAATTTGATTTGGTACCTGAAATTTTAAAATATGTTCGTTTAGAGTCTAGTGATGTCAGTTGGCACTCCGTCAACGAAGTGAGGGCCTTGCATCCTTTCGCTTCCCTGACGGAGAATCAACAGTCGTTAGCTAACAAGATGATTAAAAGTTTTGAGAAAATTTCTACGGAAGTCAAAGGTCTAGGTCGGACAAATTTAATAACTCAGGTTATCGACACTGGTGATCATCCACCAGTGAAGCAGCGGTATTACCCTTTGTCTCCCGCTCGTCTACAACTGTTAAACGAAGAAGTGGATCGTATGCTCGAGTTAGGCGTTGTGAAACCTAGCAAGGGGGCTTGGAATAATCCAACTATTTTTGTTCCCAAGTCGGATGGGACTTTGCGGTTCTGTCTTGATAGTAGGAAGCTCAATTCTATTACGAAGCCGGATGCGTATCCTCTCCCGAGAATAACTACCATCCTGGACAGTTTGCGAGACGCTAACTATTTATCTTCCATCGACTTATCGGCTGCCTTTTGGCAAATTCCCTTGGATCCTGAATCACAAGAGAAGTGTAGTTTTACGGTTCCTGGACGTGGTTTCTTTGCGATGCAAGTCTGTCCGTTCGGGGTTCGCAACTCGCCGTCGTGCATGCAGCGCTTGGCTGACCAATTGTTTGACCCTTCGTTTGATAATAAGGTGTTTTGCTACTTAGACGACATTGTAATTGTCTCGTCGACCTTTGAGGAACATATTTCTCTCTTAAACAGAGTCCTAGATCGTCTCATTTATGCGAATCTCTCCATAAATTTTAAAAAATGCCAGTTTTTCCGGCAAGAATTAAAGTACCGGGGGTATGTTGTAGATTCCCATGGCCTACATACAGATCCCGAAAAGGTAAAGTGTATCCTAGACTTTCCCCCTCCTAATTCACCTAAAATGGTTAAGAGTTTCCTTGGAATGGCCGGTTGGTACCGGCGTTTCATTCGTAATTTTTCCAGTATTGCTGCACCTCTTTCCCGGTTGACTAGTACCCGCAAAGGCGCTCCCGCGTTTGCATGGACACCGGAGGCGGAAGAAGCCTTTCAAAAATTGAAATCCGCCTTAATTTCAAGTCCGATCTTAGCTTGTCCTGACTATTCAAAGCCATTTGCTTTACATTGCGACGCATCGTTGTACGGTTTAGGTGGTGTACTTACCCAGACAGTGGAGGGCGTAGAACACCCAATCGCTTTCACGAGTAGGACTCTCCTACCTGCTGAGACTCGTTACTCGGCTACTGAACGTGAAGCCCTAAGCGTGATCCATGCTGTCGAGCATTTTCGAGGCTACTTTGAGGGCGGTCCCAAGGTCAAAATCTACACTGATCATGCCAGTTTGCGTTGGTTTTTATCGCTTAAAAACCCAACGGGACGCTTGGCTAGGTGGGGAATCCGTTTATCGGCATTTGATTTTGAGATCATCCACAAGAAGGGTGTCGAAAATGTCGTCCCAGACGCGTTATCTCGCCTACTTCCTGTAGCGGCTGTCTCGGTTGTCGCCGATCCCTGGTACAACGATTTGGTCAATGCGGTATCCGGCAATCCTGCCGCGTATCCCAATTACCAGATCAAAGGCAGTGAGTTGTATCGTTACTCGAGGAGCAAGTACCAACTTACCAGTTGTTACGACTGGAAGTTAGTTGTGCCGTTACCTCTCCGAGAAAAGCTAATACAAGAAAACCATGCTTCTGATTTGGCAATTCATTTTGGGGTCTTTAAAACCCATCGTCGTCTTTGTTTGCGCTATTTTTGGCCAAATTTACATGGAGACGTGGTCAAATTCGTCTCTAAGTGCGATACGTGTCAGCAATACAAACATCCGAACGTGTCTCCGTTGGGTCATTTGGGTAATCCAAAGTCGTGTGCCTTTCCCTTTCAGATGATCTCCGTCGATCTTTTGGGTCCCTACCCGATGACGAGAGATCGAAATATACATATTCTAGTAGTCACGTGTTGTTTTAGCAAATATTGCTTATTATTCCCTTTAAAACGTGCTACTAGTAAAATCGTTAGCCACATTATGGAGCATAAGGTCTTTCTGCAATTTGGTATTCCGCAGTATGTCATTTCGGACAATGGGAAACAATTTATTGGTAAGGAGTTCACTGGTCTAATGACCAAGTACCGAATTCCCAAGGTATACTTGAACCCGAAATATTGCCCTCAGGTCAATCCAACTGAGAGGCAGAATCGTGGGGTTGTCACGGCGTTGGCGTTGTCAGTTAAAGACGACCATCGCTCTTGGGACCTCCACCTTTCTGCCATTCAGATGGCGATCAATTCGGCTGTTTCGGAAGCCACGGGTTTCAGCCCTTTTTTCCTTGTCCATGGTCGAGAACCGATTTTAGATGGTTCTTTTTATACGCAATCCCCGGAATCCCAAGCCGAAGTCATATTCGGTAGCAGAATGTCCTACGCTCAGGATTTGAGTGAACTTCCTGGCGTTTTCCATACCGTGCGGAAGAAATTACTTCAATCGCATGCTCACAATAAGGTATATTATGACCGCAAACACCTCCCGGCTGAATTTTCCGTTGGGGATACGGTTTATAAAAAGACTTATTTTCTGAGCAATGCGGGAAATTACTTCATTTCAAAGTTTGCCCCGCGGTATGAAAAATGTCAGATAGTGAAGAAACACTCTCCTTTGGTGTATGAACTGCTTAATGCAGAAGGCAAGAATATAGGCACATGGCATATAAAGGATTTTAAACTAAATCCCAAGGACTCCGTTTGATGTTGTTTTTTTTTGTTTTGGTTGTTTCCTCGTTAACATACGTATAAAAATGTTTCATCTTAGTCGAACGTCTTCGATTTCACTCTCTTAATAATTGTCCTGTAAAAGGTGTGGTACCGGGTGGTTACCATTACTGATATCATTTTGTCTGTGTCCGTCGTGCTAGCAAACCTGTCTAGCACTACCGGGGTTTGAATGTCGCATGAAAGGGAAGTATGCTAGAGCTCAGTATGAAAGGTAATACTTGACATTCAACATTTTCCTACTAGGCATTGGCTACTGTCGAGTCACAACAATTTTGCTAATTTGTTTGTTTTTTTTTTTGGTGTCCACCATAAGTTTACTTAGTTTTGCTCTATGGTTTGGAGGTCGTCAGGTTTTCCTTCGACAAGTTGTGCGGTCCTGTTATAAGGCCACTAGGACTTTTGTCCGTTTTTTTTATGTTTATCAGGCTGACCTGGTAGCCCTTTGGGGTTGATAAGTTATTTGGAGTTGTTTGGTGTTTGTTGTAACTCTCGACGTTTATGTAGAGTGATTTATATTAGCAGTTGACCTCTGCAGTACCCTGCCGAATGGATATTTTTCTTTAGTTAACGAGGAGAAGTAGGAGTATTTTGTTCTTTATTTTCTTTTATTTTTTTTATGGTTTACCATTTGATGAGTATTAGATAGTCACGTGTTTTTTTTGTTATCTGTTTAGATTTTTGTTAGTGCTCTATTGATCACGTGCGAATCGGGACGACTCGAGGAAATCGTTAGTGTCCTGCCGATTTCTTTTTGGGGGAGAGGCTGTAACAAAAATCCAAATTTGCTTGGCATGTTATGTTTCAAAAACATGTTGCACGCATTGCAACATGATTCGCTTGTATTTCTAGTGTTTTTTTATATATTGGTCTTACTCAGTTTTTGAGTTGTTTTCGGAATCAGGGTTCAAAATCGCAAAACATCTAACAATCCAAAATTGCTAAAAGCTTTGACAGTTGGATCTGTCATAATAATAATGATAGCCGTATTGCACAGCCCAATAAAAAATGACCCTTCTGGTGTACTTGCCATGACAAAAAAACAAGGGATTTACTTAAACAATCGAGTTCAAAAACAATTTTAATAAATATAATAAATATTACCTAAAATATTACTATTTTAGTGAACATGAGTAGCTATGAGTTTTTTTTTGAATCTCCTAAAGTTGGTTTAACGACAGGCAACTTCCAGCTGTCAAATTGGTTCCATAATGGAGGTCACTTTTTGCTCACTCGCGTTGGGAGACGGAAGTCTAGTGCACTAGGAGTGCGGCGTTTATTTTTGCGATGTGAACAAGGTCTCATTTTTCGGTAAGCGTTTAATTCTTTTCGGGATTCAATTAGATAAACGAGTTTTGTAGTAATGGGGTTTTTTTCTTTTGGTCACAGAGTGTTTTTTCCTGTGCCGCTTTTTTTATATTACAAATTATGTAAATTCGACTACACGAATCGGCCACCGTGCCCTGATTTTTTCTCGCCTGGATGTCCGTTTGAACGGAAAAACTTATCAAGTCACATTTCGGAAGTCTACCACATGTATGGAGAGGAGATAGGAGGAACTACCTGGAAAATAAAAGGATCTTGTTTTATAACTTTACATTGTAGTTTTATTTTAAAATTGCGAAGGTTTATTCTCTGTCTTGCCAAATTTAGTGACAAAGTAAATTCTTTCCCCGACCCTGGGGTTGTTTTTTATTTTCGGTCATAACCTAACCTATGGTATTTTTTCTTTTTCGCGTTTTAAATAAACGCGATGGCGCTCTTGTTTCTTTCGGTATAACGCGATTGGATTGTTAATCGTACGTTATAACTTCACTAAAAAATATGGTCTTGAAAAGTAACGATTGATAAAAATACGATTTTTTACAGAAAGAGTTTGACTGATTTCTTGTAAGTCACAAAAAATTAAAAAAACGCATGACTATAGTTCATTTAATGCTAACCACTATGTTTTTCATTAAAATTTGCCCAACCGCTATTTTAAAATGTCTGCGAAATAAAACTATGGTTTATAAAAAAAATCGCGAAGTGTTTGTCACTATCTACCTGTAGGGAACACATTCAAAAAAGTCGAGGGAAATAAAAAATGTTGAGCAACATTGCCTGGGTGATTTGAAATGGCATACATAGGCCTAAGCCATTATGTATAGCATAGCATAAATGGCATACTATACATAATGGCATACATGGGCCTTTAAAATAAAATAAAACTACCGAAAAAATCCTAATTTTGTAGTTTTATACCAGGGAGTAGTTTAACCTAGGGATCCAGTAAACTTTTGGTGTAAAATGTTATTCTGAGGTATAGTAGTTTCCAAAAAAAAGACAAGTAATTTAAAATGTAAAAAGGCAATTCCTATTTATTGGGTATTATCAGAAAGGATAGCCTCATGTCAAATACAAAATCTCACTGCCCTTTTACTAGATATTTCGCAGTGCGCGTTTATTTATTGGTTTTATAACCTCCCTTTTTGTGATAAAAATGAGTTATTGAGTAGGTTATAAATGGGATAATGCTCAAGCGCATGTTTTTTTAAATATGAGGTAATTTTAAATGGCTAAAATGGCGTTTTTCGCGAGATAAAAATGTGCCCATTATTTATTGCAGTAATGACCCAATTAAAGACCGGACCGCAACTTAGTCCGCAGCATGAATAAGTAGGAGAAACTCAATAATTGTTTTTGGCAGCACAACAAAATAGACCATCGCACGTGCTACCGGACTTTGTACCTTCCCAACCCACCCACAAAATATCTCAAAAATGCCGACGACTGTATAAAAATTCACAACGATTGCAGCAGGACAATATGTTTATATTAAAATGTCTTACGATACCGCAGTGAGCAATAAATAAGGGAATTTCTCGTACACTCATTTGGTGAATTCCCCGAGAGCAGGGGAGTGGAACGTGCTCCTACCCCCCCCCCCCCCCCCCTCCGTGGATATGCGACTGACAGGGGAGAATACCCCTCCCCTCCTCAAAGGCGTTACGTGGTCTATGGACGTTACCATGGAATACTATATCACATTGTTTTTACCCTATTTTAGATCGCTACCCCCTTTTTGGTTGGGAAAAAATAAACCTAATATGGGACTCTTTTTACCCCCTTGGACTGTTTTCTCTGCCACATCTGTAACTGTAATCATCTAATAAATTAGGGTTTGGAAAATCAATAACAAAAGTCACATAAATTTTTTACTGTGTTTAACTTTCGAAGCTGTACGTTATTGTTTCCATTTTAGATCGACAGAAAGTTTTGTAAAATTAATAATACATAATACAATGGGCTTGATTGCGTTTCTTCGTGAAATAAAATCGGAAATTAGTCTGTGTGAACGAGACAGGGCAATAGGCTAGAGCGGAATGTGAAATAAACGGTTGTTACTTTTTCGCATTAAAACTACTCACAAAAGATAAAGCTTCTGCTTCAGATAAAGATCTGAATCTAACACCGCAAGAAATGTGTTCAAATTTATTCGGACGAGTATAAGTTCGACAGGTAGTTTTTATCGACGATCGTTCGTTTCATATTCCGCTCTAACGTGTTGCTCTATCTATTTCGCTTGAACTAATTTCAGTTTTAGTTCACAAAGAAACGCAATCGGGTCCGAATAAATTTGAACACATTTCGTACGGTGTTAGATTCAGATGGTTTATTTTGGTGGGTAATATTAATGCGAAAAAGTTACAACCGTTCATTCACATTCCGCTTTAGCGGATTGCCCTGTCTCGTTTACACGAACTAATTTCAGATTTTAGTTCACGAAGAAGCGCAATCGAGTCCACTGTAAGCAAAAATCTCAAAAATACTACTTCAAATTTTTATTATTATTATTATTACTTTACAGTTTTCAATATTTCAAAGATTATACTTAATAACACTAACGTTCACTACATTAATTTATGTGTGGCAAATTTCCAATTTCTTGGATAATTAAAATGTTTTTTTAGACTATTTTATGGAATTTTTACTCATATAATTTTCACTGTAAATTTTTTGTTTTATATTGGACTATTTTAATATTATTTTTATTACACCTGCCCTACTTTTGAAAGTTTTGTTGGTTATTTCTTAGACTCTTAAAATGTTATTAGGATTGAATTTGGTTAGTTATATATAACTGGTTTCTGTAAATATAATGGGCCCGACTGCGTTTAAAAACATTTTAAATTAACATCGCCCTCGTCGACGTCGCCTTAAAACATTTTAAATTGATGAGGACTTTTATAGCGATGAGGAATATATACATAACTATAACCGCCTTGTCTTAATTTACCACCTTATCTTAGCCTATCTATCTTTTGCGGTTGCGGTGTATCTCAATAACTTTAATGGGTAATGGTTATTTATTAATTTAATAACATTGTTATGACTGCTACGATTCCTTATTTTTTAACGTTAATATTTATTTTGTTATATTACTAAACATACCTATACATTCATTTCAACATGGCAGTCTTGTTCTGTTTTTAAGCTATTGCATAGCTTTTATCGCGGGCCTAGGCCAGCGCGGCGACCGAATGAAGAAATTTCTTAACGAAAATTAATGATTTTAAACTGATAATTACGTCTAAACGAGCACTGCTTACGATTCAAAAAAAATATATATTAAACAAGAACATTTTCCTAATATTCTTAGCTTTGAATATTTTAGATTTTGTTTATATTACATAGTGTAATTAATTTGTGAAATTAGGTCTAAACGAACACAAAAACGACTACTACGCAAATACTTTCTAGCGTATTATTATGAAACCTGCACCATTTAATAGATAATTTTATTATCTATCTTTTTATCTACGATTTGTTTCGAATAATCCGTTTTTTTGCTTTATCGAATAAAAAATTCGTGCGCGGCGCTCTATCGGAAGACGTTTAAATTATTCCGAATCATTTGCTTTCGCAGCCGCAAATGATTCGGAATAATTTCAACGTTTTTTGATAGAGCGCAGTTATCTGATATCAGAAACTCTATTTTAGATTTGAAATTCGTAATGGTTTATTTTCTTATCGTATTGATTTTTATTAGTTATGCTTGGTACTTTCCCGGCCCAAGGGAAGGTGTTGTTACCGAGCTAAATAAAATCAAGATTCATCTCGAAAAAAAACATACCGAAATATCAAATTCACCCCCCCCCCCCCCCCTGTTGCGATTAGGACCATTTCCAGATTAATGTCCGTCTCTCTCTCGAGAGAGAGGGAGAGAGGGAGAGAGAGAGAGAGAGAGTGAGTGTGGGTGTGTGTATACTTTAACGATAGCGCTTGAGCGCTGCATCCGATTGAGCTGAGATTTGCCATGCAGGCATCATTTGGTCATAGCAAGAGTTGAAAAGGTTGTGGTTGAAATCGGTCCACCACGAGGCGCGCTAGTCATACATACTTCAATCTCCAAATATTGTACTTAAAATTCTTTACACTTGAAATTTGGTACACAGATGCGTCTTTGGGCCGAAACCACATTGGCCCGTATTCCGTTTCTCGCAGGTGCCTAAATTGGGGTCTAAAAAGGCGCTAAAAGGACGCTTAATTTTGAAGTGACGATTTGGTATTCCCTTTCATGGGTCCTAACTGTCGCGTGCTTATGTAGATATTATCAGGTGCTTAAATTGACGTTAAGCACCGTCGAGACCCTTTTTGGTATTCCGTTTCTACAACTGTCATGGCGGATGGGTCTTGTTCGGGGTCTTATCTAAGAACGGTCTAAAATCGATCAGTCTACGTATGACAGCCGTGAAACTTGTTTTTGCTTGTGATTCCGAAGACTTTACGTTTTGTAATTTTCAAAGATGTTTGCTCAGCATTGGCTTTTAAATCGAAGAAGCGATGAGGAGCGCAGATTATCGTAAGTAATCGTTTATTCATATCTATATCTTGCCCTGAAAATCCTATGTATTTTTTTTTAGGTTATGATAAATCTCCTATTTATTATATCATTTTATTGCCATTTTATTTCAAAACAAACGAAAACGCGAATCGACACAACACAAACACGAAACGGCGCGGCGCGCGGCGAGCGATCGGGCGACTGACCGGGCGGCGAGCTGTCAAAATTAAGACCCCGCTTTAGAACGGCCATAGACAAAACGGAAATTTTAAGATTTAAGACCGGTTCTTATTTTTTGATAAAACGTAATACCAACAATTGTGAAATTTTGGTTTGAATATCTCTTATCGCAGTTGTTATTGAAACTTTTTTTTATCTCGTATCCCAGTAGTTTTTTTTAGTATTATTACCTTGATGCATAAAGTAAACATGGAAAAATACCAAAAACAACTGACTTCAGGAAAGCTCGGAAAATGCGGATCGTTTTAACGATCAGTAATAGGCAGGTAGGTTAACGCTCATATAACTACTACTTTATCGATTGTATCCTATTTTAAATTAAAGAAACACAGTTATTACTATGAAAAAGGCTTGATTATCTATATATCTATATATATCTATATAATCTATATTTATCTAGGTCATAAATTTATAAAAAACGTGCATAAAAAAAAATATATCACAAGCTTATTTGTAAACACTTACCGTTTTGAAGACATAGTGAAAGTTAATTACGCTAATACAAATTAAAATAGAAAAGCACTTCAAAATTATGATAATAAGGTAATTATCTATGCACCGAAACACTGTCAAACGATCACTGCGGCGATTGGTAAACAGTAAGCAAAAGTTATCTGCTCGTTAATATTTTTAAATTGAGGGTATTCCCCATATTTTTTTTGATCTTTATAAAGATCGGTATTTGTAAATGGGTTATATTATTATAACGACACAAAAAAACCGATGTACATGCCACAACCACCCGGGGGGAGGGAGGGGGTGGCGAAGTGAGGGAGGGGGGGCTAGCGCGGGGGGGGCTAGTCTGCTTACTGAGAATGTCTTGGGGTGACACAACCGATTTTTTTTTCTGTTGATGTACTCGGGTCAACACCCATCCGATGGCCTCCACGCATGGGGTGCGAGCCTGGGTAGGACACTGGGTCAACCAGTCTCCCCTGGGAACAATCCTTTGGCGCTCCTGGACGGTCTGCGCACCGAGCGGCGCAAGCCAATCGATTGTGCTCTCCGACTAACAATCGGGGGAGTCTGGGAACTGTATTGTTTCCTATAGAGCGGGGGTAGTTGTCTACCTTACGGCGACTGCTCTTGAAATGACCATTGGCCATCCGATCCCGGTTCAGAGTCGGGCAAAGGACGCCTTGGTCCGCGACAGATTCGGTGCACTCCATTTCACCGCTTCGTAAGGGAGAGGACCGCGCAAGCGACCTCGAACTCGGAACCAATCGAGAGACCGGAGAAATCTGGTCACAATTGGTAGTTAGGGCGCGAGTGCCGCCCGCCAGGTAACATACCTGGCTACTCGCGGTAAGGCGTTGGTCTCTAACGGGTTGTGGCGTAGCTAGACGTCGGATTTGTTATGTCCCAAGTCTTCTACGCTCACTGCACGGTCGATAGAACGAACAATCGTTAAAACGTCCTGCGGTGACGGGTTCGCCCGTTGTGGTTGACAACTCAATATGCTGATGTACTCGTATGTATATGTAGTACTTTGCACAAAGGAGATTTTAGGTAACGAAGAATATACCTATATATTTACACTGCATTGAGTGGCGATGGGTATTAAAATACAAAATCATTTCGATGCATATCCTTAAGACTTTATTTTAACATTGTAGTTTATCTTTATTTATTGATTTTACACCTTTAACCCTACACCGAGTTGTTAACTGGACAAGAGCCGGAAACTGTCGTTGACGGGTTTTCTCTTTCTCTCCGTCATGTTCAGCTAACGCGATAAAAGGCGTATCATGAAGAGGCAGTAAAAAATACTATGTAAAATTACTATGTTCTAAACGAATATATGAGTATTATTTTAAGTTATGTTGGGAAGTTGTAATAACAGTAAAAACAATTATAGGTATTGAATAAAATGGTTTTTATCCCTCGGCGAGCCGTGTTTATATACGGCGAAATTTTTATCTGTGTTGTATGGCAGGGTATGAGAGTGTGTTCATGTCACCGGACGTTTACACGGCAGACAATTATTTCGACCTTGATTTTTTTTACGTAATGGAGCGCGGTAAACGAGTTGTACGGTGAAAACCGTGTCGTGGACAAGAGCTCACGTTTTTTCCACGGCGCGGCTAACGCGCCAAACAGTTAAAAAAAACGTGGCGTGGACAAGTGGCCTGACGGCGTACAGAGTGTGAATGGCGGATATGGCGGGGAGTTCATAACACTATTTAAAAGTAAAGTACAAATTATGTACTTTAATTTAAGGCTGCTGTTAGTAATGGAGAGCTAATGGGCCCTTGCTGAGTTGGCCACGATGACCTATTCTGTTCAGGGTTGGTCACACTCACGGGTCAACACCCATCCGGCGGCCTCCACGCATAAAGTGCGAGCCCGGGCAGTGCGAGAACTCTGACTAACAGTCGGGGAGTCTGGAAGCAGTACCGTTTCCTATAGAGCGGGGGTGGTTGCGGACCTTACGGCGACTGCTCTTGAAACGACCATCGGCTACCCGATCCTGGGTGAATAGCCGGGCAAAGGATGCCGTGGTCCGCGATAGATTCGGTATACACCGTTTCACCGCTTCGTAAGGGAGAGGATCGCGCAAGCGACCTCGAACTTGAAACCAATCAAGAGACCGGAATAATCTGGTCGCAATTGGAAGTAAGGGCGTGAGTGTAAGCCCGCTGGGTAACACTCCTGGCTATCACGCTGTTAAGGCGTGTTGGCCTCCTACGGGCATGTGGCGGAGCTTGACGGTGGACTGTTTTGTCCAAGTCTTCTGCGCTCACTTCAGGGACATAAAACGACTAATCGTAAAAACTTCCTGAGGTGACGGGTTCGCCCGTTGCAGTTGACAACTCTGGTTGCTGTTAATAATGACGTATATGTGCATAACAAGGAACCTTTGTAAATATTTAATGTATTGGTCAATGTATTGTAGGTTTTTTTTAATGTTTAGATTTACTCATTTATTTATTTAATATTAGTCACTTAGATGGTTATTCATTTAAATAAATGCCTTTTAATTTTTAAGAACGAATGAGCAATCTGAAAGAATGATAATAATATTTTAAAAAACACTAAATTAAAGTCACTATATTTTAAATATTATCACCTAAGAAAAGACATAATATGTAACATCTAGTGGGGTGATCAAATCCACACAAATCTCATCTAATGGGCTTCGCAAAAAAGAATGTTTAAATATATTATTTGTCTTTTTTTGTCGAAATATATTATTTGTCTTTTTTTGTCGAAATATATTATTTGTCTTTTTTTGTCGAAATATATTATTTGTCTTTTTTTGTCGAAATATGTTATTTTTATTGTATAATTTTAGAAACTTAAAAACAAAATAATTTATTTCGTTTCTCGCTCTCGTGAAAATTTTATTTTTTGAGTTATGTGCGTTGTCCAGGTCATGTGATGATGCGTTACCGAATGCAAATGACACGTGCATGAATGGTCTCTGCAATGAATTTGCGAAAATGCGCAACGTTGATTCACCTATTTATAAAGTAGTGAGGTGGGCTATGTCCAAACAAAAGTAGACGTGGAACGGGAAGGCCATTCGATGCACGTTCAACCGGAACAATGGACGGACATAAAAGGGGAGGCTCTCGTCTCCCCTGCCTGATTTCATCATGTCCACGTCGATGCATTCTGAAGCGCCTCCCGACAATTTACCTACAAAATACCCTAGTGGCAAAATTACACATAATATAACCTATTGCTAGCGATTTGACTACGGGTAGTCAGAATAGTCTTCTTGACAAGTTGTCACATATAAGAATGTCAGAATATGTGTGTAAGTTGTTTGATAGTTATCTCATAAATCGCAGGCAAACGGCGATGTGAACAAGTTGTATATCATCCTCGAAATATTGGACTAAGGGTGCCCATAAACGGGCAACTTAGAGCGGTCGTGGCCGACAGCTTCAAGCTGTCGCGTTTGGGCGATCTGCAGTTTCAATACAAAATTCTCGTTCGCCATACACAGATCGCTCGAGCAGTTCGCCTGCGGTAGCCACCAGAATATGCTGTCGGCGTGCGATCGAGTTTCGCCGTGCTGCCGGCTTCCCGACCCGCCGTAGACGGACCGCTTCAAGCAGTCGCTCCAGCAGTCGACTGCACGCCACTTCGTATAGTATTGCACAGTGTTGCGCAAAACTGTACAGGGGATGAGTTTTAAATAATCGGCATTCTTGAAGTAGGTTAAATAAGTACAAGCACAAAAGCAAGTTTTGGTAAAAAATTGTGAAAAAAATGAAAATAAATATGTTTTCCTGAAAAAAAAATGTTTACATGAAAATTTGAAAGTTTTATTTTTATTAAAATTACTATTAAAAACGCTTTTTATAGTAATAACTACTACTTTTAATTGCACGTACTACGCCGTTTTCTATGCCCTCGTTTGCGCAATAAACGCAAAAGAAGCAGTCGCGTTGCGGTCGAACCCGACTGCTTAAAGCAGTCGTGTTGCGGTCACACCCGACTGCTTGGAGCAGTCGCGTTGCAGTCGAAGCCGACCGCAACACGACTGCTCTCGAGCAGTTGACCCCGACTGCTTGAAACTGTCCGTCTATGGAGGCCTTTAAAGATTTGAAATTTGGGACACAGATACCTTGTTGGGCCAAATCCCATGGTAAAATTTTCGTTGGAATACCTCATGTACAATATGCACTAATAATATTTAAATTCCTCTATATATTTTAATCAAATATTAACGCTGAGCAGCCCGAGGCTAGCCGAGAAATGAACCGCGCAACCTGAGGTTTTGCAATGGCACCCAATCGGGTTCGACCGCCGCCCGAGAGAGGGCGCTCATCGATTTTATTTATGAAACTATTGTTCAGAAGAAAACAGTCCTTGGCTTCTTTTTCTTAGGTTGCCTCTCCAGCTAGTAAAGGTTGGCAGCTAGCTCTGCATACTTATTTTTGTTCTTCGCCAGGCAAAACATTTCGGTGACACTCGTAATCCCGGTCCGTTCTCGAATGATCCGCAACCAAGATTTCCGTCTACGGACAAGTCTCCTCTTCCCTGCAACTTTTCCCATCATAATGAGTTACAAGAGTTCGTACCTGTCGTGCCTAAGCACGTGACCAAGGTATGCAGCTTTGCGCTGTTTGATGGTCCGCCAGAGCTTGCCTTTTTGGCCGACACGCCATAAAACTTTCTCAATAGTGACTTTCTGATTCCAAGATATCTACATCATGCATCTGTATGCCCACATCTCGAATGTTTCGTTTTCGTTTCCTGAGATCTTCCTTAATAGTCCAGGCCCAACATCCGTATAGAAGTATGGGCCGGATGTAACACTGGAGAAGACTTATTCGAAGTGGGATTTTCATGTTTCGATTGGCTACTTGGCTACTTGCCAGGAAAGTCGGGGTGACCGTTTTTTTTCTGTTTTCAGTATAAAACACTAAAAAATAATAAACACTAAACATAACTCAGGTAACTAATAGTCAATTACTTACTTACTTAGTCAATGTCAAATATTGTTGCGTTGATAAATTACGGATTAGCCGTAAGCTGTTCCGAGCTTAATCTCCTTAGATTACTTTATATTGTTGACAGATTAGACCCGTCGCGAATCAAGCATATTTGATTTATGACTTTTCCCTGTTCTCTTCTGCGACAAACAAAACGTAATTAAATTTAATTAGATGGTAAACTTTTCATTCTGCAAAACAAGGCGCCGAGTAGACGAATTTCAATTTTATTGCCGTCTGGGGCGATGCTCAGAAATTTGCTTTTGAGTGGAAAGTTTTGGGTTAATGACAAGATATTAATGGCTTAGCAATGATAATGACAATTTAATAGCAATATATTTACAGAGCTGTCATAATATAGAGCGAAAGATGTCAAAGAAAATTTTCTATAGTAGGTATAAACTTCTACCTATTCTCGACTATGTAGATGTGGCTTACATTGAATTACACTAGGGAGCAATTTGTAACACAATTTCTATTGAGTTAGATTTCGATTGAGTTAATTTCTATTGCGGAATTTTCAAACTCTTACGTAAATATGGTGTAAAATCCAGTTCTACGATTGCATCACAATTAGTGTAATAATTCTTATTTCATCATTAGGCGTAGGCCATGTAAAATTATTTTTCTCAGTGTGAACACTCAAAGATTGATTGTATTTTTTACGATCTATGTAAGATACGAGGAAAAATTTGGTGGTCCTGTGAAAAAAACGGTTTTGTAGTGTCGATGTTAAGATTTATTTATTAATTTATTCGTTTCGGAAAACATACAGCGCATACAATAATCTATCGTATTATAAATACTTATACAGAAAAAGAAACGTTCAGCCAATAATAGTTTCCTGCGATAGTTACAGTTTTATGAAATACTAGCTGTTGCCCGCGGCTTCACTTCGCATAATGTTTCGAATTGATTTGTTAATTTAAGTAGGGTGGCGTTTATTTGCCTTTTGAGATGCAACATTTAGGTATACATATACCTCTGAGAGGGACGTCGTAGATGATTGTTCTATATATAGTGCAATAATTTGACGTCCCTCTCAGATGCACGCTACCTATCTCGTAGACGTATCTTGCCGGACCAGCCGCCGCCGCGCTGCCGCTAGATATTCGAGGTGCTTGCACGCGTTACTAATTTCATAATATTTCTTAAACCATACCACCTAAGAACTTACTGTATATAGCTAATTTTATGTCAATTCAACAGTCGTGATGGAATATTTTATTTTGATAAGGATTTATATTTTATTGCTAATGTCTTCAACTAAACATTACCTAATTTTATTTCTTTTTTTTAAAAAAACATAAAAGCAGTTATTTTAGCTTAAATATACAGTTTCGATATATGCCGTCGGGGACTTTTTAATAGATCTCTTTAAGGTCGACGTTTTTGTCATATATTGTCTCCGCATATATGAAACCGTTTCGTCAGCGCACGCCGATAAAGCAACTCACCAGCACATCTTTCTCTCACTTGATTTACAAATATTCTGATTTCGTATTGAAAACCAACATTTATCACATATAAAATAATTCGACGATAATGTAGCTTTCTATTAGTGATAGAATGTTTGAAATCGAATGAGTAGTTTCGGAGACTACGTCCCACATAAAACTTAAGACACCCTATATATATATATATATATATATATATATATATATATATATATATATATATATATATATATATATATATATATATATATATATATATATATATATATATATATATATATATATATATATATATATATATATATATATATATATATATATATATAATATATATATATATATATATATATATATATATATATATATATATATATATATATATATATATATATATATATATATATATATATATATATATATATATATATATATATATATATATATATATATATATATATATATATATATAGGGTGTTTGGTGTTTGTTTGGCGTACTTAGTAAATGTGAATATTACATTATCTGTGTACGTTTTTTTTCAAATTTAGGTACTAGTAAGCTCATTCGGCTGAATGGATTTGATTAGTTCCTTAGCGAGCAACCGTTGATTATGGTTAGAAATATCTATGACGTAGAAACGGGAATCGTATGTGCACATTGGCCCTAAGCGATAGAGCTTTTTCTGTAGTTCGTGTTGGCGCGAAAGACCTCAATCTTACGAGAATTGCGAACCACTCGCGGTGGTATGGAAAAGCTAGAGTTTTCAACAAGATATGGACCTATATAATATTGTGGATCTTTGCGCAACGCGTTTTGCGTTCCCAAAGCCCTGTCAACCATACTTTCTGTATCCTGATCATACAGCAAATGTGGATGATGGGGGCATTTTAAAGCCCCAGAAATATCCAAAAATGGTTCTTAAAACGTGACTAGCTGTCGTCTGCCAATTTTACTACCAGATTGACACTATTCTTACAAATATTTACACAAGGATAAACATCAATAATATACTGAACTTTCGCTATTCAAATTTGGTATGAAAATCTTCAGCTAGCTCTTGGACTAGCAGATTTGATTGCCAATTCGAGGTATACTAAGTGTAATGTAACCCCTCATGTATCGTTGCGTCATCCCACGCGGATAATTTCACCACTCATTTCCCACCCTATTTTGTAGTCACTTAACGTTCACAATGCGGAAAATCTTAACAAGCACGAGGGAAAAATACTCGGCGCGCGTACATTGTGGATTTCTACTGCGGATAATTCATCTATACTGCATCGCTGTATTCTTCTGAGAAATATTTTTATTACATCGATATTTCAACGTTCTCGGTTAACCTAGATTGTGTTAATCGCTAGATACTTGTGAGTTTAAGCGCGTTGTAGCAATCTAATTACGGAGCTGCAGCCTCCACCTCTAAACTTTTACAGAGTTTCTTAAAAAGCTTTATTGCACACACAAAAGAGTACAATGTGGTGGGCATATTGCCAAGTGGCAATATCTTCCGGCCACACCGCAAAGTAAAAGTCTTTTTATTCGGTAGTTTATTCAATACAATACTGACAATAATTAAGTCTTTTTCTTCTGCTGCCTGTTAACGTTGGCTTCTGTAGAGATGCACTATGCCGTCCCATGTGTCCGGGCTGAGGGACGCTCACGCTTGGAGCCTAATGGTTTCTAATGGCTCCTTGTGTTCAGCTCATATCCGGTAACCTCCTCGAAGAGGCGAAAACCTGTCCGGGCTGCTGTGGCCTGCTGTCGGAGGCGGTTCGGAACGTAAGTGCGGATTCAGGGGAACACTTAGCCGGAACTGGGCGGTTGGTGCACTGTCTGGTTTGCTAAACACGCTGCCCATTCGGCGAATAACCGGGGGGGGATTTGGAAACGTATGTTTCCTAAGCAGAATAGATAGTTGTCTACCTCACGTCATCTATCCTTAAAACGATCCGTTGACCATGGCGTGCAAAGGGCGCCTCGGTCCGCGATATATTCAAACTGAATTACCGCTTACGTCAGTATAGGCCGAGCAAGCGACCTCGAATCCGTGACCAGACTGGAGGGCTTAAATCCGACCGAATCTGTTAGTGAGGGCGTGAGGTTGGCCCGCTGTGTTCGCTTCTCAGTGCCTCGCAGTAAAGCGTTAGACTATCACGGCCCGGCGGACTGTGTTGTTCCTAAGTCTCTGCTTTCACCCTATGGAAGAAACAATGATCTAATATCGTTACAGCTTCCTGGAGTGGCAGCTTCAGCAGTAGTAGTTTACTATCGTTGAGTTTGGAACCGAACGCGGCGGAGCTTAGGCCTGATGGTCAATCTGCGTTGTTGGTCGGTCCAACTCAACTTCTATCGAAAAGCCTTCTCAAAGAGGGCACTATCTTGGCAGGCCTCAGTAAAGCATCAGCCTGGAGCTGTATCCTGCTGTCTGTAGGCATTGCAGTTGTGATCTGCCGTGCGCCAGGGGAGTTTCCTAGAGCGGCTCTGGGCACTTGTGCAGTCCATGCAGCCTGGGAGTTTGTATACATATGTCTCCTAAGACAGCAGGGGTAGATGTAGACCTTCTGTAACCTATCCTTGGATACTACCATTTCTCCACCCCTGTCTCGTGTGAGATGCAGGCAAAGAGTGTGACGGGCCCATAACAAATTTACCTCTGACAGCAGCTAGAGGACGGGACTGAGCGTATTAGTGCCGCGGGAGCGATTTCGAATCTGGAAGCAGACTAGAGGGCGAAGAAATTCATCCAAATCTGCTAAACGGGGTGTGGGGCCCCACTGGCTTGCCAATGCTCTCGCCGTTTCGGGAAGGATTTTGTCAGGACACGGCAGAAATAGACCAGTAGATAGTTTCCGTCATAGTCTTTGTGACTTATTTCAAATGACAACAATCATTATAATATCATGAAAAAACGGGCTCGCCCGCAGCAATGAACAAACTAAAGTGTGGTCTCGGAGGTCGTCGATCCGCGCCCGGTAGTCTACTCACCGCATAGAGGCGGAGAAGTAACTTGAAGTTACAGTGTAGCGCCGTAAGCAGTTGGTTAGGATTCTTATAAGGGTCTTTTAACAGTTTTAACTTTAAATATTGATTATATATGGATTAAATTGCGAAACTGAATAGTACGATTTGGAAACCCTTTCGCGCTGGCGAAATGTAGGTGGCACTGGTGGCATCGACGGCGAATCTAGTAGCAATTTAATTGGTCATCTATAACAACACTGATAATGGGCCCAATTGCGTTTCTTTGTGAACTAAAACTGAAATTAGGTCAAGCGAACGAGATAGAGCAATAACTTAGAGTGAAATATGAAACGAACGATCGTCGATAAAATCTATCTGTCGACTTGTACACGTCCGAATAAATTTAAACACATTTCGTGCTGTGTTAGATTCAGATGCTTTATCTTTGGTGGGTAGTTTTAATTCGGAAAAAGGACGACTGTTCATTTAACATTCCGCTCTGGCGTATTGCGCGGTCTCGTTCTCACGAACGAATTTCCGATTTTAGTTCACCAAGAAACGCAATCGAGCCCAATGAATGTTTTTTATAGAGGATTTATTTAACTAAAAGGATTTATTTAACGAAATGGATTTTTTTTAATCTACCTTTTAGGACAATTAAGTTTTTTGAGCATTTTACTAAAACTTTTAAATAATTTATTGTCATATTAGAGTTGGGTGACAGAAACAAATAAGCATAGGGTTAAGTGTGTGCTATTCAATTCCTGTTATTTTTTTAAGCAAAATCAATGTTTTATAGTAATTAATTCTTAAATAATTGTTCTTTCCAGAAACGTTTTAATAGCACGATTTACGAGGTAGTCTGATATGCATATGGCCGGTTCTAGGACTAGGAGGGGGGGGGGGGTTTCTACGATGCTTTGCTAGCCAGACGCATAGCATAGAGGCCTCCAGACGAGGAGCATATGGTTCCTCATTTGCTGGTATATCACTGTATATCGCTACCAACGCGAGAGTTACTATGTTCATGAAAGACAGTTCAATTAGGACTGTCTATGCATATGTAGTTAGTCTAGTTGCTAAAATTCCCTCTTCTGGTTTTTTGCACGCACATATTACAAGCATTAACTTCCAAATAAAATGCATATACTTTCAAAAAAAATCCAGGAATAAGTGAACAAATAGGTCTACCATTTAGGGAAATATCCTAAAGTTTGAAAGAAACACCAAGAAAAATAACTAGTCCCCAGAGTATGACCCCCATTACCGGTCGTGTGGTCGGGAATCCCGGCCACGTGTAACCACAATTACCGGTCGATTGTTATGATTTATCCGAGGTTTAATGTACATTATTAGTAATCAAATTTATTTATGACTCAATGGCTCATAAAAATAATTATGAAATTATGTTCCGGTTGAAAAACAGTGTAAATATTATTGCGAATTTGAGCGGACGTGACTAATCAATGGATTTACACCAATCAATGGATAAAGCGCGATTTTTTAAAATAGTTGTATTTATCACAATTTTTTAACTCTGAGGACCATAAGCTTTGTGGTAGGAAAGGAAGATGGGCAAAAATGTATGAACCCTGCCATAGAGACCAATAACGATGAGTGTAACATCATTGGAAAGGTATTTTTATGTCCTACAACTTTTTTAGGGCAGAAAGACTCAAATCGCTGTGGGAGAAAAGTTATGGATAAAAAAATAAAATATGTATTTTTTTATCGCGTTCGGCTGTTAATTATTTATTTATTTATTTTATTTACATATTATCATTAGAGGCTCCGTTGTAAATAGTAGCTAAAAAGAGAGTACCGCAGCCCAGTCCTTCTTTAGATCAACGCTGCCTAACTAGGCCTAGGCCCGTACTAAGGCAAGCGTAACAAGAAAATCGCGGCTTGTGCATACTTCAAACTACATATGTTAAAAGAGAGAAAAAATAGTATGTAATAATATTAGGAATTAACTTAAGGCAATAAACAATGTCTGTAGAAATTAATCATTACTCTAAAAACTAGGTAATTGATATGTCAATGCGTCTCTCAGTCTGTCAGTCTGCAAATAATATTTGTAAAATACCTATCATAAAACACAATAAAATTAATTTCAATAACACGAAAAAGGTAAATAATAAATATTAATTGCAATGAATAGTGAATGCATGACAAACAATATTTTACAAGGATAAATAATGGTTTTCAAGGTTCTTTATAATAAACACTGTTATAAAAAACAAAATCACGATTTATTGTGAAAAAAACAATCTGTTTTTAGAACATTTCTTGGCCAACTCTTGGGTCTTCGTGGCCAACTCATCAATAATTATATCCATTAAATGGCCGGTGGGCGGATTCAATTCTTCGTGCCGACCTACACCCAGATATTGACAATTGACACGATATGTGCACAGCTTCCCACTGTCCGTCGCCCCTTTAGACAAGTGTCATGATAATGTGATATTGCTCCCATGCCAACAACGTCTCTATTCATCAAAATGTAACAAAATATGCTTTCGCTCTTATATGCCGTGATTGGATACGCCCTCTCAACAGCCAAGTATTTTAAGGCATACTATACAATTGCAAATCCTCGAGTATATTTTCTCTACATACCTCAATAATACATAGGCCATTTTGCAAATGTTTGTCCCAACTAGAGCTGTATGGGAATAATAGAAGCTTGCAACGCAGTGAAACAGCGGCAGCTAAAACACGAAAACATATGTATTCTATCGGACAGCAGGTCAGTGCTACAGGCACTGGGAAGCGATAGATTTACATCTGGGCTCATATACGAATGCCACCAAAGCCTCCTCGAGGTATGCGGAAAAGGCAATAAGGTGACACTGAAATGGATCAAGGGACACAGTAACTCAAGAGGAAACGATGCTGCGGATGAACTAGCCCGTAAGGGCTCAGACACACCGGCATACGGACCCGAACCTATCGTGCCCCTACCCTACTCGCACATAAACAACCAACTTGACAACCACTACAAACAACTACATCAAACACACTGGAAAGAGATAGACACCTGCAGACAAACCAAAGAAATAGTAGTGGAATACAACCACAAACTTACCAAAACACTTCTAAGGACAAAAAGGCCCCAACTACGCAAACTAGTGGGACTGATAACAGGACACAACACACTAAACAAACACCTCTTCAACATGGGCGGAACGAATAGCCCTATTTGCAGAGCATGCATGGAGGCGGAAGAAACCACAAAACACATTCTGCTAGATTGTAAACAGGTAGAAGTATACAGGACAAAACACCTTGGGACTCCAGGCACCCTGCGCGAGGCAGCAGGAAACCTGAAAGCCCTGCTGGCTTTCGTCGAGGAGCTGGGGTGGGTGGAATAGCGCTACCCCCGTTACACGCAAAATAGGCACACTGGATGTCGACTTGCGGAGGAACGCCCAGTACAACTAACTAACTAACTAACTAGAGCTGTTAACTACAACGGGCGAACCCGTCACCTCAGGAAGTTGTAACGAAATTTGATCGTTCTGTCTCCCGTGAGGTGAGCGCAGAATACTTAGGACAATACAATCCACCGTCAAACTTCGCCACATACCCGTAAGAGGCCAACGCCTTATCCGCGAGATACCTAGGTATGTTAACCAGCGGGCCGACTCGTCGCCTTAGTTCCAGTTGTAACCAGATTACTCCGGTCTCCTGACTGGTTAAGAGTTCGAGGTCGCTTGCATGGTCCTCTCCCTTACGTAATTTATAAATATTCGTTTTCGATAATTTATAAAATGATTTTTAAAGTTATGGGTCACATATAGGATGAGTTTTTAATTAGTGACATCCTTGTCAATCGGTACAAAGAGGTAAGCAACTTTTAATAATAATCTTTATAAAAAACAAAACAAAAATATATTTTTTTTGCGAGTTTGTAAGTCTTTTTTATTTAGATAAGTTTGAAAAGCGTTAATCCCGCTGCGCCATCTAGCGGTAGGTAAAACGTCGCTAATACACAATATTAGCGATATTTTACCCACCTCTAGGTTATTATACTATAAAAAATTATACTATAAAAAATAAAAAAAAAGAATTAAAAAAAATAAAAAAAAGTTTTTTCCAAAAATTTGCATCAAAAATTGTTTAGTTCGTCGTATGTCTCATGGTCCTTAAAGTTAATAGACGATTCATACGACAGCCTACATCAGAGATAAAATACAAAAATACTTCCAAAATCACGACATAATCGCGGAAAATCAACACGGCTTTCTAAAAGGCAGAAGCACTATTGGGCTTCTATCTAAATTTGCAAATAGTGTAAACACAGCTCTAAATGATAAGGAACATGTAATTATGCTTTTAATAGACTTTTCTCGTGCATTTGATACCTTAAAACACAGTCAGTTTCCGAAAGTCTATGAAGAAGCCGGAATAAGGGGAAATGTATCGAGACTACTAACAAACTACTCTAAGCAACAGACACATGGTAGGTACAATTAATAACAAATTTAGTAGTGAGGAGATAGTAGATTCGGGGCCCAATACTGTACATCATGTACACAAACGGGATCGCGGATGTACCTCCGACTGCCAAATGTATACCTACGCCGATGACACCTCTTTATTTGCGTGTGACAGGGACATTAATACGGCTTCACAAAACTTGCAACACGATTTCAATAAAATACAGGAATGGGCCCATACCAATGGGCTGATAATCAATGCCGAAAAAACTAAAGTTATGCATATCAGGTCATCACAGGCAAGAGAACGTGGAAGTAGCTTTGCAATTAAATTCCACACGCATAACTGTCTACATAATCCACAACCGGACTGTCGGTGTGAGCATATTAAAAAAGTCGATGCTGAAAGGTACCTTAGACTAACGATTGATAAAAAATTCAACTGGGAAGTGCACATTAATAACATTTGCAAAATACTTAGACAAATAATTTTAAAAATCTACCACTTAAAATACATTCTCAAATACAATCAGCTGAGAAGTCTGTATTTTGCCCTGGTCGAATCTATTATTGCTTATGGAATTGCAATTTACGGCAACAAATTTAAAACTTATAGATCGCGCATCACATCTCTACAACACCGTATTTTAAAAATAATAGTTCCAAACAAGATTCGAAATAAATTCAGAAACGACCAGATAGGACTTTTCAAGTATTATGACATATGACCAGCTAATGTTTTATTTATTTATAGATTGACAGTTCAATATTTCGAGACTGACGAGTTCCGAATTTATGTCCAACATAAACACAGCACTAGACAGATACAAAATGAACGGCTAGTCGTCCTTCCTTTTCGCAACCTTTATGGCAAAAGAAGATTGAATTGGTTAATCCCTCATTTATTCAACAAAATTCCTCTAAATTTAAAAACTTATAAAAAATGTACAAAAACACAAAAAAAAAACGAATTAAAAATAGTTAGCTTTAAAATTAGTGAAAGTGAAACACAAGTGTAAATTTTAATGATACGAATAAGATTCATATTTTATTTTATTTTTCTTTGGCATTAAGTACGTTCATCTTTTTATGTAAATATTATTAAGGGGGTGGCTTTCTGTGCCGACTAATCCTTAGTAATGTAGCAGATAATGGAGCAGATATATTATAATATGCTCGAAAAGGCCACTAAAGTTGCACTGAAAGTCACCCTATCATAATCTCCAGGAGGTAAGCCTTAGGCTTGGCTGGATTTTACACAAAGCTGTATTTTTAAAAAATGATTAATAAATAAATAAAAAAAATAAAAAAAATAAACTTTTTTTGCAAGAACATAAGATGCTCTTAATCATCATAAATTTTCTATGTAATACATACTATAACTAACAAGTTTATTTAATAGTAGACTCCATGATGCAGTTTATTTAATAGTAGACTTCATGATCCACCAAGCATGTCCAATTAGTGATAACCGTGTAATTAAAATATTAGATAATTATCGACACTAGTATCATAGTAGAATGAAATTATGTACGTAAATAAGTTTTTTTTTTAAATAGAGCTGGATAGCATATTGCAAAGCATTCGTGTAACTTTCGTAGAGACTTTAAATCGCGCTCACTGGCTAAGATAGCGAAAGCTCAAATACTCTTAACTCCATAATAGACAAAATTTTAACAAAAATACGTGTGGCACTCGGGGACTGCCGCGGTAAAGCTATTGCATAGCATTATTAACAACTTATGCAATTATAATTATTTTTTTATTTTATTTATTTTATTTTTTCTGATATCAGATAACCGCGCTCTATCGAAAAACGTTGAAATTATTCCGAATCATTTGCGGCTGCGGTAGCAAATGATTCGGAATAATTTAAACGTCTTCCGATAGAGCGCCACGCACGATTTTTTTATTCGATAAAGCAAAAAACCGGATTATTCGAAAAAAATCGTAGAAATCGATCGCCGCGCTGGCCTAGGCCCGCGATAAAAGCTATGCAATAGCTTAAAAACACCGTTTTAATTTTTTTTTTTGTAAGTGCAGCATCCATGTCTTGATGAAACTTAGAACGGGCTATCATAATTATATGCATATACAACATTTCGTGTCTTGACCGTTGAAGAGTCCTCTCGTCGGGAGTCAACCCTGAGTGCAGCAGCCATGTCATGGTAAAACTTAGAACGGGCTATCATGACTGAATGCGTATGCAAAATTACGTGTCTGTGCTGTTGACCGTTGAGAAGTCCCCTCATCGGTAGCTAACCCTGAGTGTAGAAACAGGTCATGCTTACCATAAAAAATGCATCGTCGTCGGAACTGACTCAACATGTAAATTGTCAACTTCATATGATAACATTTGAGGAGTTCCCTAAATTCCTTATGTATCATCAGAACAGGATTTTGATAAATAATGGGACCAATCTCGAACTATATCCTTTGAATTAAAAAAGAATTTTCCAAGTTAGTTCATAAAATACGGAGTTCTGAGGTAACGATATTTTTTTTAAAATACAACCGAATTGATAACTTCCTCTTTTTTTCGGATTCGGTTAAAAAGGAAACAAAGCGAGGTCGGCAATTGTTTCATTTTACTTCCCCGGCCCGCCAACCGGACCAGAAGGGAAAGTATTGTGAACGCGCATTTTTTTCGAGATAAAGACGAAAATATCTATGTTGATATCTCTTGAGATTAAGAATGGTTGAAAGTGATCCCTTCCAAAAGCAATATTATTTTCAAATTTAAGGAACTAATGTGTATTTCATTGATGTTTAATAAAGCTATGGTCCTTTTTTACAAATGCTAGAATAAAGTAATTGAAAGAAGCTGTTTCAAAGTGTGGCAGCTCTCTGGAAGTCCCCAAAAATCTAAAAAGACTTGCTTTATGGAAGTCCCCAAAAATCTAATTAGCTCTTCCTATTGATGAATAAAAGAGATTGGCGATGATTTCTCGACATCGGACAGCGCGTTGACTCCAACAGCCAGACAGACACACTGACAGGCAAATAGACAGTGTTTATTTTCGTTTTCGTAATTAAGTTCTAAGTAACGCAGATACAGGCACGTATCTAGACTTCAGTTGCGGTGGGAGGGGACATTCATTAAAATAACGAACGCGGCACTCACGAAACTTGATTTTGCCCGTACAATGAAACGAAAATACGCCAGATTTCGGATATTTTAATCCAAATCATCCCCCCTCCTGAATACGTGCCTGACAGCGAGCGAAAATTAAGATCCTGCCTGATTCTCAATTTTCGCTCGACTTTATTTTTTACTCAAAACATTTCGGAGGGGGGTTCTCTGCCCCCCCCCCCCGCTCCCCTTAGATACGTCCTTACGCGGATATATTTGTTTTTGAGCAAAATCTATATTAAAATCTATTTTTTAGTGAATTCCATGTACTTTGCGCCTGAATTAGTTTGCTAGGTATGTTGGCAAAAGTTAGGGCAGATTAAAATGAAGGAGAATAAACTTTGTCAAAATATGAATCTCCTAATAATCGGTAACTTTGGGTGAAGTTGGATACATACTTTAACATCAAAATAGCAATCGATCACCAGTATTCTCATAATCCAGAAAGTTACACTTTTACATTTCTAACATCAGATAATCTATTTAGAGTGGTAGTGTAACAGTCTATGATAGTGTCATACCCCATAACATACAGATGCATAATTTTATTTTTTTTTTCTCAAGAATCATAGTAACAGATACAAATTCATTAGACCTAACCTAACTGGATCGCACGAGACGTCCGCACTACGGTAGGCTCAGAAACGTATAATTAAATACTGCCTTATAATAAATAAAATAATAGTCACGACTTTGAAGAAAGTCGTGAAATAAATTAAAAATATTCGCAAAACCACACAAACCTAGAATCTCACTAGAATAATATATAATAAACCTAGCCTAGTTATTAAAACAGTACCACACAAATCAAAATGTTATACTGTTATGGAATAATAAATGGAATAACTGTGTTTTGTAAAAAGGATGAATCGACGATTTTTAGTTACTTTTAAGAAATTTCAATATCCGGCCCATATAGCATAATCGTCATTAGGTACGTGCGACAAAAAAACGCATTTTTTTAAATGGCTGATTTGCCCATTTTACAAAACACCGATGATAATGGGCTCGATTTCTTTTCTTTGTGAACTAATATTGGAAAATAGTATGCGAATGAGACAGTGCAGTGCGTTAGAGCTGGTTGGTCTACACGATGCGGTGCGGCTGCAGCGCGGCGTCTTAACAGCGCCAAAAACATCATAAAAACATCCATTGATTTTAAATTTATTGTTTAGTTTTATGTACAGAATTTCCCAGGAAGTAAAGGATTTTAGAAAATTACAATAATAGTATTATTTGTCAATAGTGATTTTTAAACGACTGCCCAACAAATCTTTGCGGTGCGGCGCCGCACCGCGTCGTGTGGACCGGTCCTTAGAGCAGAATGTAAAATGAACGATCGTATCTTTTCCCCCACAAAAACTACCTGCTGAACATAAACCATCTGAATTAGTTTGAAAACATGTCATCCGGTCCTACATTATGCTGTGATATGTTCGATTGGTGGTTTTATGCTGTAAAAAGACAATTATTCATTTCATGTTCTACTCTAACATATTGGCCTGTCTCGCTCGCATGAACTAATTCAGATTTTAGTTCACGAATAAACGCAATCAGGCTTAGTATCTTCTTATCCAATCAAATACTACAATATTACGCATTGTTATCACTCGATGAAGAACGCACTATACAACTGCGTTTTTACGCTATTTATGTAATAACTTTGTAATCAGACTGCACATACAAACGCGCAAATCAAAACCTAAATTGTACGTAAATTCATACTTGTAAATTTTGCACGTAAATTCGTAATTGTAAATTTTGCACCGTGTACATCGGGCTTTACAAACAAATAATTTAATCAGCGACACTTTAACTAATTCTTACGTTAAATCTCTTGTAAAAACCGCCTTATATTCAAAATGCGCAAGTACTGTTCTTTTTCTCTTCGGACATCCAATGGTAGCAGCTATCGGGCGGGGAACATTTTAATATTTTTTAAATGGCCGAAGCAGCCGACCGCTCTTTGAAAAGTAACACAGTACATTGGGTCTCAGTATGTATCTCCGCCTAGTTAGGCAGATTCTAAAATGTAAACTAATAATAAGTTCTTATTTTAATTCTTAATGTCACGCAGGTCACTGATCTTACTTGCTGACTGCTTTCCGATATTTCGCTTTTATCTTTCAAACGACATTCGGCAACATCTTTTTTGTCCGTTTTACTTCTTCCCTTCAAAAAGAAATATTTCATTTTAATCTAAAATATTTATTTTAAATCTAAATTAGGCATAATTTTAATTTCAATCATGGTCCTTAATATTCTAAAAGACGAAAGTCACGTGATGGTGTAGTGACATATGATGATGAATAATGCATCAATAAACTCAGCAGACATTTTTAATTCCAAGATTCAATTGACGTCATCTAACCAGCAAAGTTTTCTATTTGCGTGATGACTAAGAATTGATAATTTCGTTTTTAAATGCGTCTTTCTTACGTTGCAATGAATTCATGTATTGAAATAGCGTCTTTCACAGCTGCAAAAATCAATTCACACGAACAAGCGCCTTCCTAGCGCAACTAACATCAGATTTACGGATATATAAGCGCGTACATTTAACTTATTACCCACTCTCGTTTGACGTTATCAATGATAAGCCATCTATATTCTAGCTTCCTTTTGAATAAGCATTAATATCGTGTTTACCTTACCGTATGTACGCCGAGGAAACAAGACATCCACAACGTTGGGCTCTGATCATATCGACAACGCACGACATCAGAGATTTCATACAATGATATAATAAAAAAAATACGTGTGGCACTCGGGGACTGCCACGGTAAAGCTATTGCATAGCATTTTTAACAACTTATGCAATTATAATTATTTATTTATTTTATTTTTTCTGATATCAGATAACTGCGCTCTATCGGAAAACGTTGAAATTATTCCGAATCATTTGCGGCTGCGGAAGCAAATGATTCGAAATAATTTAAACGTCTTTCGATAGAGCGCCGCGCACGAATTTTTTATTCAATAAAGCAAAAAAACTAAATTATTCGAAAAAAATCGTAGATAAAAAGATAGATAATTAAATTATCTTTAAAATGGTGCAGGTTTCATAATAATACGCCAGATAGTATTTGCGTAGTAGTCGTTTTTGTGTTCGGTTAGACCTAATTTCACAAATTAATTACACTATGTAATATAAACAAAATATAAAATATTCAAAGCTAAGAATATTAGGAAAATGTTCTTGTTTAACATATATTTTTTTCGAATCGTAAGCAGTACTGGTTTAGACGTAATTATCAGTTTAAAATCATTAATTTTCGTTAAGAAATTTCTTCATTCGGTCGCCGCGCTGGCCTCTAGGCCCGCGATAAAAGCTATGCAATAGCTTAAAAATACTTTTTGTCTAAAAACTAAATTTATTATGGTAAAATTAGTTATACATATTATATGATGCCTAAAGTATAACTATGTATATTTATTATTCAACTCTCAACATGTACACTTTCAGGGGTGTGCATTAACTTGGTAATGTTTCGCTGAATAGAATACGTAAAAATAAACCTAATGTTGAATTTATCCCATTTCTAGAAAAAAAGCATTTACTGACTTTTGGCATAAACTACTTATATAGTCGGCGATTGATCGAATCCAGAACTGCCCTTTCAATAAAATAAAAGCCTTTCATTGTTAAGTTGTTGTGGATTATTGTACTTTCTCCATTTCTCGATGAGACTGATATCCATAAACCATTCGCAACAATAATCGGGGCAAAAGATGGACAACTACAGCATAACAAGCAATAACTGGCAAAACACAAGGTAAAACTTTACGAAGGCCATAAAATCCAAGTATAGAAACAATTGGTATGGAAGCCAATGACGCAAAATAGCGATTGAAATCAAAGAAAAATATCCATTACTCTGCTTTCCCTGACCTAATGGGCCCTCGCTGAGTTGGCCACGAAGACCCATTCTGTTTCAGGGTCGGTCACACTCACGGGTTAACACCCATCCGATGGCCTCCACGCATGGGGTGCGAGCCTGGGTAGGACACTGGGTCAACCAGTCTCCCCTGGGAATCAATCCTCTGGCGCTCCTGGACGGTCTGCGCACCGAGCGGCGCAAGCCAATCGATTGTGCTCTCCGACTAACAATCGGGGGAGTCTGGGAACTGTATTGTTTCCTATAGAGCGGGGGTAGTTGTCTACCTTACGGCGACTGCTCTTGAAATGACCATTGGCCATCCGATCCCGGTTCAGAGTCGGGCAAAGGACGCCTTGGTCCGCGATAGATTCGGTGCACTCCGTTTCACCGCTTCGTAAGGGAGAGGACCGCGCAAGCGACCTCGAACTCGGAACCAATCGAGAGACCGGAGAAATCCAGGTAACATACCTGGCTACTCGCGGTAAGGCGTTGGTCTCTAACGGGTTGTGGCGTAGCTAGACGTCGGATTTGTTATGTCCAAAGTCTTCTACGCTCACTGCACGGTCGATAGAACGATGAATCGTTAAAACGTCCTGCGGTGACGGGTTCGCCCGTTGTGGTTGACATCTCAATATGCTTTCACTGACCCTAATTCCTAACTCATGAAGATTTCTATAATTTGCTCAAATTGTTAAACACCACTCCTAATTTTTTATAGGAGCTGTATTCACCCAAAATCAGATCATTTATTCAAAATATCATGTGTATCCTGCCATGTTAGCTATGTTCGCCAAACAACGCATTGAATTCTTGCATTCAAGTATGAATGTCTAAAGGCTAACGGAGTGAACGATTTACAAAGAAATAGAAGCGAAGAAATTCCAGTGAAATAAAGCGGAGGCAAAATCGTCGAGATGTCGTCTGGGTCAACCCAGGGTTGCCAACGGTCAATTTTTGACCACGATAGATAGATACAGTAGGTAAATTTTTTTATTGTTATTAAAAGGGTTAAAATAATACATTACAAAGTGGGGCTCAAGTCGCGCAACCCAGCTCGTCTGAAATTCAAAAACAGTGTCTACTACAATTGGTGAACTCGTCACCCCAGGTTGGTATAACGATATGTGATCGTTCTTTCGGCCATGGGATGAGCGTAGAAGACTTTGGAATGGTACAAACCTACCGTTCAGCAAAGCCACGAGCCCGACAGAGGCCAACGCCTTACGGCGAGGCACCGGGAAAGGTTACCAACGCCTTACGGAAAGGCACCCAGAGGGCAGCCTAGCCCCCTGACTACCAGTTTTGGGAGGATATCTCCGATACGGAGTAGTCGTTGAAATTGCAGCTATGATAAATTATTTTGATTGAACGTAAAGGAAATTTTTCTTCTTGGATACTTACACTGTGAAAACGGGCCGTTGGCAAAACGCAATTTTTACTCGGATAATGGCAAATCGGTGATTTCCTACCGAACACTCGTTTAAAATTACATAGTCGATACGGTTATTGTAAAACTGTTAAAATAAAATAGTGCTTTACAACAGCAGTTAATTCTGTAGATTTCAACTGCTAAAGTAGTATGTTAATATCTAACAACCGATTATGTTACAATCAACCGCATACTCGGTTTCTATTGACGATGTAATCATGCTAACTTTAACTGATAAAAGAAAGCTATTAACTACACGTTAAACTCTGCTACGAGTAACAGTACACACGGGTGACCGTAGCATACTGATCGGTAACAATATACTGGAATCAACAGAATAATGACTGTATGTTTTTATAAAAACGAAACATCACCGGAAAAAATAGTCACAAGAAATTTGAATTAAATAACAAAACAAAGAAAATTAAAATAATAGTTTTTTTTTAAGACTTAACAATATAAATAACAATATTTGTAAAATATTACACTAATTAAAATGTTTTCGAAATAAAATTGTAAATAATAATGTTTCAAATAATACGTTACAGCTAAACGAATACAAGTCTAGGAAATAATCACCTCTGCGTCTTTGAGGCAGCCTCTATATCTTCTCTTTGGCAAGGCGCAGAGGAGCTAAGTGCGCAATAAGTGGCAATAACCTGGGGAAGCACTCCTAATTGGCTAGACATTCTGACTTAGTGCAGTCGCTTAAGAATGGATTACCTCGGGAGTTCAACATCATATTAGATACTTAATTTCTATTAACTTAATTAAATTAATTATTTCAATTTTAATTTTGCATTAACTTAAAAAGGTTTTTAAAAAATGTGGTGCGTCTAAAAAGCAGTAACTAAGAAAAAAATCGGCTGTGTCACTTTCCCGGCAAGTAGCCCAAGACTTTCTCGGGAAGTAGACAATGACTGTTTCATCTGAAAAATATTACAATCCCCCCCCCCAAATTTTACCCATAATTAGCTTCTATACTATACATCACACTATGATTACCTGCGCGACCTGTTGGTGGGGAGAGGGGGTAAAGGGTGGGAGGAAGGAGAAGGTATGTGGGGGGGTAGAGGGAGAGAGGGAGGGTTGGAAAGGGAGGACTTGAAGAGGGGGGGGGGGTAGAAAGAGGGGGGTTTTGGGGAGAGAAGGGGGAGAGAAAGGGGAGAGAGTGAAAGGGAGGGTTGGGAGGAAGGTTGTGGTGGAGGAAGAGGGGAGGGGGTGGAAGGGGGGGGGTTAAGGGTTTGGCGCGCGAGGAGGATTGCTTGCCGGGGAAGTCTAGGTGTGACACATGCGATTTTATTACTTAAAATAGTCAAAAAGTAATTTTAAAGATTTCAATAATTTGACCGCCATCTAGATTGTTGCTAAAGTAAGCTGAATTGGCGTAAAACTTTTTGTTTACTTTCTGTCACATGTCATGTCACGTCCGCGTCGCACTTCGATTGTTCATATCCGTTTTCTCTAAGGCCTTGGTGATATTCCCGATCGTAGATCAAATGAGCAAGGCACCGCAACGTAATAACGAATTTATCCAAACAAATATTATTTGTACATAAATAGTAAGAATTTTTACATTTATTTTTTAAACATTACGGTCAATAAAGTAACCGTCGAATTTGATGGGTTTCAGCTAACAAGAGCTGTCAACTACCAGGGTTGTTGCGAATATCAGCATCAGCATCAGCATCAGCGGATTATTCGCATTATTTTCAATATCAGCATCCGCATCAGCATCCGCAATAATCGATGCTGATTTTTATTGCTGATATTCAAGGTCGTATCATCTCGTGTCACTCGTACGACTTGTAAATCCCGGGGGATTCTTGATTCGGGGGATCCCGGGGGACTCTAGCCGCGCAGGTGTTACATGCACCTGCGCCTAGCCGCGACAATAAACGAATGCAAGATTGACTGACTCATTACCGCAGCAGACATTGTCGGTGTAAGTAAACCACAAGTTTTATAATGCCTCCGCCATTGAAAAGTGAAGTATGGAAGTATTTTACATTAGTAAATAAAGATACCGCAAAGTGTAATATCTGTAAAATGGATTATTCTCGCAAAGGACGTACTAATACCTCGTTAAAAAATCACTTGAAGTTTAAACATCCAGAAGAGCATACCCGTTTTTTAAGCTGTGAGATCGAAAACCTGGAAGCCGCCGGAACTGCTGAAGAAGGTAGGGTAATTTTCTTATTTAGTTAAACATACGGGTGAGTTTTTAGTTAGTGATATCATTGAAGTGGGTGATTCAGTACATCGTCGAACTAACCAGGAAAATCGTTATTTTATTATTTTTGACTTTTTTCTAAAAAAAAACATGTATACGCTGTATTCTTTGCGGGGTTGTGACTACTTGTGACTTGTGTGACCTTGTGGGGGAGGCAAAGAAGCGCGTTGCGATTTTGTACACCTCTTTATTTAGTAGGTAATATAACTGTCTAATAAATGTTATGTATCTTACTTCCTTCCTACTATTATTATAAATGCGATAATTTAATACCTAACATACAACCTAACCTAGAACCCAACCTCCATGTCTAAATTTTAGAGAGTAAAATTAGTTTATTTGTTTTAGGTAAAATACTAACACCAATTCAGCGAGCAAAAAAGCAACAATCACTAGAGGAAGCATTTCGAAAGGATAAACAGTATGACAAAGATAACCCAAAGAGTTTAATTATTGACAAATTAATCGGCGAGATGATTGCTGTTCAGGACTTGCCATTTCATTTTGTGGAAGGTATTGGTTTCCGAAGACTCATGCTAGCGGTTATGCCAAAATATAATTTAAAAGGCCGCAATTTTTTCACTAACTATGTCTGTAAAGATTTATACGAAAAAGTTGCTGCAGAGGTGAAAAAAGTTATAAAGGAATTTAAATACATGACATTTACATCAGACATTTGGACGGATCCAAGTGCCAATGTTTCTTTGTTAAGTTTAACTTGTCATGGAACTACCGAAAATTTTGATCGCAAATCGGTAATACTAAAATGCGAAACTTTCGATAATCGCCATACAGGAGATATTATTGCCGAAAAATATGAATCTATGTTAACTGAATGGGGTATATCCAAAAATCAAGTACACTGCATTATTAGAGACGAAGGGTCAAATATGAAAAGGGCCATGGCAATATCAGAGTTCAGCGATATAGATTGCACAGCGCATAAACTTCAATTATGTGTGAAAAATGGGTTAAAGTCCCATCAAAGCATAATAGACATCTTACAAAAAATTAAAAAAATTGCGAACCATTTCAATCACTCGACAATAGCACAGAAAGAATTGAATGCTATTCAAGAACGCCTCAATCAACCAAAATTAACAGTTTTTCAAGACTGCGTCACGAGATGGAACAGTTCCTTTTATATGATGGAAAGATACTTGAAAATCAAAGATTCATTGAGCATTTACCGTAATAATAACCACAACATACAAGCTATTTTACCCGAAGAGTGGAAACTTATGGAAGACTGTGTGGAGTTGTTGCGACCTTTTGAAGAAAGTACACGGGAACTAAGCAATTCAAATGCTTTGATTTCATCCGTTATTCCGCTTATTCATGTACTTACGAAGAAACTTGACGACCAATTAGCTAAAACAGATAACTCAGACGCGATAAAACATCTTATTACTACCTTAAAAACAAATATTTCCGATAAATTTGATGATATAAAAAATAATTTCTTATTCGCAATATCCACCCTTTTGGATCCGCGATATAAAACCAAATTCTTCAGTGAAATTTCAATGGAAAGAGTTGAGACTGAAATTCTAAAACTAGCCAATATAAATAGAGACGAAATTGGTCCATCATCACCTAAGAGGTCAAGAAGAACTGCTCCTTTGATGAAAGCAGGAGACATAGAACAGCCCTCAACTAGCAGAGCTAGTAGACTAACCCTGCAAAGTGAACTTGCAGTTTTGCTAGATTCAAGTGACGAAGAAAGTAGTGAGAGTGACATCAATAACTCAATTGCGGATGCGAATTTGAAACTTAAAAATCTGCTAAGACAATATTACAAAGAAAAAAAGATTATTGTGTCACAAAACCCACTTGACTGGTGGAGAACGCATGGAACAAATACATATAAAGAATTTTCTGCACTGGCTCGGAGATTTCTGTCATCTCCGCCGGCAAGTGTTCCTAGCGAACAATTGTTCAGCAGTGCCGGAGTTATTTATAAACCTTCCCGTAATCGACTGCAAGCTGAAAAGGCAGCTCAGCTATTGTTTTTGAAATATAATTTACCGTTAATACAATTTCAGTATTAATTAATTAAAAACAGATGTAAGTTGAGTGGTGTACAGGCAATTATATTTTATTTATATAGGTATGTCAGGTAATATCACTTTACGTATTCAAGATGTTTTCGATAATTAAAAGTCACATAATTATTATAATTTGCCTTTTATTTCAAATATCTAATAAAATGATCACTTTTACTTACAATTTGATATTTGGATATATTTTATTTACCTAATTAATTAAAATCAGCATCAGCATCAGCATCAGCTGATATTGATCTCAAATAATCAGCATCAGCATCAGCATCCGCTGATATTTAAAAAACCTGCATCAGCAACAACACTGTCAACTACAACGGGTGAACCCGTCACCTCAGGAAGTTTTAACTAAATTTGATGTTCTATCTCCCGTGAAGTGAGCGCAGAAGACTTAGGACAAAAACAGTCCACCGTCAAGCTCCGCCACATGACCGTAAGAGGACAACGCCTTATTCGCGAGATAGCCATGTATGTTACCCAGCGGGCTTACACTCACGCCCTTACTTCCAGTTGCGACCAGATTACTCCGGTCTCTCGACTGGTTACGAGTTCGAGGTCGTAACCTTGAGCGGTCGTCTCCCTTACGTAGCGGTGAAACGGTGTCAACCGAATCTATCGCGGACCACGGCATCCTTTGCCCGGCTGTTCACCCGGAATCGGGTAGCCGATGGTCGTTTCAAAAGCAGTCACCGTAAGGTCAGCAACTACAACCGCTCTGTAGGAAACAGTAGTGCTTCCAGACTCCTCCGACTGTTAGTCAGAATGCACAATCGATTGACTTACGCCGCACGGTGCGCAGACCGTCCAGGAGCGCCAGAAGATTGACTCCTAGGGTAAAATAGCCCTAAGGCCAAAGTCCTACCGGGACTCGCGCTTCATGCGTGGAGGCCGCCGGATGGGTGTTGACCCGTGTGTGTGACCGACCCTGAGCTAATGGTCAAGGGCCCATTAGCTCCCTAGGGTTTCAGCTAATTGTGTTTTATATTGTAACTTTCTTTCTATTATCCTTGCAACAGAAACACAGTTGGCAACCTTGATTGTACTGCCAACCGCCCGCGTTTACGTGTCAACCGGCCTTTAGGGGAAGCCAACTCGGCTGCCCTGTCCCAGCCAGACAGGACGGACTTCCGTCTCGCAAACGTTCAAAACCACCAGCCGCCACCATCCCGACCACCTACTTGTTAGTACCTTCGCCTCCGTCGTTCGCCACTTCCTTGACAATGTTCCTTACTTAAATGGAGAACAATGTAAATATATTAATAATAATAAAAAAAACACAACTGCCTTTACAGAAAGAGAACTATTGTATTCATAACAAGGTAGAGAGGACGAGTAAAGTATTGAACATAACAACAAGATAAGACTGATTTTATTAAATATCTCCTTTATATTGGATACATTGATGCAATGCATCATTCATTATCTTAATGACATTTGATTGAAACCTCAAATAATTCTATAAAATTAAACGCCTTCTTTTAACTATTATCTTTTATTAATCTCCCAATTAAACTATATTTTTACATTAGTGCCATTTCTGGTCGCTTGGTGTAATTTAGTGTTTATTAGTGTAAACAAAATTGATGAGAGCGCTTTGACCCCCTTCCCATGTATTGAGCGATTTGACCCCTTTCCCATGTATTGAGCGATTTTTACCCATAATTAACCATTATTCTGAAGGTCTAAGCTATTCAAATATATATATTTCATTGACGTACCCGATTTTCTGTTAACGTCTGGAATCATTTATTTTTTATTTTATTTTATTTTATTCAGGAAACAGACAGTACAAAAAACATATTTACTTAATCAAAATATAACAAACATAAACCATTTATATGTTTCGACCAATTAAACGGTCATATAGTGCGTTATTCTATATAAAAGAAAAGTTTATAATATACAAGCAATTTTTAAAGTGAAAAATTTAATTATTAGGGTCTTTTAAATAAACAGAAAATATTCTGAAAAGTAATTGCTAAGTTACTAAACAGTCCAAAGTATTAAAAGAGTAAATATAAAGTAAATAGAGCAGAAAAACAGTAAATAGATTCATAAACATGTATATTAATATGGTAATAAATTAATTTATTATTAAATAGATAGTAATAAGAAAATAAAATATATAATTATGTAATGACACATTTTATGAGAACGAATAATAGAAAAAAGGAATAAGTTATGTAAATACAAAGATAAAAGGAGAATAACTATTTTCATAATAAACAGATTACTTAATTAAATGGTAATATATTAATAATTAGATTTTTAAATGTATCTGGGGTTGTGGCAAATATATCAACATCCATAAACACCGAGACAATTTGTAGTACTTTACTTGTAATAATTATTTTTATCACGATTTCCTATGAAATATTTGTGGATTACGTATTTATCCATATAAATACATATATATTTCTGGAACTACAAAACCTTTCTCAATAATCGAGAAAGCTACAGATTGGATTCTGGAGGTTGATTCGGTCTCTAAGCAGTATAAATTCCCTGAAAGTCTCGGATGCACAGCCCTCCGTCCAGATATAACTCTTTACTCTCTATCTCGGAAGGTGGCTCTTATTGTAGAATTAACTGTTCCATGGGAATCAAATATCCCAAAAGACCACGAGTACAAATTAAATAAATACCATGATCTTGCAAATGCCGTAACCCGGAACGGCTTCACTGTTCACCTTCACGCGGTGGAAGTTGGCGCTCGTGGCCTGCCAGCTAAATCTCTATTTCACCTCTTTAAAGATCTTGGCCTTTCCAGAAAAATAATCAACTCTTTCTTAGAAAAATTATCTAAAACTGCGATTTGCGCATCTCAAATTCTATGGCTTCGAAGGGGGAGTGAATGGGTGGTAAGGTGTACGCTCACATGTGGCAAGACAGCTGTCCTAAACCTACCACAGCCGGTTCGTAAGTCCGGAATCCACTGCTCACCCCCCAGAAGTGTAAAAAAAAATTAGTATCATGATGGGCCCGACTCCGGTCGGTGAATTCCATGGCAGCTCCGTTTGTATTTATTTATTATTTATATTCAGGCAATGCAAATTTATTGACATGTGGACATTTAGACAACTATTTACTTGATGCTTGGACAGTTAAAGTCCATATGACACTCGGGATAACATAACGATTCTATCAATTCAAATTCAAAGTCAAATTCATTTTTTTTATTTATCAAAAATCATAGTAACAAATACATATTAAATAACCCTAACCTCACTGGATCGCACGAGACGTCCGCACTAAGGTAGGCTCAGATACGTAAAGCTAATTACTGCCTAATGATAATTAAATAATACATTGCAGTATGCCGTGAAATCAATTTGAAATATTCGCACAAACCTAGATTAACACAGATAGGTGAACTAATACTAAAATTTTAAACTATCAATCACAATAAAAGTAATTATGGAAATATTTTTTTTTAAATCAAACAAATTTTTTTTTTGTATAAATTAACATTTAATAACAATAGGTACCACACACTTTTAAATCGATTCAAGCGTTTAGAAGTTATGGTGGAATAAAGAAACGGAAACATACATAGATAAATCCTGAACGCATTACTCTCCTTTTTTGTTAGGCAGTCGTGTAAAAACAGTATAACTGAGATACAATTTTAATTATTGTTCAAAATTATTCCATTAATTTAAATAAATATGCGATCATAACTAGCCTATCTCATACTTCTAAGGATTTCACTGCCTATGTATCTCTTGTTCTTTCCCATACATTTTTCACATGTCACAGTGGTGGCAGCAAATGGTTTTGTGCAGCTTGGGTTATAAGATTTAATGTGTTCTCGTTTCGGCCCAACTCATGAGTCAGCTCCTATTCAGTAGCCTCCTCGTGTGAGGGTCTACCCCGGGAAGGGCTCTCGCGTCTCAGGCCTCAAGGCTGGTGGATCGGTTTTGCCTGGACGGAGATATCCTGCCAGAACTGGTAGCCAGGGGGCGAAGTGGCCTACTGTGCAGTACCGGATTAGCCACGTAGCAAAAGTAGCAAATGCTACGGGCCCCGCGCATTGGGGGGCCCCGCGCACCCACGCCTGCCTAAGCGTAGAATTATCGCTGCAGCCTGCAACAGGCCAATGGGAAAACGTTGGTATGAAAATCTACAGCGATTCTTAAATTTTTTCTACAAATGATAACGCAGTCGAAAGGACAGCAAGTCCTTATTCAGCCATATCGTGTTCTAGTCAAAGAGACGTTAAAAGCACAGCAAGTCCTTTCGACCCGGAGGCCGGAGTCGTCATGTACAAGCCATAGAGAAGTTGAAGGTATGATACATGATTTTAATGTTGCTACATTTTCAATCCAAAAACAAAATGAAAGTAACATGTACTCCAACGATATTGGTGAATGGCCGTACAATTTTGATAGAGATTATTGGATTGCGAAAGGAACCAGCGAACTGCAACATATGAACAGTAATTTTTTTGCTTCAAAGAAAATATACGAAAAAAAAATAAACCACGATTCTGTCAAAAGTCATTTTTCTCATATAAACATAAACCAACGAATAAAATTCACGTCAGAGATTGGTTATGTTATTCAGAAACCGAAGGGCGACTTTTCTGTTTTGCTTGCAGTTACGGATTCAGATTATTCGCCACCACGGTTTACGAGAAAAGACATGAAGAAAGCACTCCGCATAGACAAGCAACTTGCGTTGTCGACTACAGCGGGCGAGCCCGTCACCTCAGGAAGTTTTACCGATTAGTCGTTCTATCTCCCTGCAAGTGAGCGTAGAAGACTTGGGGACAAAACAGTCCACCGTCTAGCTACGCCACAAGTCCGTAAGAGGCCAACGCCTTAACCGCGAGATAGCCAGGAATGTTACCTGGCGGGCCGATATTCACGCCCTTACTTCCAATTGTGACCAGATTACTCCGGCCTCTCGATTCGTTACGAGTTCGAGGTCGCTTGCGTGGTCCTCTCCCTTACGAAGCGGTGAAACGGTGTTTACCGAATCTATCGCGGACCACAGCGTACTTTACCCGGCTGTTCACCCAGGATCGGATGGCCGATGGTCATTTCAAGAGCAGTCGCCGTAAGGTCCGCAACTACCCCCGCTCTATAGGAAACAGTACAGCTTCCAGACCCCCCCCCCCCCCCGACTGTTAGTCAGAGTGGGGGGCTAACGTTAGCCCGTTGGGGGCTAACGGGCCCATGATGAGTTAGCCACGATGACCCATATGTTCAGGGTCGGTCATACTCACGGGTCAATACCCATCCGACGGCCTCCCCGCATGGGGTGCGAATCCTGGGTAGGATACTGGGTCAACCAGTCTCCCCTGGGAATCAAACCTCTGGCGCCCCTGGACGGTCTGCACACCGTGCGGCGCAAGCCAATCGATTGTGCTCTCCGACTAACATCGGGGGAGTCTGGGAACTGTATTGTTTCCTATAGAGCGGGGGTGGTTGTCTACCTTACGGCGACTGCTCTTGAAATGACCATTGGCCATCCGATCCCGGTTCAGAGTCGGGCAAAGGACGCCTTGGTCCGCGATAGATTCGGTGCACACCGTTTCACCGCTTCGTAAGGGAGAGGACCGCGCAAGCGACCTCGAACTCGGAACCAATCGAGAGACCGGAGAAATCTGGTCTCACTCGCGGTAAGGCGTTGGACTCTCACGGGTTGTGACGTAGCTGGACATAGGATTATACTGTCCAAAGTCTTCTACGTTCACTGCAGGGCGACAGAACGACTAATCGTTAAAACGTCCTGTGGTGACGGGCTTGCCCGTTGGTAGTCGACACCGCAAGATGTTAGTCAGAGTGCACAGTCGATTGGCTCACGCCGCACGGTGCGCAGACCGTCCAGGAGCGCCAGAAGGTTGATTCCCAGGGGAAACTGACCATAAGGCCAGAGTCCTACCCAGGCTCGCACTTCATGCATGGAGGCCGTCGGATAGGTATTGACCCGTGACCAACCCTGAACAGAATGGGTCTTCATGGCCAACCCAGCAAGGGCCCATTAACTCCCTATAGACCGCATAGACAAGCAATAATTTCGCTGTTGAATCGTAAAAACAAGGGTGCGTGTATCGATTTTCAACTTGTGAGCCAAATTGAGACAGAGCAAAAATATTGCCGAACACTCTTAAAACGAATTATTGCAGTAATAAAGTTTTTAGCAGAACGAGGTCTTGCGTTTCGGGGTAGTGATGAAATTGTTGACTCACCTCACTATGGAAATTATTTAGGCTTATTAGAATTAATAAGCAAATTTGACATTTTTATGGCCCAACATATTCAAAGTCATGCCAATAAAGGAAAGGGACATACGTCATATTTATTAAAAATAACATGCGAAGAGTTTATCCAACTAATTTCATCAAGCATACTGGACCAAATTATTTGCGAAATTAAGAGATGCAAATACTATTCAGTATCATTGGATTCTACTCCAGATATATCATATGTAGACCAACTGACTCTGATAGTGCGCCCAACTGACTCTGATGTTATGCCATCTGGACCAGTGGAAAGATTCGTTAAGTTCTTGGACATGGAAGGCCATACCGCTGAATAACTCGCCCAAAGTTTACTAGATTTTTTATGTAAAAATGGCATTGATATGAAAGATTGTCGTGGGCAAAGCTATGACAACGCCAGCAATATGAGCGGAAAATACAGTGGCATACAAGCACGAATTAAGGAAATAAATAATTACGCACAATACATTCCCTGTCTTGCACGTTTATTAAATTTGGTTGCTAAGAGCGCTGCAGAATGCTTTACAGAAGCAATAATTTTCTTTGATTTCGTTAAAAATCTTTATACGTTTTTTTCCGCTTCTATCTATCTATGGGGTCTTCTTACGAAAGCAGTTAAAGATACTGGTTCAAAAATTCCGGTTTTGAAAAGGTTGTCGGATACTAGGTGGTCGGCCCGAGCTGATGCTACGAAAGCACTTTTATGTGGTTTTGCCACTATTAAGCAAATTTCGGATGACATTTTCAATAACGTGGATCAAAAGGCAGAAAGTCGTAATCAAGCTTATGGACTAGTTTCAAAAATGAATAAGTTGGAAACGGGATTAATGACAATTGCGTGGAACGGAATCCTAGAACGCCTGCAAGTGACTAGTGCTTCGCTGCAGTCTTCCGATCAAGACCTTAACACTGGATACGCTCTTTATGAATCGTTATATGGGTACGTCCAAGTTTGCGGTCGACATTTTCAGATATTGAGGCAAAAGCGAAAGACCTGACCGGCTGTGAAGAATATCAGCAACAGGCTTCAAGACGAGGCAAGCGAAATACAAAGTACGACCATTTCAGCAGCTCTACTACACTCGACGAATTTGTTGAAAATCAAACACCCGGACAACCTTTTGAAATTCAGGTGTTTATTGTCATTATTGATAACGTACTGTCTGCTTTAGGTAAACGTATGAAAGCATACCATCATGCAAATAGTGTTTTTGGAATATTTCGACAGTTAAAATATCTTACAACATACGAGATTTTGAAAAAAACTCCATTTATCGTCAGTGCTTATGCAAATGATTTGGAAGACAGCCTAGGCGACATTGGTGCAGTTCGCTGAGCTGCTCAAAACAGATGTGGCTGCTGCTGCTATTGACAACAAGAAGCACGAAGCTCTAGAAATTCAATTTTATAAACTTTTAATGGATAATTCATTAGAATCGTGTTTCCCAAACGTAGAAATTGCCTTGCGCATTTACTTGTCTCTCATGATCACCAACTGCAGTGGCGAACGTTCTTTTTCAATATTAAAGCGTATTAAAAATGAGTTAAAGAACTCGATGGGCCAAGAACGTCTCAATCGCCTCGCCTTGATGAATATAGAATATGATTTGCTCAGAGACATCGACATCAATATTGTTATTTCTAAATTTGCTCATATTAAATCCAGAAAAGTTTATTTGTAACAGTTCTAAGCGTTTAAAAGATTCATAAAAATAGTATATTTAGTCAAATATATAGGAATCGATACTTATTTTGATTCACCAATATCTCAAATTATCCTGAAATATTGCCCACATTAACAACACACTTGATTATAAATCAATTGATTGTATGAATGTCATGATTTCTCATCAGTTTTAATTGTATAAGTTTGACATAATTATGAACGAAAGCCTTACTCGCTTGGCTGACTACTCGCTTTTCTAAAGGAATGGAATTTTTAAACTTTATAGAGAAATCATAAATCGATTCGTCAATAATGTCACGGTATAACGCGCCCATGATTGTATTAGAGAAAATATACTAAATAAGTTATTTAATAGTTGGACTATATAAATATGTATCTGGGCTTTTGTTGCTTATAAAAAGTTTTAACAATGTAGGTAATATAGGTCTATTGTATGAGAATATTAAACAATATTATGAAGTGAATTGTAAGCATTGCTCAATAAGGCGAAAAATATTGAGCACTGTTTATTTACTTTTGTTAAGCGGTGCATTTCCTTTTTTGTAATTATTATTAGTAAATTAGGAGTTTTTTATTGTATTTTATTTAGTGTTTGTTAATAAAGGTGCGCCGTACAATAATGGCTGATCTGTCGGTGTGAATAATATAAAAAACGGTCTGATTTTACTTAGATTGTAGTTTTTGTCCACATTGCAAAATTTCACACAGTTTGTTGAAAAAGAAAATTGTACATATGTGTAAATTTTTTAAACAACAATGCCACTGTTGTAAATATATTTTATTTTTGTATTTATATTGTCGAATATGATTGAAACTGTGATAGTTGAATAATTCCTCAATTTAATTTTTCTGCGGAGTTTTGGTCGTAGCTGTGGCGCCAAATTTTTTTATTTCTCTTTGTAAACATTTTTGGATTACACGGTACCTCCAAAAATTATATTTTATTACCTTGTTTTAGGAATAAAAGGGATATATCAAAAAGTTAAGAACATGAAGTAAACCAAGGGCCTTTTGAGAGAATTTGCTACGGACCCCGCGCTGGCTTAATCCGGCACTGCTACTGTGTTACCTTCCTAGTGCCTCGAAGTAAGGCGTTGGACTCTGGCGGGTTCGTGGCTGGTTGCTGGACGGTAGATTTGTATCGTCCCAAAGTCTTCTACGCCCCTGCCCACGGGAGTCAGAACAATCGTTATCGTAAAAACTTCCAGGGGTGACGGGTTCGCCCGTTGTAGTCGACATCTGCAAACTAGCTCCTCTTATCTTGCCCCCTTTCACAACAACCAACCTCTGAACGTTAAAGGGATTAAAATCTCATACACATTTAAAAATAGTCTAAGGGCATATCTTTTAGGTAATACGACTGCGTATATTTAAAAGTCTTATTAGATAATCGAATATATAAAATAAAAACATAGGTATGAATATTGAGATTTTTTTTTAAATAATAATTTTTATTTTTTAACCATCATTGATATATATTTTTTTATTTTTTTTAGATTTTTATATAAACTAATAATTTATTGATAATTATTATGACATCTTTAAAATGAGTATGATTAAATGAAATTTTCTGCCTTAGAGAATGTGGCAGCCTAGTTTGACTGTTGTAAATTGTAACTATTGTTTTTTTTATGAATAATTAATTTGAATTTAATGTAAGTAACTAAATACTTTTTATTTTTTAAATATTTATAAGTTTATTTCATTTATTTGTATTTATTTATTATATATGGGTCTATTTACATTTTATTTACCTATATCTATTGCTCGTATAACTGAAAACATGAACAAAAATATTACATGAAGTTGTTGTTTATTCAAAAAAGGAAAAAGGTATAATAAAAAACTTTTTAAAGCATCACTTTTTACAATTCTGTTTTTATTATTTTATCTATTGATTAGGTTTATATTGTACCAAATTTTGAAAGCAATCAGTATATTTTATTGCCTTCTGACGGTGTTATTATATAAATAGCTCTAGGTACAGCAACTTGCATAACATTTTAATCTTCTCTATAGGTATTTATCGTAATGTCAATTGCAAAATGATAGACTTACATACAATACTGATAATTGGATAATGACATGAAAAAATCACACCAGACAGGAAAGTGTCATGAGTGTAATAATTACACAGACGACATTACGCTAATAATAATTACATGTAATCGGTGTATGTACAGTTCTTTGGATAATTCGATTGATATCTTGCCATCGCGATCGTTTCGGAATTTTGAAGCTGTAACATCCTCTTGCCACGATAAAAATCTCAAAACTCTCCCGTTTCGATTCATGGAGCATCGCGCCTGAACTCTTGAAGGACGTGCGCGTAGAGAGTCGTTTTTATCATGATGAACGGCAGCAGGGTTGGTAGAATGTGGTACCTAGGTATTTCGTCATATATACTGGAGAACTCTTCCCAAATATTTTCAGTTACATCCAATATGCCGAGGGTCAGTGAGCAGTATTCTTGTGTGATAGGATTAGATGTTTTAACTGCAATGAAATAAGGTGTAAGAAATTAGATCTCTGAGCAAACCAGCATGAAGTTTTCGCTAAGGTCGCATGGAAGGTTCTATGTGCATGCCCAATCGCTCTCAAATAGGACCTAGAATCACCAATATATTATAGTAGCATTAAATCGGAATAAAAATAAAAAAAACCTCCATATGCTCAATGAAATGAAAGAAGAAACTTCAATCTTTATTTCTGGCAGAGAAGTTTATAATCTCATATATAAAAAGAGAAGTTCCGATTCACTCATTCATTCATTCACTGACTGACTCATCAACGCCCAGCCCTAACCCTTAGACCTAGGAAGCTGAAATTTTTAACATAGGTTCCTTTTAGAACGCAAACGCTCACTAAGGGCGGATTTTTCGAAATTCAACCCCTAAAGGGGTGAAAAGGGGTTTCACAGTTTGTATGGAAAACCTATATAGATGTACTTTTTAATTCGAAACTTTGAAAGACTACTCTAATAAACAAATAAGGAAATAGGTGTTTCATGTTTTTTCAAAATTCTACCCTTAAAGGGGTGAAACAGGGTTTTAAAGTTTGTATGGATAAACGATTTTAGTTGGACTTTTTATTTCGAAAGTTTGTAAGATTACTTTAATAAATAAATAAGGAAACACGTTTTTCATATTTTTTTAAAATTCAACCCCTAAAGGGGTGAAAAGGGGTTTCGATTTTTTTATGAAGAAACGATATAGATGTACTTTTTAATTCGAAACATTGTAAGATTACTCTAATAAACAAATAAGAAAACAGGTGTTTCATGTTTTTTTCAAAATTCAACCCCTAAAGGGGTGAAACGGGGTTTCAAAATTTGTATGAATGAACAATATTAGATGTGCTTTTTATTTCGAAACTTTGTAAGATTATTCTAATAAATAAATAAGGTAACACGTGTATCATATTTTTTCAAAATTCAACCCCTAAAGGGGTGAAAAGGGGTTCCAAAGTTTGTATGGAAAATCGATATAGATGTACTTTTTAATTCGAAACTTTTTAAGATTACTCTTATAAACAAATAATCAAATAGGTGTTTATTGGTTTTTCAAAATTCCGCCCCTAAAGGGGTAATACGGGGGTTTAAAGATTGTATGGATAAACGATTTTAGATGGACTTTTTATTTCGAAAGTTTGTAAGATTACTCTAATAAATAAATAAGGAAAGACGTGTTTCATATTTTTTTAAAATTCAACCCCTAAAGGGGTGAAAAGGGGTTTCACAATTTGTATGGAAAACCTATATATATATGTACTTTTTAATTCGAAACTTTGAAAGACTACTCTAATAACCAAATAAGGAAATAGGTGTTTCATGTTTTTTCAAAATTCTACCCTTAAAGGGGTGAAACAGGTTTTAAAGTTTGTATGGATAAACGATTTTAGTTGGACTTTTTATTTCGAAAGTTTGTAAGATTACTTTAATAAATAAATAAGGAAACACGTATTTCTAATTTTTTAAAAATTCAACCCCTAAAGGGGTGAAAAAGGGTTTCGATTTTTTTTACGAAGAAACGATATAGATGTACTTTTTAATTCGAAACTTTGTAAGATTACTCTAATAAGCAAATAAGGAAACAGGTGTTTCATGTTTTTTCAAAATTCAACCCCGAAAGGGGTGAAACGGGGTTTCAAAATTTGTATGAATGAACAATATTAGATGTGCTTTTTATTTCGAAACTTTGTAAGATTACTCTAATAAATAAATAAGGTAACACGTGTATTATATTTTTTTTAAATTCAACCCCTAAAGGGGTGAAAAGGGGTTCCAAAGTTTGTATGGAAAATCGATATAGATGTACTTTTTAATTCGAAACTTTTGAAGATTACTCTTTTAAACAAATAATCAAATAGGTGTTTTATGGTTTTTCAAAATTCTGCCCCTAAAGGGGTAATACGGGGGTTTAAAGTTTGTATGGATAAACGATTTTAGATGGACTTTTTATTTCGAAAGTTTGTAAGATTACTCTAATAAATAAATAAGGAAACACGTGTTTCATATTTTTTGAAAATTCAACCCCTAAAGGGGTGAAAAGGGGTTTCACAGTTTGTATGGAAAACCTATATAGATGTACTTTTTAATTCGAAACTTTGAAAGACTACTCTAATAAACAAATAAGGAAATAGGTGTTTCATGTTTTTTCAAAATTCTATTCTTAAAGGGGTGAAACAGGGTTTTAAAGTTTGTATGGATAAACGATTTTAGTTGGACTTTTTATTTCGAAAGTTTGTAAGATTACTTTAATAAATAAATAAGGAAATACGTTTTTCTAATTTTTTAAAAATTCAACCCTTAAAGGTTTGAAAAAGGGTTTCGATTTTTTTTATGAAGAAACGATATAGATGTACTTTTTAATTCGAAACGTTGTAAGATTACTCTAATAAGCAAATAAGAAAACAGGTGTTTCATGTTTTTTCAAAATTCAACCCCTAAAGGGGTGAAACGGGGTTTCAAAATTTGTATGAATGAACAATATTAGACGTGCTTTTAATTTCGAATTCCTGTAGGAGTACTCTAATAAAAAAAACCAAAATGCGATTTTCGTGGTTTTTCCAAAATTCAACCCCTAAAGGGGTGGAAAGGGGTTATAAAATTATTATGAAGAAACGTTATTCTGGTCTTTTTAATTCGAAACTTTGTAAGGTTACTCTATTAAACAAATAAGAAAATAGGTCTTTTTTAGAGAAGTTCCGCCCCTAAAGGGGTGATACGGGGGTTTAAAGTTTGTATGGATAAACGATTTTAGATGGACTTTTTATTTCGAAACTTTGTAAGATTACTCTAATAAATAAATAAGGTAACACGTGTATCATATTTTTTCAAAATTCAACCCCTAAAGGGGTGAAAAGGGGTTCCAAAGTTTGTATGGAAAATCGATATAGATGTACTTTTTAATTCGAAACTTTTTAAGATTACTCTTATAAACAAATAATCAAATAGGTGTTTAATGGTTTTTCAAAGTTCCGCCCCTAAAGGGGTGATACGGGGGTTTAAAGTTTGTATGGATAAACGATTTTAGATGGACTTTTTATTTCGAAAGTTTGTAAGATTATTCTAATAAATAAATAAGGAAACACGTGTTTCATATTTTTTGAAAATTCAACCCCTAAAGGGGTGAAAAAGGGTTTCCATTTTTTATGAAGAAACGATATAGATGTACTTTTTAATTCGAAACGTTGTAAGATTACTCTAATAAGCAAATAAGAAAACAGGTGTTTCATGTTTTTTCAAAATTCAACCCCTAAAGGGGTGAAACGGGGTTTCAAAATTTGTATGAATGAACAATATTAGACGTGCTTTTAATTTTGAATTCCTGTAGGAGTACTCTAATAAAAAAAACCAAAATGCGATTTTCGTGGTTTTTCCAAAATTCAACCCCTAAAGGGGTGGAAAGGGGTTATAAAATTATTATGAAGAAACGTTATTCTGGTCTTTTTAATTCGAAACTTTGTAAGGTTACTCTATTAAACAAATAAGAAAATAGGTCTTTTTTTTTTATTATTCTACCCTTAAAGGGTTGAAACAGGGTTCCACACTTTGTATGAATAAACAACATAAGATGTGCTTTTTATTTCGAAAATTTGAAGGATTACTCTAATAAAAAAGTAAGAAAATACGTCTTTCGTGGTTTTTCAAAATTCAACCCCTAAACGGGTGAAAGGGGGTTATACAATTTGTATGGAGAAACGATACAGATAGACTTTTTAAATCAAAACTTTGTAATATTACTCTCATAATCAAATAAACAAATGGGTCTTTCATGGTTTTTCAAAATTTCGCCCTTAAGAGGGGTAAAACGGGGTTTTAAAGTTTGTATGGATAAACGATTTTAGATGGACTTTTTATTTCGTAACTTTGTAAGGTCACTCTAATAAATAAATAAGGAAACACGTGTTTCATATTTTTTCAAAATTCCACAACTAAAGGGGTGAAAAGGGGTTTCGAAATTTGTATGGAAAACGATATAGATATACTTTTTAATTCGAAACTTTGTAAGATTACTCGAATAAACAAATAAGCAAATATGTCTTTTGTGTTTTTTCAAAATTCAACCCCTAAAGGGGTGAAACGGGGTTTCAAAATTTGTATGAAAAAACGATATTAGATGAATTTTGTAGGATTACTTTAACAACCATCTAAGCAAATATGTGTTTCGTATTTTTTTGAAATTTCACCCCTAAAGGCGTAAAAAGGGGTGTTTAAGTTTGTATGGAGAAACGATATTAGATGGACTTTTTATTTTGAAACTTTGTAGGATAACTCTAATAAACAAATAATTAAATACGTCTTTCGCGTTTTTTCACAATTCAACCCCTAAAGGCGTGAAAAGGGGTTTAAAATTTGTATGGAGAAACGATATTAGATGGAAATTGTATACTCTAATAAACATTTAGGCAAATACGTATTTAGTATTTTTTTTATTCAACCCCTAATGTGGCGAAAAGGGGTTTAAATGATAAAAAACAAATAAGCAAATGCATGTTTCATATTTTTCTAAAATCTACCACTTAGGGGGTGAGAAGAGGTAAATAACCCTAAAAATCAAAATAGAAGTCGCGCGCGACGGTTCCCGGACGTGAGAAGGCGCTAGAACCTCATTATAAATTCATCATTTGTCTCGATAACATGCGTAGCGCAAGCACCGCGATCGTCACATCTTCACGCCTTAATTACTTAGTTGATCATCATGAAGTACATATTGACAGGAGTACCTACAGAGAAGGACGTTAGATACCTTTATATATTACACGCAAAAACTTACCACTTGACTGGGAAAAAGGGATCTATCTTAACCCAAATTTAACGCGTGCGAAGCCGCGGGCAACAGCTAGTAAAGATTATATAATGTTATCAAAATAGGGTAAACCTATATAAAATTGTATAATATTAAAAAATTATAAAGAAACATTGTAGAAAACAGTAGAATATTGTTATATTTGATAAGGTTTGTAAAGAAATCCGTTTATTCTAGCGGCACGCGCCCACAGTTCTACCCCATAGCAAAAGCTCCCTAACCAGACTTGTAAGTAAATTTTATTAATAACCCAAATAGTCAAAATACCGATTAAACACGAGCTTTTTTACAAGAAGAGTCGGGTGCGGTGAGATGCGCGGCGCCGACCTCCGAGGACGAATCGCGGCGCTTGTGGCGGGCCGAGTGGCGCGGGCAAGGCGTCGCGATCGCTTCCGGCGCGCTCTGCGTGGAGTCGGAGTAAATAAAACTAGAGATAGTAGTACTACTTTTATAAATGAATAAAATAGCTATGGTTATTAAATAGCTCTTAAACTTGTCTAAAATTCCGTAATTGGCTCTAGCTAGTTTGCCTAATGACGGCTTAAAGCCATTTCCAAGATCAAGATTACCAATTTTGTTGTTTTCCAATTATTTGCACTTATGTAAAATTATAGCTGTAATAATAATTAACAGCTCCAAGGCAATTATTTTTTATAGCTGATAATTTATGAATAACAAAAATCGGTTTTCATAGTAATAAAATAAAATACTCACATAAATACGGAATAGAACACGCTCTATTTTTTCGCGATTCCTTCGATAGATTCTCTTCTAATTCTCGCTGGTTAACTGGGAGAGACCTTGAGGTATCCTCCTTTATACTTCTGTTTATAAAATAAAAAATACTGAATCAATACTTTGTGACTATTGTTATAATAATTATGGAGTATGGTTAGTTACCTCATTTTAAAATCAGAGGCCTCGCGAGAGATGCTGCTTTTTCTGGAGTCCCGAAGCAGCTAAAACAGTTAAAATGGGTTTATTAATATACCGATCTATTACAGTTATTTCAATTTCCGTCTGGAAATCGGTTAAGCAAATTAGTGACATTTTAATTCAAACTGTTAATCCTGAGTATTTCCCTTATATTATATATAAAATTGAATCGCATTTGTCCGATAACAAGACTGGTGTACATATATTTAAAAATCTTCAGGGTGATTTTAATTGCAGTATAAAAATAGGACGCTCATATCATTGTACGCTCTTCGCGGGCCGTCGATAATGACATCATTGTTACGTCATGTCATTTACGACATTTTCTCGATCGATTCAAAAGTCACCCTTCTGTGCTAATATTCCGTAAAGGCTGTTTTACAATCTCTTTTTCGTTTATCGACAACATATGTTGAGAATTTAGCTATTAGATTGTAACAAAAAAAATGTATCTAAGAAACTTTGGAACCTACTAAAAGTTATTCATAGTAAAATCTTATTACAAAGAAATTAAAGGCTTATTAATTATAATAGTTAATATGTCTGATGGCTACCTACTAAAATCCACTCAACACAATAATTAAAATAGTCAGTAATCGAATAATCAATTATTGACTATTTCAAGCCTAAAACTTGAAATAGTCAAAAATTGGAATTTAAACTTACTAAAAACTGTACATCCAAAGTAGTAAGTAATGTGTTAAATAATCAAACTAAAGCTAAAGCGTAAATTTAAAAACTAAAAGTATAAATATAATTATCATTCAAATTGGTACACTATTTGCAAAGTCATGGCCCTCGGTCAGATTATAAAAAGGGCGGCCTATCAGCATCTCCCTAATGTTTTTTTTGCAATTTTTATTTTTAAATTTTAAATTTTAGGTAAGGGCCATATCATATCTATTATATCCATATAATATGACACTTTTAATAATAATGTTTGAAACACCTGTTTTTAAGATGCTCAACAGATGGTAGGTTAAAAAATTGAAGATCTACATTTTTTTATTTGAAAGTGGTCGGTGGGCGAAATAAGTTTCAGAATCAGCGAATCAAATAATTATATCAATATTAAAAAAAAATCGACAATAGTTTAATAAATAACACAGAATAGTAATTTGGCTATTTAAAATACTATGATTGACACGCTAAAACACGCTGATTAAGCGGCGTTTGCCCGAGTATATATTTATCGCTAAATTAATGATCCTCTACGGCAGTGATTTTCAACCAGTGGGTCGCGGGCTATCTAAAAATAAAAATATAAAATATTACAAAACCTTTTTTTATGTAATATGCGAACATTTACAGCAAATTATGTAGTTCTAAGATTGAAACAGTTAGGTACATCTTCGAAAGTGAAAATCAGTTAAAATTATAGCGGTTTTCGTCATTGTTTTTACAAAACATTATTTATTAGATGCTTACAGTTACAGCTTTGAAACAGAGAACAGTATTAAGGGGGGCGCGTAAGAGTTTTATTTTCTTTTTGCCGAAAAGGGGATCGCTATCTTAAAAAAGGCTGAAAAACACTGCTCTACGGTATCTACTACATTATCGGCCGACTTATGCTCAGTAAATACGCCTGGGGACGTGGCACTATTACACTGTTTATTTTGCTGACGCATTTATTTTTAGCACCGATAATAGGGCCCTCAAGCATTCAGTCCAAATTGTAATATTTCCGCGAAAGACAACACCAGAACCACCATCTTGCTAGAAGATTCCTTTGCTAATCTACGTTCTCCGATCTACAGTACTTTTTTATGAAATTTGGACAGTATCATCCCCAAAGGACAGACTAGAGGACTAAAACGAAGAAGAAGGGTCAGTCGCTATCGATTGTTTTTACGTATCCCCCTTTACCATTCCCACTCCTAGCTTAAGGGGGCCAAACTTGCATCAAGAGTATCACTATATCACTAGAGACCCTTGTCACCCCCCTTGCCAACCCCACCCCTAAGGGGGGCTAGGGATGTCTTACCACTGTATTTTTTCCAAATAATCAATCATTGTTGATTGCCTTTAAAAACTCGTACAGTTATACAGTCATTTTTGTACAGCGTAAATTACGTCAGGTACCTCTATTTTCATTAATTATGAAGATAAAATATGCAACTAAATTAATACATCGAATACTGTAGATAATATTTAAAATAAAATCGAATTTAACCCACATATTTAAATTGCTTACTCAAAAACTTATTTTAAAGTGAATAGGCATTGTAGGAGCACCAATAGCTGTAAATCATATACCAATGGAAATATATTTTTATGTAAAACATTTATTACTACAGCGACTGATCTCAATTATGAGTCTTTCTGAGTTATATCCTAATGAATATGGCAAAGTACCTATATCCCCTAGGGCACTTAACACATCCAGGTATTGTTTTTAAATAACTGTTTAAACGACCAACAACAACCGTCGCAGATTTTTTTTTTTTTTTTTATTTGTTGAGTGGGGCTTTTCTAAGGTCTTTATGAGTCTTGTAACACGGCGACCATTGCTGATCTATTGTGTTCGCCACCTACTATAGTTCTGCGTTGAGCCTCGTGTCATTTAAGAACCGCAGTAGGCTTTTGGCGCCAGATTGTTTTACCTCCTCAGGTTGGAGGTAATGACCACCCAAGTGGGTGTATCTTTTACGCATCAGCGGGCCACACTCGCACATGAGGTGCTAGGGAGTTTCCTCTGCCCCTTGGCAGAGCCTGCACATTTTTGTGTCTCGGAGCTTGAGGTTGGACATGTGTTCATGTTCAGGCCACAATGCCCCGTGAGCGCCCTCGCCAGTATGCGTAGATTGTTCCTATTTAGCGATAAGGCCTCACGGGCCCGTCTTGCGGTCGTAAGCATTAATTAGCGCTTTGGAATGATTCAACCTTGGCGTGTTGTTCCAGTGGTTGACGGATTGTTCTAAACATATTTGTTTGAGCATTAGGTTTGCAAGGCTTTTTGGTACGCCACAGCAAGTTTCAGGGCCGTATAACGTTCCCTTTGCTCCCGTCTTAGTAAGTTCATCGGCTTTTTCATTTCCACCGTCGCACAATACACGCAACGATAAACTACATACGCTGTGTTAGTACAAACTATATATTCCTAAAAATGCTCGAGTTATATGGAGGAGCAGTATATGGAGGGGGAATACTGGGATATGTTGCTTGAACCGTTGATTATTACACTGTATAATCAATGCTTGAACTCTGTAATATGTCTCATGATTTCACTCCTGCTCTGTTTACTAACGTATGAATTATGCTAAGGTCAGCTGTTCAACATGGTATGCCCAGTGACCGTACATTATAATATACTATCTTCACTGCAAATAATATATTTTAATTAAATAATTGGCATAGGGGTTTCCGTGAAGCCATGTTTTACAAGATTCTGAACTTCAAAACTCCAAATCGGCACTTAATTGAGGTAAGTTGTAGTAGTCATAAATATTGATAGCGTCCTTAGCTACGTTAACACCGGTTCTCATCGTTGTAACCGAAGTTAAGCAGCGTTGGGCGCGGTCAATATATGGATGGGTGACCGTCTGAGTGTTTGACTGCGTGATGCTATAAATGCCCACCTAGAAGATGTTGCCGATAGGCAACGAGGCGGGTTCCATAAATGGCACCAGCCTTGTGGATGAAAAAATATTTATCTTTCCAGCGGTAAATACGTTACAGTTATTCAAATGGTTATTGGAGAGGTGGATCTAGCACCCACACATTTGCCCATTGTCCTTCATTTAAGTCACAAAACTCGAATACCAACATTTAAGAATACTAAAAACCTTAATACGCTTAATATTAAATAATTTTTTGATTATTGAGATTTTTTTGTGGATTGGTATTATTAAAAACGTACCTAATTAAAATAATAAAAAGAAGAATGTTATTATCAAGATATTGTATAAATTCATTAGAATGACCATAAACATAAGAATAAAAACGTAGCGTTAAAAATAGCAAAAAAAATTATTAGCATTGTCAAAAAGTAAAATAAAATATCTTATGTGATTACATTACAAATAAAATTAGTCAATATATTATTATACTGTACATTGTAATAGAAATACAAAGTCATACGTGTACCGAGCTTGGTTGAAATCACTTCCGGCATTCCAGTGTACTTTATGTATGCATGTTCCAGTTATGCTGGAACATGCATACATACACTAGACACAAAAAGTTAACAATGTAATCGATATTAAAGTAAGTGTCTGAGCTATTAATATATGACAATGTAAAACTTCTTTACCAATACGGTTTTTAAATACTGATCGAGGGTTTCTTACACGACTGCCCAACAAAAAAGGAGTGTTCAGAGTTCATCTATGTATGTTTTCCGTTTCTTTATTCCTCCATAAATTCTAAACACTATAAAAAATTTAGAAGTGTGTAATATTGTTTGAATTGTTATGTCATCCCGAGCGTCATAGCGTATCTTAACTGTCCGAATATCAAGTAAGTAGTTGTCTAAATGTCCAAATGTCAATAAATTAACATAAATATATCGTGGTTAGTACCAAATGAAAGAGTCTGATAAACAGGACGTGTATCTTATGGATTGATTTCGTTTTTTTTTCATTATTTTTTATATTATTGGTGAATTATTTTCTATTAATTGTTTTCTACTGTTACATTTTAAATTATATACATTTTGTATTTATAGGCGGAATTTTGATTATTCCTTGATTTTGATTTTTTCTTTATTTTTTATATTATTGGTGAATTATTTTTTCTAATTGTCTTCTACTGTTAGTTCTACTTATCCGGTCTGTTTAGATTTTTTCATGTTAAACCAGTGAAATAATTACATTTTTTAATAAGATATTATAATTAGCAGATAAGTCAATTTAGCAGATAAGTAACTTTGTCAATCTGTTTTAATAACAGGTAATTGTGAGATACATAGTTTTACGCATTATCACCATAAATGTACCACCACAATTTCGGACAATAAAAATATTTCTATTTCTATTTCTATTTCTAAATACATAAATCACAAATATTTCATAAAAAAACGTAATAAAAATAATTATAAATACAATAGTTTACTTTCTGTAACGGCAGTCGTGTTTTCTATTATTTGTATTATAATTACTTCCTAATTCAACCTTTCAAATGTTAAAAGACTTTTATGGCAACCTTTACTATAGCAATTAAGACAATAAATCGTAGCCGAGCGCGGTCTCGGCATTGACCCTCGATGTGGCGAAATAATTATTGGTGTCGTTGGGCTGGCCGTACCAGCTGACATAACTGCATCTCGTACCATGTGCAAGTCATTTAGTTACTGCGGTAATTATTAAAATTATTTATAAGTGTATCGATGAGGTGTGGCTATTTATTACGTGGCGAAAACGTGACGGGATAATACATTGAAGGGTCACGGAGAAAAACGATCAATGTAATTTTTTTGTAAAAAATAATATTCTAATGCTATCTTGTGGCTTGTTCCCAAACGAATCGAAGTATAAATCGATTTTCGAAAAGAAGATTATAGTCTGCCTTTATACAAAGAGAATAAAACGTGTTACAGGAAAGACTGATAAATATACACCTTCAATATACAGATACAGTTGACATGAATTCGATTCACTTCACTTGATTCATTCAATCTGAATCAAGACGCGTCTGAAAACTTTTTCATCGGATTTTTCTTCTAGAGCGTCATGACATGGTCGCTAGCTAATGGCCTCATATACAAGCTCAAAGGGCCATGGCGAGAGCAATGCTTGGAGTTTCACTGCGTGATAGGATCCGAAATGAGGAAATCCGCAGATGAACCAATGTCACAGATATAGCTCGCAAAATTGAAATGGCAACGGGCAGGCCATATAGTTCGCAGAACCGACAACCGTTGGGGGAAAAGGATTCTCGAATGGTGACCACGAACCGGTAGACGATGTATGGGAGAACCCCCACTGGATGGTCCGATGACATAACCAAGGTTGCAGGAAGTAGGTGGACGGAGGTGGCTCAAAACCGCCCGTCATGGCATTCTATGGGGGGAGGCCTATGTCCAACAGTGGACGTCTACCTGCTGATCGTAATGATGGTGATAATTCTGATGAAATATACTGATTACTACGTTTTGTGAAATATTACGTTCTTTATTTTTAACCGACTTCAAAAAAAGGAGGAGGTTATCAATTCGGTTGTTTTTTTATGATATATGTTTGTTACCTCAGAACTCTGTCATTTATTAACCGATTCGGAAAATTCCTTTTTTTATTTGAAAGGCTATACTTCCAGATTGGTCCCACTTTTGTTCTAATGATATGATCCATGAGGAATTGAGGAAACTCCTCAAATATTATCATATGAAGTTAAAAAATTACATGTCGCTTTAGTTTCGATGACAATGCACTTTTAATGATAATCATGACCTGATTCTTCACCTAGGGTTGGTTCCCGACGAGGGGACTCCTCAACGGTCCACAGCACAAAATTTTGTATACTAAGTTTCTCCATGACATTTTGTATACTAAGTTCTAAGTTTCACCATGACACGGCTGCGGCACCCAGGGCTGGCTTCCTACGAGGGGACTCTTCAACGGTCAGCAGCACAGACACCAAATTTTATATATGCATCTAATTGGATGCATATACAAAATTTCGTGTGCATATACAAGCTGTCGTAATTACGACAGCTTGTTATAAGTTTCACCAATACAGGACTGCGGCACCCAGGGTTGGCTTCCAACGAGGGAACTCCTCAACGGTCAACAGCACAGACACGAAATTTTGTATACGTATTAAATTACGATAGCCCGTTCTAAGTTTCACCATGAAATGGGAGCTGCAATTATTTAAAAAATAAAGTCGTTTTTTTGTGGTAAAATTTCTATTATTAAATATTCAAAAAATTACGTCTATGGATAATATCAAAATAAACTAAGAACTATGACCTATTGAGATACGTTTTAAAATGCGGTTTTAATCAGGTGGGAGCTTTTCTTTCTGGGCCGGGGTCATGCATATTGCAAGCACCCGCCTTACCAGTAAGACAGTGATTGATTTATACGAGCTCTATTCTGCGGGGTAGCTGGAATACGACCTAAGCAATCACTTTGTCACCTCGGTCGCTTCAAATAGATGGGAAAAGTAAAAAAACGACCTGCATGGTATGCCTAAGACAGACTTCTTATTCTTCTCGTTTTTTTCTAATTTTTTTTTCTTTTTGTGGTTAATTATTAGAGGTACATTAGTTATTCTTCTTCTAAAAGTGCCATCTCCTATCGGAGGTCGGCGGTCATTATGGCCACTTGGGCCCGTGATGTTGCGGCGCGGAACAACTCGGTGGTTCTTGAGTTGAACCATTTAGCGATGTCTTATAGCCAGTGGGTTTTTCTTCGGCCAGGTCTTCGGCGGCCTTTTATCTTTCCTTGCAGGATTAATTGGAGAAGGTGGTATTTGTTACCAAGCATTATGTGGCCCATGTATTGTAATTTCCTTCTCTTTGTGGTTTTTAGTTATTACAATCCTTTGTGCATTCTTTGCAGCACCGTGATCTCTAAGCAAATGAGACTATCCGACCTTTGCAGGACGGATAGTCTCATTTGTATTATGAGCCGTCAAAGTTAATACCAAGTTTCCGTCGATAACTCTCAAAAGTTTAGATTTTTCTGTAATATCAGACAAAGCTGAAAGTTCTGGTATGATTTTCTAAGAAGCGTAATGTAGTGGTAAAGTTATGATGAAAGAATTTCATATAAATAAAGACCCTAAGTAGTCACAAATACAAAATTACCAAAAAAATTTTTTACGAGAATACATCAAATTTTTCTTGGTTATTATGACTGAATAACTAAATATTTTTGTATGAAAATAAGTAAAACAAAATAATAGTTTTGGTAAAGCATTTAATAAAGAACATAACCGTATTTACAATATCTGCATATAGTTCCGTATTTTGTGATAAAAACATCGACATGATTGAATAAGCGAGTTTTTTCAGTTCGCCAACTTTCTAATATTTATTCATTATTATCTTGTTTTACGAGATAAGGTTATAATGTTTTATATTTCAAATTTCAATGCGATCATTTTACAGTTCTTTTTTTATGATCCGTTTAGTGGTTTATGACTTATGGTCGTTTTTCTCAAGGCCGTCGATTCAATCCGATTTCATGCTCGACGGTTTCACATTCGAAACGGTACGGGCGAGGTTTTACTTCGCAAGAAGAGGGGTTGAAATCAGAATGAAGATACCTATATCATCATACTGGATAAGGCACACAAGTGTTTCTTGAGATTATTGCTTTTCAAGCAATACGGATGTTAGCCATTTTTGTATCCGACTGCATTTATCACAAGCATGGTTGGCTGTAATTCTTTGTCTCAGAAGAGAAAAGCTGACCATGTCCTTATTTTTAACCTGATTCGAGGTAAAACTGATAACCCTAGCTTACTAGCTAAGGTGGATCTTTTCGTGCCTAATAATTATCTTCGTGCCTGATAGCACCATCTTTTCGCGAGGCCAATCTCGCGCACTAACCTTACGAGGTGGAACTTGTAGCCGCGTGCTTTTCAGTGCTTGAATAGCATTAACTCGATAGCACCAGATTTCGATATGTTTACCGCCAACCCTCATATGTTTAATTACAGGTAAAAGAATATTTTCCTCATCATACATTACTATGTACTATAGTATTTTATGCGACATTCTATTTATATAGTTACTAGTTGATATCATTATTAATTTTACTTTTCAATACATTGATGTTTTTGCAATGTTGATTAGTAATAAGTGAATAAGCAAATAAAGTAATTAATTAATTTAAATGATAATGGCTTGGTATATACCAGTTTTATTTTAGGCAAAACACTCATTATTAAATATATTCAAAACAAAAAACAAAAGCTTAAGCCCTAATTTGCCTTAGAACTCGTATAATCCAGCCATAAAGAAGACAAATGGATAAACGGAAATTTATGTATAAGCGGAAATTCCCTGTTTTTTTGTTTGCTATATATCGAATTAAATTAGCATTTTGTTAATATTAGAAAGAGCTATTAGACAAAAAACCTAAAAATAACAAAAGGTCAAAATGATTCGATGGAGACTCGGTTGGAGGATATGGCTGTTGTGGACCTCGTTATTCTTACAATATTGGTAATTTTTATTTTATTTTTAAAGCGTATTAAATTGTCCAAGGTCTTACTACCATATGAAAACCAGTATTTTACTACGAAACGAAAAATGTAGATGGCGCTTATGTTTCTAAAATAGATTATTATGTTCAATTTGGCAACTTTCGTTGTATAACTTTTTTTTTTGTTTTTTAATTATTTATTTGGTAATTACAATTATCTACAGTAAATGGACATATACAATTACAATGTTATAGCTGAGAATCCAGTAGCAAAAAACTGATAACATGTTATGCCAGAAACTGTTGCCAGTGATCCTATTTTAATGTCGCCTAGGCAATAGCCTGTTTTAAGGCGGACATTAAAATTGTTGTAAATATATTATAAACCAATATAAAAAACTAAGTAATTAATTATGGCGCTTAAGAACACCTATACGGTATAAAAAAAGATATTATTATTCTAATATGATGTTCATAAGGAGGAGGGTTAGGGGGTTAGAGGGCGCGCGGGAAGGGGGAGACTTGTCTGCTTGCCGGGAAAGTCTTGGAGTGACAAAACCGATTTTTTTTCAAGCAGGGAAGACAACGAATCTATATAGCTATATCGTTGGTTAACATCAAATATGTTCAGTAAACGTGTGCAAAATAAAATATCTTGGAATTCGGAAACTAAATTAGTATACATAAGTTAGAAAAATTCTAAACCAATATTTGGCAGTAAAACGCAACTACGATGTGAAAGATATCTATTTTCTTCTGTCGTTGATTTGATTTTATTTGCATTTAACTCGAATATTGCTGACTTAAAATATACACTATTCTACATATAATTTTTTTCGCAAATATTTATATATGACGTAATACAATACCAATATTGTATACACAGCATAACTCTCAGGAATAACAATTACGCAAACATATATATTTCAACTTCAATGTATTTATTAATGTCTCAGAATGTCTTCAATTTATTTATTAATGTTTCAGAATGTTTTCCCTTAGGATAATTTGGATTCTTTGCGTTCATAAATTACTAATAATATAATGTCTTAAATTAGTGAATAGTTGTCTTTATTTCTTCGTCTTCTTCTTCCTAGACCCTGTCCCATTTGCTTGGGGTCGGCCTTTCTTGTCCTCCTTCTCCATTGACCACGATCTTGTACTGTGTCGGCGTCGAGTTGAGCTTCTCTCAGATATTTTTCAACCCTCGTCAACCAGGTAGCGGATGGTCTTCCAAGAGCACGTTTTGTCGTTGGCAGGTCTAGGAGCAAGCTTCAACATGTGATCATCTGGCCGTCGCTGGACGTGACCATACCACTGAAAGCGTCATTCTTTGACTTTATCAATTATCGGAGCGACGTTAAAACTTCCCCTTAAGTACTTATTTCGGATTTTGTCTAATAGTAACGACACCCGCTGACCACCGTAGCATGCGCATTTCTGTTGTATGTAGTTTATTAAAATGTTGTTTTTTAGTCACCTAACATTCTGATCCATACAAGACAGCAGGTCTAATGGCTGTCTTATACATTTGCCCTTTCATCTTAAGGGGAATTTTTCTGTCGCACATAACGCCTGTTAGTTGTCTCCACTTCATCCATTCTGTTGTAGATCTATGAGTAACATCGTTGTCAATTTTTCTGTCATTGCTTAGTATTGAGCCTAAATATTTAAAATTCGTCACCCTCGTGAAGGCGTAATTCCTAAGGAGATCTTGATGTTATTAGGGTTAGTGTTGTCATCAAAAATGCACGATATGTTTTATGCCTTCTTTCTACTAATCATAAGGCAATTTGTTTCGAGTGCCTCAATCCAAGAGTTGAAGTTTTGTTGTAGGTCGTTTACATCGTCCGAGGCCTAAAACAATATCATCGGCGTAGAGTATGTCTCAAAGCAGTGAATTTTGACACTGCTTTGTAAGGTGGTCCATAGCGGTATTAAATAGCAATGGGCTCAGCGTCGTGCCTTGATGTACTCCGACTTCAATCTCAAACATCTCGCCTCTACCTGCAGGACTAACGACTTGAGTAGTGACAGATCTGTACATGTCTTGAATAAGTTTGATAATGTATTCAGGTACTAGTTTCTGTCTCAGTGTTTCCCAGATGGGTATGATCAAATGCCTTTTCCAAGTCTATAAAAACCATATGTAGGTTTGTCTTGTTAGATTTTGCCGATTTTGACTGTTTGAATAGCGTCTGATGTGCCTTTCTTAGCTACGAAGCCACACTTATTTTGTGTAAGGATTACATTTATTTTATAGCTCTATAAATACTGCAATCTATGACATCTCCTTTTCCCTTGTAGAATGGTATTAGGAAGCTATTGCGCCATGAGTTTGGCAAGGGGGGAACCCTGTAATAATTTATCAAACAATTTGTATAGCCAGAGTACTCCCTGGTTTCCTAGATGTTTTCAGACTTCCGGTGGTATTTCGTCTGGACCTGGTGCTTTCTTATTTTTCATTTGCTATATTGCTCTTTTAACTTCTTCTGGAGGGCGGTCCTCGCACGTGGCACTCTACGTCTAGGGTGGTCCTCGCACTGCCTCAGGCTTACAATAATCCTGATTCCTGGGATAAGATACATTTAGTAGGTGTTTATCGTATTCAGTCCATCTGTTCTTAATGTCTTCATCTTGTGTAAGTAGTTTGTTATTCCTGCCATTTATGTATTTTATAGTTGTGATGTCTTTTGTATTATTATGACGCATTTTAGCTATTTTGCATATATCTATCTAATTCTGACTTGGCTGACTCTAATTTGTCGTAAAATTCTTGATTTGATTTTGCCATTGATATTGATACATGTCTCTTGTTTGTCTCTTACTTTCCCTATAGTTTTCGAAATCAGTTTCATCCTTTGTAGACTGCCACAGCATAAACGAGTTCATCTTGGCCGTTACCGCCTCTTTAATTTTTGCGTTCCACCATTCAGGTTCTTTGTCAGGTCCCTTTTTTCTTCTTGTTCAGCCTGGGTGTTTTTCTGCTTTGCTTATACAGACTCTTTCAATTTTTTCCATATTTCATTTGGTGACATATTTGTGGTATCAATGAAAATTAGGTATTCAGAAAGTTCTTTTGTGAAGAGTTTTCCAACTAGTTCTTTTAAAGATATCCATTTAAGTTTTGGTGTTAATGTTTACGATTTATTTTTATCGGTTTCAGAAGCTTGTATACGGTAGCCGATATTGTGTTCTGAGTTGTGAGTGGTTGTTCTTCTATGACTTTGCAGTCTTTGTAGTTACCCAAATGTTAACGCTTTGCTAGTACATAATCGATTTGAGTGGCATGCCCTCCACTTTTGTATATGACTTAAAGGGATTCTCTCTTTGTAAAGAAGGTATTTATAAAGGCTAAGTCACAGCTAGATGCAAATTGCACGATGGTGTCTCCGTCGCTGTTTCGCGTGCCATAGTCAAATCCAACATGCCATCTCTCTGCGTTTGTATTTCTTATACCAACATGGCTATTTAGGTCTCCGCCCAAATGTAGTGTTTCTTCTGGCGGAATATTTTGTACAAGCCTATAGAGGCCGATCACCATAGAGGCCATCCCAGAACGCCTCCTTCTCACAACCCGCAGTGCCTGTCTGTGGTGCATATGTCGATGCTATATTGAAACAGGGTTGTTTTCCGAGGGCTATATTTACGGCTATGAGCCCATCACTTACCCTTTCGATGTTTATTAGTCTTGCTGTAAAATTTTCCGATAATATAATTCCAACGCCGTTTTTACCGGTGGTAGTACCATTACAGATGAGCTTGAACCCGTTGCCTATAAGTTTGGATTTTGCACCCTTCCACTTGGTCTCTTGCACACAGCATGCATCCGATTTCCTCCTATTTAGGACGTCGCTAAGTTCCGCACTTCTGCCCGTCATGGAACCTACGTTCCAAGTTGCTTATCGCAATGATGTGCTTGTGGTTTGACCGTCGCTTACTGGGGACGTTATAGTATTTGTGCTCATTTTCATATTGTGTAATTTCATGGACAAGGAATGAAAAGTGGCTATGGTATTTTACGGCCGGTTGCCACCTGACGTATTTAAAATTGTAATAGTTGTCTTTTATAGTTCAAGATATTTAATTATGAATACAATATAACTCAGCCTCAATCAGGAATAACAATTACGCAAATATATATATTTCAACTTAAATTTCTTTACAATATTTTAGAAAGTGTCCATTAAACTAATGTATTTTGTTGTATTGTTAAATTGCAATATGATAAGTCTTTGAAAACAGTGGATTAGAATATTAGCCCTGATGATTCTGCTGCTTCTTAAGAGGCCGTGTACGAAATCGATGTGGGCGTGATACCTCTATAATCAATGGTATAATATAACTATAGGTAGGTAGGATTTTCAGAGCCAAAGAGATACTTCCACCCTTTGGAAGCGCTCGGCGGGGACTAGCTGACTTTAGGCGTGAATCGTATCATAGGCGAGTATCATAACGCGAGAATTAGATTGTTTTAAAAGACTTTATTGCCAATTTTAATTAATGTTTTGCATTTTTTTTTGAGGAAATGGATTGATATTGAACTAAAGTTTATTTCTGTCGTTTTTATTTTATGAACGAGAGTTCTAAAAGGCCAAAATCAAAAGCATTTCTTCGCCCATTTTCTAAAAAAATTGACAAAGTTAAATATTTTTTTTATCAACAATTTTATATGAAAGTAGTAAAAAGTGATTCACTTATTATATAGAGGACTTTCACAACAATACATTGTAATTTTTTCATATCGTTTAGATGTCAAAACGATTCGTAAATATGTTATATTCTAAACCTCTTACAGCAAAAATTCACAAACAGTCGCCGGTTTAAGGTCAATTAATCAAAATTCTATAATAATTTTCAAAAAAGTAGCTCACTCATTAGACAATAATATAAATGATCTTTTATGTTGTGCAATAACACTTATAGAAATACAGTATTTTAACCTTAAATTCACGTCTGCAAAATTACGTAAATTCACGAAATGCGCAAAATTTCGTGTACGGCCTCTTAACTAGCAAGAGAAGCAAGAAACTCTCATAATTTTAGTCTATGTCGAAGGGCTACAGGGAAAAACGATCAAAAACGGTCTTTTTTGTGAAAATATTAGGTATGCAAGTAGAAACTCGGCTCTGAAATTAATAGCATTAAAATAAAACGTGAACGCTTCCAAATCGCCTGCCACGCCTGCTTTTGGATATATGTAACCTAATCATTGCTGTTTTTATTACATGAGTTTCAGTCATTTACAAGCTGTCGTTCCGTGTGCATCCATTTTATGAGTTGGATGTCGATACGCAACATTTACGACATTGCATTCTAATCTGTCTTCAAATGAACAAAATGCAGCTCAAGATATGGAATTGATTGATTTGACTTTGGTTTAACATTTTCTGAGTCATTCAGTAGTAAAAAAGTGGTTTTCAATATTTCGTGATGGCAATTTTAGTCTTGAGGACGATCCACGTCCAGGTGCAGTAAAACAATTTGAAGACGAAGAACTTAATGTTTTACTGTATGAATATCCGTATGGTACTCAAAAAGAGCTTGTACAACAGTTATGAGTTACTCACCAAGCAATATTACTTTGATTGCTTGCAATGGGAAAAATACAGAAGGTAGAAAAATTGATTCCTCAAAAACTGACAGAAGAAAACAAAAACCGAAGAGTGACGTCTGCACGAATTCGCTTTCTCGGTACAAAGATAGATTTTTTTGCACAAAATCATTAGGGGTGATGAGAGGTGGATTTTGTACGATAATTCTAAACGTAGAAAGAATGGACTGATCCAGTACAGCCATCAATATCAGTTACAAAAGTGAATATTCATGCCAAGAAAGTGTTATTGCGTGTCAGGTGGGATTGGAAAGGAGTCATTTACTACGAGCTTCTGTAACCCGGTCAAACTGAAACATCTGAACGTTACCAGGCTGAATCAATCAAATTAAGTGATGCTCTGGACAAAAAAGACCGATTCAGGGCCAAGGAAGGCGGAAGGTGATATTACTGCATGACAATGCGCGTCCATATACAGCAAAATCAACCCAGTAATTCATCTTCTCCTTAGGCTGGGAAGTTTTACAGCATGCGGCGTATTCTCCAGACTTGACTCCCTCTAATTACCACTTATTCAGACCGATGTCATCATATTTGAAAAACCCGCGGTTCACGAAAGTTGAAGATGTGCAAAAATGGTTCGATGAATATTTTGCTTCTAAACCACCAAGTTTCCATCGCGAAGGCATTCATCATCTACCTGATAAATGGCAAAAGACCATAGATAGTAATGACGAATATTTGAATAAGTAATTTGCGTAACAAGTATATTTTCAATCAAGTTGAATTTGACAAAAAAAAACGAGTTTCAACTTGCACACCTAATAAGATACTAATGCCATATTGTGGCTTGTTTTCTAAACGAATCGAAGCATGAACCGATTTTGGAAAGAAATATCATAGTCTGTTCTTAAATGTAGGGAGAAGTAAAAGTGTGACGAGAAAGGATGACCAACGTCTACGCGGTGACGGTGGACTTCGATCATCCTTTCTCGTCTGGTCCAGAGGTGGGGCACCTCGATGACTCTCCGGTTGACGCGTAGGAGAAACTGTGATGGAAAATAACTATCAAGGCCATTTGTTTTTATTCTGAGGTATAACTTATAGGTACTAAAATACTTTATACGAACTAAAATATAGAGAGCTAAAATAATGTTGTTTTAATGTTAATACTATTTTAGTAATATGTAGAAAAGAAAAAAACGGCCTGTAAAACAGTGTTTTCACCCCTCGGCCATTTGGCGTCTTTTCTATATCGGCAGAGAAGTGCTATATATGTTTTGTCAGATATTGTTTCTATATTCCTGGTGCAACCTTATGAAACCACCGGTAGGATCTGGCATGAAATTTGAATTTTCAAATTTGTAATAACACGACCCGGTGGCATAGTGGTTAGGTCGCCTGATCTTACGTTGTAAGGTCCCGGGTTCGATTCCCAACTGGGTCACCCTTTTCCGTTGGGATCAAATTAACGGAATCGCATTTTCAATTCTGTCGATCGAATGCAATAACAAGACACACACTTACATACATCTTACACGCACACATACATATAACACGTTATAGTAGGGTTGGTTGTAAGAGATTGTCATATGACAATAAACCCGACAATTGTGACATTTCCACAATAAAGAGTATAAACAAACAAACAATAATTTAAGTGAAGCGTATTTAATTTAGAAATAAAAATATGCATTTATTAGTCTAAGTATATGAGGAGGAAACTTGACGTCTCAAGGCAAAAAATCCGGAAGTTTTTTTTACCGGTTTTATTTTAATCAAATTTGTTATTTGTATCAATTGAAAAAAGTTTGAAAAGCGTTGAGTGCACTGCGCCATCTAGCAGTAGGCAAAATATCGCGACTAAGCAATATCGCGATATTTTACCTACTATATTTTATTTACGATATTTTACCGTCACCGCGTGGACCTTGATCATCCTTTCCCGTCAGGTTTTTTTTCTTCCTTCATTTAAGGGCAGACTATGATATATATTTTTTAATCGATTAATGCTTCGATTCGTGGTTCTAGATGGCGCAACGCGCTCAACTCTTTTTATGCTATTATTCAAAACCAAAAAAATCTAATTAAAAAAATATTGTTTTTTTTATCAAAACTTACTTGCTCGTACGGTTTCACCCACAACAAGGATGCCAGTAATAAAAAATCATCCTGTATAATTGCATTATATCTGGTAAATAAGGATCGAGAGAGACCCGCTGGCTTGCCAGTGCCCTCGTTGTGTGACGAAGCCAGCTATTGTGCTGTGACGGAATTGGATCAGTAGATTGTTTTGTCCCTTAAGTCTTTGTGACCTAGCTCATGTTGACAAGATGACAAGATCGTTATAACATCCTGAGATGGCGGATACGCCAACAGAAACTGACAAACTAATCTCCCTTATATCATTGATTATAGAGTGTAATAATCAATGCTTATATGTAGTACTACAATACAGTCTCAAGCTCGAGCTCAGGACTTACTTCATCTACCGAGTGTCAATACTAATTATAGACAAAATATGTACTTCTATAGAGCCCTTATTAGATAGTACAATCTAAATTCTAAAAATTACTATTTTTAGAATAAAAATAAAAGATATATTTAAGTTATCATCAAATTCAAAGAGATTAAAATCGCAATTCACAGCCTTCGGGCTCGATTAGTATTTATTTATCTGGTTGAATTGCATTTATTGCAAAATATCGTAATGATTATTATGCTCTTAATTATTGTGATGATTATAATGTATATTATATAATAAATAGATTATTATCTATGTATATTATACCTATTAATATTACCTATACTTTTTATATGTTATTATTATCTTACGTTATTATTCGTATTATGATATTATTTTATCACTATTATGTACTAGCTGCTTCCCGCGGTTTCACTCGCGTGGTGATGGAAAATTGTGATAATGATGATAGAAAACTATATAATTCTTTATAAATTATAGCATATGTGTTATTCTGATGTGTAAGCTATATTATTGTAAAGTTTCATAAAAATCCATTCAGTAGTTTTTTGCGTGAAAGAGTAAAAAACATCCATACATACATTCTTACAAACTTTCGCGTTTATATAGTAGTAGGATATTTAAGCAATTTATTTCATGTCGTGAGTTAAATATATCTATTAAATTTAAAATATGACTTTCTTATCCCTTCCCTCGAAATTTACCCTATTACGTAAATACTGTTTTCTCTATTTACACGACTGCTAAAAAAGGAGTGTAATGTGATCAGGGTTCATCTATGTAAGTTTTCCTTTTTTTTATTCCACCATAACTTCTAAACGCTTTAACGATTTAGAAGTGTAAAGTATTGTTTGAATCGTTATGTCATTCGAGTGGCATAGGGTACCTTACTTGTACAACTATCAAGTAAGTAGTTGTCTAAAGGTCCAAATATCCAAATGTCAATAAATTAACATATATATATCGTGTTTAATGTAAGGTCTGATTTAGTACATTCCGAAAATATCCCTATTTTTTCCTCCCTATTGCGTCCCTTGCGTCATTATAGGTTTATTGTTTGTTTTTTTTTTCTTAAATTTATTGTTTTGTTTCCCTGCTGAATTTAAATGATTAAAATTTGATTTATTAGTTTATTTTTACCGCATAACATGTTATTCCACTAGGTTAAGGTTAGCTGTAAGATATTGCTTTTAGGCAATAAGCTCGCCGTTTTGTTAAAGCAAATAAAGCGTTTAATTATTATTATTATTATTATTATTATTATTAAAATATACATCTATATGGATAAATACATAGACCACAAATATTTCATTAAAACCCGTAATAAAGATAATTATAAGACTTTTTGTAACGGGAGTCGTGTTTTTTTTTTTCTTTTTAATATATTTACTTTTGTATATTTTATAGTTTGCGGTGTAACAATATGTCTTAAGTAATTGTGAAAACTTTTAATTGGCCTTAGGTTTGCATAATATGAATAAATATTAAGTATAAAACGCTGTAAGTTTTCGGGGGAAATATATTAAAAGGGTATTCTGGCATAGAGGCCTAATTTTTAGGCGATTTTCAGAGTAGGATAAAAAAACATTTTTACAAAATGTTTATTGATATTTAAAGAATACCAAAAAAAATTACCAAAAAAAAAATCAAAGAGTTAATGGCTAGTGAAGTGGAGGCTAAAAAAAGGTGCGTCTTGGTTGACATGTTTCTAACCCTTGTAGTATTATGAAATAAAGAAAAACATAAAAAATTGATTAGTAACGACGTCGCTATGGCCTGGACCATGGAAAAAATAGCGACGATTAAGGAAAAAAAAATGCAACTGTTTTTTTTATTTATCTATTTTTTATATTGCATTTTTTTTTAATCTGTAATCCCGGATATAGACGGGTAAGCAAAGATAATATCCACCAAATTTCAAATAAATAATTTAATTAGAACTTGAAATATCATGTCAACTAGGTCGAAAAAAGTAGTTTCGAAAAAAAAGCGTTTTAAGTTTGAGACAAAGTTTCGGGAGCGTAACTCAAATAATGGTTCCTAATTCTGACATTTGTTTCTACTTCAAAATAACCATTTTCTGAAGTTCTTAGCTAAGCGAGCTGTTCTAGCCTCAGAATCATGAAGACGGGGATTATAGTAGGTACATTACATTATAGTGCGAGGGTTTTATGATCGATTCATTCCAGAACGATTGGTTTATTTGCCACAAAAGTTGCTATAACTCCGAAAATTATTCGAATTTTGAAAAATCCTCTAGAGGACTTATTCCTAAAGTCTAAACTTTGAAAATATGCAAAGAAAAAAAAGATTATTTCAAATTCCTAGACCAGAATACCCCTTAAAATTAAATAACGCATCTGATGACACCATTATACATGATGATATCTAATGAATAATTATAAACCAACCTCTATTTCCGAAACATCTAATTCTTCCAGGTCTGGAGTATCATGAAAATCAAAAGCAGGGGTCTGGTCATCATCATCCAGCAGCGTATTTTCCGAGTTATCGTTTATTTTACATCGATTTTCTGAAATAACGAAGTTATTAAAAAGAATCCGCTGAAATGTAAAGGTCGCGTAAAGCTGAGAGAAAGAAAGCCTTTTACATAAAATAATCTCAATTTAATTTCTGCCTCTGACGTTGATGTTACAAAGGCCCGCGAAAGGTCTGCTTATGTAAACACAATAAAACAGACCGAAAATGTAAAATTATTAAATATATCGTGAGCCTCGAAGCCTTCGGAAAAATATATTAATTATTAGAACTTACGGAGCTCATTACAGCCAGCTGTTTGAGAGTAGGCGAAAATGAAGATGCCCGTGTAAAAATAAAACAAAGATCTCATTTTCGAACACATTTCGTCGATAAATAATGAGGAAACAACGTTTGTTGTGCAGGCAGGTTTATTTAAACAGTGTTTGTCTTGCCGATCGGTTTGTATTTATATGTGAGATCGAAACGTATGAAAAATAGACACAGAAACGAGATGTCATAGATTCGTAACGCGTAATGTGTTTGCATTCGCTTCATCGCCTTATCGCATGGATAAATTATTATAATAATAGCATTTTATTTACAGTAGTTTTACAAGACACATTAAAAAGCATTTATCAACTATTTCGTTATAAAAGAATAATAACATTTTTTAAGCTATTGCATAGCTTTTATCGCGGCTAGGCAAGCGCGGCGACCGAATGAAGAAATTTCTTAACGAAAATTAATGATTTTAAACTGATAATTACGTCTAAACGAGTACTGCTTACGATTCGAAATAAATATATCTTAAAGAAGAACATTTTCCTAATATTCTTAGCTTTGAATATTTTAGATTTTGTTTATATTACATAGTGTAATTAATTTGTGAAATTAGGTCTAACCGAACATAAAAACGACTACTACGCAAATACTATCTGGCGAATTATTATGAAACCTGCACCATTTTAAAGATAATTTAATTATCTATCTTTTTATCTACGATTTTTTTCGAATAATCCGTTTTTTTTCCTTTATCGAATAAAAAATTCGTGCGCGGCGCTCTATCGGAAGGCGTTTAAATTATTCCGAATCATTTGCTTCCGTAGCCGCAAATGATTCGGAATAATGTCAACGTTTTCCAATAGAGCGCAGTTATCTGATATCAGAAATAAATAAATAAATAAATAATTATAATTGCATAAGTTGTTAAAAATGCTATGCAATAGCTTTACCGCGGCAGTCCCCGAGTGCCACACGTATTATTTTTTTTTACAATATGCGTGTCAGCTCCAACGCGCGACTGGAGTGTACCTACCAATTAAATGCTATTGTCATTGAATATACAATAGGCAAAGCGGTAAATAAACGCATCTCTTATAATACTGAAAAATGTATATATACTTGTATACATTTAAAATTGCTCGCCTTTCTGCACACTTTCGATGATAAACAAAAATTCCGTAATGTCAATTTGTACCAAAAAGGAACTGCATAATAATTTATGTAGTTCCTTTTTGGTAAAAATTGACGTTACGGCCTTTTGCTTATGAGGCCAGTGCACCATTATGGACTTATATTATATTGTGTGCTACATTTGTTATGTCATAAATGTCATGTATGTCATAAATAAACAAAATAATGCATATAAACATATTAAACCCATCCGTTATAGGAAAACAAGTTGTCGATGCTTGGCTTATAATTTATTTTTATATTTATTTAATAGGAACTAAAAGTTTACAGCAATGTGCATGAACTTTTACAATTTCGTTTTATTAAAACGGAATCAGAACCGATAATTGTATAGACATAACAATATTGTCTTTCCATTTCATACATATAGCAGGGTTTTATTAGTAGCCTTTTTAATTAAACAATCGAAGCATTGAGACTATTTTCGGAAAATAAAATGTCATCAAAATGTCGAAGGGGGAGTGAATGGGTGGTAAGGTGAACGCTCACATGTGGCAATACAGCTGTCCTAAACCTACCACAGCCGGTCGTTAATCCACTATTCACCATCCAAAAGTGTACTAATAAAACTATATGATAGGCCCGACTTCAGTCGGTGAATTCCATGCCAGCTCCGTTGTATTTTATTTTATTGTACGATTCTGAACCAGTTTTGGTTTTGAAAATTTTTGATTTAGAACAAAATATTTGAGCAATTAAAACTAAAATACAAGGAAACAAAAATACAAGCCAAAAACCAAAAAAAAGCAGACTGTGTAATATAACTACAATAGCTACAAATCTATCTAATATTAAAAACATATATTACTTAATTTAGGTACTAATAATCTATAAGAATTAAATTTTAAAATGTTTGTCCTTAATTGTTATATAAATGTATTTATACAACAATTAAGGGTAAAAAAGGTTGTGTTTTAATTATTAGGTTATATTCTTTTAAGTTAAATTCTGGCATAATTATTCAAAACTCATAACGGGTTGTCCTAAAAATCAAGTAAACTGGAATATACCCATTGGTAGATGGCCTGTCTGGTTTTGCACAATTATTATTTGTAAACTTAGTAATAATTACACTTGGTTAATATTATAAGGAATTATTATTATTATTAAATAAAATTAATGAAACACTTTGCTTTTTCGGCCGACCAACGGTTAAGGGAAAGTATTGTCAACGCGCTAAAATCATCATATTGGAAAATAGCAATTTTATTACCACGTAAATACTACAAATATACTACATTTGCGATCATAATCACTTGACAATCATAATCATTATCGGGGGGAGAGGGGAGTTTGGGGGAGGTTGAAGGTTAGAGGTTGGGGGTTAAGGGCGGTTGGCGTGCGTGGGTGAGGGGATTGTCTGCTTGCCGGAAAACAGATATGTCTCGCATGAGTGCTCACCTCACGGGAGACATAACAAGCTAATATCGTAAAAAAATCCTGAGGTGACGGGTTCGCCCGTTGTAGTTGACAGCTCTAGTTGCTTGCGGGTAAAGTGTTGGGGTGACACAACCGTTCTTTTAATCTTTCTTTTTCTTTCGCAGGTTTCAAGATTGAAAGCGACTTCATAACCGACAGAACATCGTTGCCTGAGATGCCATAACAACAATTACAAGACACAACATTGACTATCAGAAGTAATGATGATTGTAAAGCTCACCGTTAACGATTGAGGAAGTCTCGTAAAGATATCCCCCCAACCAAACAAATGAATGACAATAACAATTCCGAGACCATGGGCGACACGGAGAGGATAAGACTGGTCATCCTGGGGGGCGCCGGCGTTGGCAAGTCATGCATCGTGAAGAGGTTCCTCCAGAACTCCTATTCCGACAAGTACAGGAGCACCGTCGAGGATTTGTACAGCCGGGAGTACGACCTGGGACACACGACCCTCAAGGTAAGGAGACGTATCATTCGAGATTTTTTACCCGATTCCCAGCTCTCTGTGATGCCTATGATTTGATTAAATTACCGGGTAGAAGCAAGACGCAGACAAAAGAGCGAGATCCTTGGATCTAAAATGGATATGGACCGGCGTAGTGACATCGACAAGGTGGCGGATCCAGAAATGAATAAATGAATGAAAGAATCTTTATTGAACATTTTTACCTTATTTAAATATTCAAATTTACGATTTGGCGGACTTCTTATCTATTACGATCATCTCTTGCAGTCAACCGAAGTGGTTTAAGTTATTTTATAGTTCTAACATTATTATCTAACATACAGGGTATTAGATTGCTTAATGCCGTACTACTGTTTGGCAGCTAGGATTTTACTATGAAAAGCAACGTGTAGATGTCAGTCATAGTTTCAAACAATGATTAATCTTCTTTTATGTATGTTTAGTATATTACTACATGGTAGTCTAAACATGCCTATATAGTATCTTATCTCAAAACGATATCTTTTACTATTTTAATATCATTGTCATAAAGACGTCAATTTTAATTTGCTGTGCAGGCTTTTATTCATAATATTTAGGCTCGTTAATGTTTAATTAGTCTAATATACAGCATTCTAATCTCTCCCTATTATTTCTGCGATGTAATCAGCCTATTTTTAAAAAAGCGGTATATAGCACTAATATTTTAATGTTATCATTGTTATCGTTGGTAAATAACAGTTTTTTTTTTCAATCAATCAGTCTTTCATAAAAAAAACCAATATCAATAATAATTTGATAATGTCCAATAATATATCAGCACCACCTGCATATCGCCGGAGCAGAATGGCTGCCAAAACGTACTATGGAAGTGAGCAATTTAACTGCCTATATAGTTACCGGTATCAATATGAAGATAATACATACTACTAATAAATGTTAAATATATAACTAAATAGGCAATTAGACTATATACAAAATATATAACTAAATAGGCAATTAGACTATATACAAAATATATAACTAAATAGGCAATGAGACTATATACAAAATATATAACTAAATAGGCAATTAGACTATATACAAAATATATAACTAAATAGGCAATTAGACTATATACAATGCCTAACATTACAATAAAAAATACATATCACATAAACATAAATATCGCAATATGCATTAGGAAGATGGGATATGATAGGACAAAGGGATTCCCGAATTCAAAATGCTTTTTAAAAGAAATAAAATTGATTTTTTATACTGGTATTTGTATATTACTACGTACATACATTGATGAACGTCGATAGAAAATAACAGTACATTATTTTGCTTTTTCCGGTGGATTATATGACTTTTCCTCCCTGGAAATAACCGCCAAAGACACTTGAAAAGTTGTAATTGACCGAGTCGAGTGATACGAATGTTGGGTGGGATCGGCTAAAGAGTGTTAATCCTATGAGAGAGGGAAGGGCTCATACATAGAAATTGATTTGAAGAACGGGAGAGGGGCAGGGTTGCCAGATGTAATTTAAATAAAAACCGGGCAGTGCTTCCATTGCCTGGATGTGCTTGGGGGGGGGGGGGGGGGGGGAGGTAGTAGATGATAAAACATAATAATATATGTATACATAGCTCACATCTGAAAGCCTCTACGTAACTGTAAGAGTTCGCTATAGAGGCGGTGCGGCTACTGACAGTTATTTGACACTATGTCTGTGCCGCATATCATATTTATTTATTTTTATTTAATTTTATTTATTTAATTTTACATGTTTTATCTAAAGTTACATAAGGATTAAATAAAAACAATCTAATTAAATATAGCGACAAATTGATTGTTCCCAATCCCATGCACCCCAAGGCACGCCACTTACCTAACTAGACTTATGATGTGCGATTTGAGTATTATTTAAGATTTCGAGCTGGCATTAAAGTTTATTACTAGACCTTAGAGATTAGAAGTTAGTTAGAGGATTAGATAGAGATTTTAAAATTAATATATTTACAACATATTAAAGATTAAACTAATAATAATAATAATAAAAGAATAATATTAATGTGTATAAATAAAAATGAAATTCTGTTCGTTGGTAATGGCATATTAGGTTGAACAGCTGAACCGATTTGGCTATTGTTTCTTTAAAATGTATAATAGTCCAAATAAGGTTCTTACCGGGATTGTATGATTGCCGGGAAAGTCTCAAAGTGACAACTGCTGTTTTCCTTTGTTTAAATATTCCAAAAGCTTTTCACAAAATCATCACAAACAAAGTTATTAATATTTGGACAGGACGTCTGTCGGGTCAGCTAGTAAAATAATAATAATAAAATATTGACATACTACCTATATTTATTTTGGTATTATATTTTTCATAATCGAAGAATAAGAGCTGATTGAAGAATGCTTTGTTATTGTATGAAATTTGGATTAAATCAACAGGAAAACATAATTCTATACAATGTCTATTTCTGGCCATATTTGTGTGCTGCTAATTATATGTTATCAATCAATATAATCAATAAAACGATCGATGCAGACTAAGTTAAAGCCAAATTTTATTCTGTCGTTTTTTTCATTACATAGGCCTCGTTTGTACTTAATATCTCGTCCATTGGAGCCTAAATTGGGGAAGTAATTGTTTCGTACAGTTTACTATTGAAAGACTGCCATTTCTCCAAGTAACAGCCCTTTTGTATATGTTCAGAGAGTCGGGTGTTAATTTTGCCTTGGATTCATGAGTACAATACTCCTTTCTTAGTGATAAATATCCAGTCATGCAAAAAATGTCTCTAAATATTTAAATCATACAGTCTTGAAATGTTCCAAAATTCCATGAATGGCGTACAGTCAATACAGTCAAATTAGATAAAAAAGGCTATTCCTTGAACTAATTGTAACAAAGCCGGAAATGATTTTATTTTGCTTTAGGCTTCCCAGATAATAGTAATATTGCGACGGTTTGCGACGTGGAGCGTTAGAGGCTATGGCCAAAAGACAAAAAATGCCCTTTTTCGGTTTTTTGCTTATAAATCTTGAACGGTAATTCTCATCTAAAATTTGAATAAACAAAAATTGCAGTGCGTATAATTCCGCATCCAATGACGTCCTCAAAGATTAGATTTGTTTCAGTTGTATGCTCATAATCGTCAGTAAAATTAGGCAATTTTTACCGTCGTCTTTAGTATTTTTTTGTTTGGAATAGTCGTTTTTGAGTCACGGGGAAATGAACGTAAAACACTTTTGAGTCAAAATAGTAAAATTTGCCTATTTTTTACTGTTGATTATGACCGTACCGCTGAGTCGAATGTGACGTCTCGTAAATGTTATGCTTTACAATTTATATTAACATCATTTTTAAATAGGAAGTAGCATTGAGAATTTATAAGGGAAAAACCGAAAAACTGCCAAGATTTCGCGGTTTTTCGGCAATAGTTTCTAAATGCTCCATAAACCGCCGCAATTTGATAATACTGTTATTTGGGATGCCCAAAGGAAAATAAAATTATTTCCATCTTTGCCAGAATTTGCTAGATGGCGTAGCGCCCTCAACGCTTATCAAACTTTTATTTATCATTCAAGATTTTCAAATTTACCAAAAAAAATTTTTAAAATATATATTTTTTGGTTTTTTTCCAAAAAAAAATGTAGAGGTTGCTTAGTTGCGCGTACTGATTTATCAACTTTAGGGATGTCACTAATTAAAAACTTACCCTGTAGTTTGGAAATCTTCAGTGCTTCAGTGCTACACTGTGATAAAAAAACGAAGTCGTCAGCTCCTGTAAAAACGAGCTTCCTGACTAAAATAATGGCAAAAAAGGCCACGGTTCAGATCAGACGTGTCACTACTCAATAATGTATGGTGCATAATGGTATATGACAATTTCCGACAATTAAAATGTCGTTGCCGACATTTTAATTTCTTTCTCCAACAAGTCTTGCAGTATTTCTCTGTCCCTGCAGCACCCGCTGCATCTCTGCACTAAACTGACTGCATTAAGGTAGTTGGGCCTCTATGACCCATGCGTGAGGGTCGGCCAAACTCATAGGTCCACACCCATTCGGTAGCTTCCACGCAGAAGTGCGAGCCAGGGTAGGAATCTGTGCCTGCGGGTTAGTTCATTTAAGAATCGCCCTTCGGGCGCTCCTGGACGGTTTGAGCATCGTGCGGCTTCAGCCAATAGACTGTGCATACCGACTGATAACCGAGGGCGTCTGGAAATGGCTTTGTTTCCTATAGAGCGATGGTGGTTGTTAACTTTACGGCAACTGCTCTTGAAACGACCAATCGGCTACCCGTTACTTGGATCAGAATAAAAATAATTTATTTTCAAAAACCCGATCTGGGTATAGAAATTACATATCTAATGGTATTTCTACAAATAAAATTACATTTCAAATTACTCATAAAAATATAAAAAGTCTATATAAAAACTAATAATTGAAAAAAACATAGAAATTCAAAAAATCATTAACAAAGACATAAAAACTAGAAAAATAAAAAATAACAGAAATAATGAGAGAAAAAATAAAGAATCAACAATTCAATAACAAAAATATATAAAAACTAGAAAAATAGAAAGCACCCAAAGAGTTCTACATAAACTACATTTAATAAGGATCAAACTAACATTAAAAAAATACGAATAAAATTATCAAAATATAAAAATCTGAAATTTAAATTACAAATATGAAATCAATTAAAAATAATAATAATTAAAAAAACAAAAAATATTCCAATTTAAACAATAAATTAAGTAAAAATAATTATAATCCACGTAATGAAATAAGAGTCAGAAAAATAATTTAACAATTAAGAAAAGAATATAGAAATCACAAATAAGACTATATTATACAAAAATACAATATATTGTCTTACAGATAATATAATCTATATATATATATATATATATATATATATATATATATATATATATATATATATATATATATATATATATATATATATATATATATATATATATATATATATATATATATATATATATATATATATATATATATATATATATATATATATATATATATATATATATATATATATATATATATATATATATATATATATATATATATATATATATATATATATATATATATATATACATATGTATATATATATATAATCTTTTTTTAAAGAATTCATTTAAAGGATGACACTTTGATGAAAAGATAAAAATAATAAAAGCCACTTACATATCTGGAAGGTTTTCCCGGACTGGACTGGGAAATGTTTATTGTTTAAACGAGATGTATTCTTGGATGAGTACCACTTTCGACGGTACACTGTAGGTTTAATGGGATCCCTTTATCGCTAGCGAACGATCGCCCTTCATCCACTTTTCAAAAACAAAGCGTATCCTTTTGCAAACCAAAATAAAATGTCTTTATTAAAGACAAATTTAAGCAAAAACAATGAAAAAAATCACAATCAATCGTCTCTTAAATGCGGAATGACATTTCGAAAATTCGATTTGAAATTCGAATATATCCACTCTTTAAAAGGACGATATACGATTGCTGGGCTCGCTATCAGCCAGCTATTAAATGAAAATAAAAATAAAATACTTCCTTTGCTCGTTCCCATGAAATAAGATATAAATCGTAATTTCTGGTCGAGAAGTTTATACTTAAGGCTATATGATATTTACAAGAGTTCAAAACATAAGATAAAATTATATAATATTGTTAATATTTGATTGCAATAAATATATATATATATATATATATATATATATATATATATATATATATATATATATATATATATATATATATATATATATATATATATATATATATATATATATATATATATATATATATATATATATATATATATATATATATATATATATATATATATATATATATATATATATATATATATATATATATATTTCGTAATGTCACTTTCATTTATAAAACGGCTTTGCCGAAGTGATCAATAGTTTATTTTTTTATTTTTTCGCTTAATTCGTCTCAATTGAAGGCATTTTGTGTTGCATAAGGATAAGCCCTATTTATGAGATATATGGATGAATAGTGATCGTTAGTCGACTGCAAAAGGACCTTAAACTTACATTGCACCGTCGAAAGTCGTGCACATCCGTAAGTATATCTCATTCAAATATTAGCATTTCCCGATCCAAGCTGGGATTTCCTTCGCTGCTTTTTAAGTAGCTTTTACTAATTTTATTTTAAATAAAAACATCATCCTATAAACGGATTTCTTTACAAAACTTATCAAATATAAAAATATTATACTGTTTTCTGCAATGTTTCTTTACATATTTTTTAATATTATAAAATTTTATACTGGTTTACCGTATTTTGATAACATTATACAGCCTTTATTATAAACTTCTCTGCCAGAAATTAAGATTGAAGTTTCTTCTTTCATTTCATTAAGCATATGGAGTTTTTTATTTTTATTTCGATTTAATGGCTCATTGATAACAAACTCAGCCTAATTGTATCATATTTTAAATGTTGGTAGCATTCGAGATTTGAATTATTTCGATATGTCACCTTCATTTATGTCACGCCTTTGCCGAAGTGATCAATTTGTTTTATTTTTTTATTTTTTCGCTTTAATTCGTCTCAATTGGAGGCATTTTGTGTTGCAAAAGGATTAGCTTGATTTTTGAGATTTATGGATGAATAGTGATCGTCAGTCGACTGCAAAAGGACCTTTAAACTTACATTGCACCGTCGAAAGTCGTGCACATCCGTAAGTATATCTCATTCAAATATTAGCATTTCCCGATCCAAGCTGGGATTTCCTTCGCTGCTTTTTAAGTAGCTTTTACTAATTTTATTTTAAATAAAAATATCATCCTGTAAACGGATTTCTTTACAAAACTTATCAAATATATATATATATATATATATATATATATATATATATATATATATATATATATATATATATATATATATATATATATATATATATATATATATATATATATATATATATATATATATATATATATATATATATATATATATATATATATATATATATATATATATATATATATATATATATATATATATATATATATATATATATATATATACAAATATATATTAAAATTCTTTAAGGTCATATAAGGATTTCTCAATTAAATATTTTTTGTCTCTTTCGTGAATTTGTCATAATTTTGTTTTTTTTTTTCTGGTAATTTATTATAGAAATTGAGGCTTATGTAATGAGAAGTACGCTGGAATTCAGCAGTTGATGGGTGGGATCAACATCCGGGCAAAGGATACCGTGGTCTGCGATGGATTCGGTAGACACCGAATCACTGCTACGTAAGCGAGAGGACCGCGTAAGCGACCTCGAAACCGTAACCAGTCGGGAAGCCGGACAAATCTGGCCGAAACTGGAAGTAAGAGCGCGAGTGTCGGGCCGCTGTTTGAATACCTGGCTTCTCGCAGTAAGGCGTTGGTCTCTTACGGGCGAGTGGCGTAACTATACAGTGGACTGTTTAGTCCTAAGTCTTCTGTCTCACCTCACGGGAGAAAGAACGATCAAATATCGTTTAAACTTCCTAAGGCCACGGGTTCGCCCGTTGTAAATGGCACCTCCAAGTGCCTTTAAGTAGCAATATTGCAACCGCTGTTGCGCAGTGAGATTTGTCCTGCTAATACTTTTAAATGCCACGACGCCATTCATTGCCGCAATGCCGTATCACTTTCAAACCAAGAAAGCAGTGAAAGCAGTGTGTAACACCGCTATAACGCAATATTGCCAGGCTATCAGCACACTGCGGTTTATCCAAGTATGTAGTACCATTACTGTAATACCAGCTCACTATGCAAACCTTGTAATGATAGCTTCACCTTTGATTACTAGTCCTATCAAGGGCATTTACCTTCATTGACCCAACCAACTAACTAAGATGACCACCTTTGTATACTTTCAAAAACGACTATATTGTTCGCTCTCTACCGATCCGCATTACGTTTTAAATAGACGAGATGAAGTTTCTCTCAGTGTAAAGAGAATTTGGAGCTGTCATCTTCAACGGAAGAACCCGACACCTCAGGCTGTTATAACTAAATGGATTGTTCTTTCAGCCGTGAGGTGATTACACAGATACTCAGGAACAATACAGTTCACAGTCTAGCTCCGAAAACATGCCCGTAGAAAGCCGACGCCTTTACGCGAGGCACTGGAATGTGAAATCAGCAGGCCAACCTCACGCCCTTACTACCAGATTTGGCCGTATTTCTCCGTCGTCCGATCTGATCACGGTTCTCGGTCGCTTGCGAGGACTCTACCTGACGTAAGCGATTATTCAATTTAAATATTTTGCGGACCGCGAAGCCCTTTCCTGCCATGGTCACTCGGGATCGGGTGGCCGACGGATCGATCCAAGGGTTGAAGACATCAGGTCGACAACTAGCCTCCGCTGTCATAGGAAACATACATCTCCAGACCCCTCTGCTTATTTACCAGATGGGCGTTCAACACCTAGCAATTTGGATGGTGCGCCAACTGTCCAGTTCCGCCCGAGGTATTCCCCCGAATCCAATCTCCAGATCCCAACCACCTCCGACTGCAGGATTACAGCCGTGGCAGAAGCTCACACCGGCACTGACAGGGTAAGCTCCTCTTCGAGGAGGCTACCAGATAGGAGTGGAACCGTGAAATGGCCAGGCCAGATGACATAGCTTTTTGGCTAACACCACTCAAGCTGCACGGGACCATTAGAAATCAGTGTAAGAGCACTGTCAGCTCTGCACTAACCAATGCTCCATTCGCATTTTGTCCTTTGTGTTTTCTTACCATTTCAAACAAAGATCATAGGCATCGCGGCCAACTGATTCATAATTGAAATTATAACTCATCTGATCTTGATCTTCCACCTGTAAGAAGGCCGTATATTCCATGTGTTTTTGTTGCGAGGTCAAGCATGATTCAATGTTGTTAGGAATAAATACATTACATTAAGAGTACGCTAAAGGGGTATTTTATTTTATTTATTTACTAGCGCCTACTTCGTTGGGCGGTAAAACTTTTTACCTGTGATGAAATTATGAGTGTTGTTCGGTTAGTACTGAGTGCTATGATTTATTTTCTGACTGCCAAAAGAAGGGTTATATTTTTACTGATGTATGTATGTATTTGCATGCCAATTTGACTATAATACCTACCGGTATTTGTAAGTGTCTTCTTGTGTCTTATTTGTGAGCGTATTATCTCTGTAACTATTTATGCAGTAAAAGGGAAATTATATACAGTAAAGGGGAAAAGTCTTTTGTTTTAAACACTTGAGACGATAAATTTACTTATTTTGATAAGAATTGATAATTGTTGATAATATGACCAATAAACATGACGATTTAAATTATTTTTTTAATATAAAATACTACTTTTTGTGACTTAAATATAAAAGTTAGGCATATGCTGTCGCTGACTTTTTTGTAGGCATTATCAAGCTCTACAACTTTTCTTTCATATATCTCTCATCGTTAAGGCAGCGTTAGTTAGAAACGTTTTCGTTTGACCGCTTATTCTCCGACTTACTTTGCAAATTTGACTACCACGAAAAAGTCTTTTCATTTTTCGGATTAATATTAACCTATGATACTCACAAATAACGTAGCGTTCTATTGGTAAATGAATTTTCAAAATCGGCTCAGTAGATCCAGAGATTACTTCCTACAACGTCACAAACTTTACCTCTTTATAATATTAGTATAGATTTAAACTAAAGCACGAGATATACAATCCTGCAGCATTGCAAACTATGTGTGTTTGGACCATTAGCAAAAAAGAAAGCACAATGCAGCATTTTGATCGCTACGGCAGTAAAAAAATATTTTACCTTTGCAGACGTTTCGTTATTTAATGAAAAAACAAAAGAAATCAAATGTGCTTCAACATAATTATTCTAACTGACTATAACCTTAAGTACCTATTTAATAACATGCTGTCATGGTAAAAGCAAGATCTCGTTACGCGCCGCCGTAATGAATGTGCGGTTTAGTTACCATGCCCGTGTCACGGTAACTACACCGTTACGCGTCATGTTGATACATACGTACGTTATATACGTAATCTCCTTTGAAACATGCGTATTTCCGGGTATTACAGAGTTATATTTTTCTGAGTGTAATTATGAGTGCTACTACACGTTGCGTTTCGTAGTAGTTGATCAATCTAATACGCTGTATAATCAATATTATTACTTAATTTTGCAGGTAGACATTCTGGATACGGCTGGAGACATGCAGTTTCCTGCGATGCGTCGCCTCTGCATCGCCACCGCTCAAGCTTTCCTTCTAGTTTACGCGACCACCTCAGCGCCCTCCTTCGCTGCCATCAAGCAATGCTTTGAGGAAATTCGGGAGCAACGCCCAGATTATCAGGTGGGGAAATATACATGATGAACAGTAAAAGTCGGATTTGCCAACTATTCAAATGGTAAGTGCTACTCGTGCACTGGTGTTACTAAGAGGCCATTAGTAGCTCCACCTAAAGGGGGGTTCAGACAGAGGCGTCGTGGCGCGGGCGTCGGGCGCGTCGCATTCTATATTAAAACTATCAATCCTCTTGTGTCCTCCTTTTGCGTTGATAACACCTTTCACTCTTGTACGCATATAATTTACCAGGTTTTGACAGCTTCCTTTCAGTTCATCATCGTGAAACCAGACTTGAATTACTGCACTGATCATCTCGGTTTTCGTTGTAGGTACATTGTTGGAGAAAATTTCCCTCTAAGGAAAGATGGACCTAACAAAAATAAAATACTTAATCTCTTTACCGTAATAAAACTTTAGTCCATTACTAAACAAAAAAACAAACAACGCATCAATAGAAATAACGAATGGAAAACGAAAAGACTTAAATTGTTTTACCGTTGCGTGTCCACACCTTCTTTTATGGTATTTAGTACCGCCTTCGTGAAAACAACAGTTTTAAAAATACTAATGAAAATACGGCCATCTTGTTTCGTATACTTTGCAACTGGTTTAGCTGGAACGCGTCAGTGTTGCCATTTAAAAAAAATATATGTGTGGTTTGGGAGGAATTGCAATGGTCCATCTCACCCGCTGGCCTATCTCTCCTTAAATTACCCTATACCAAAATTGAATCGACATCTTTAGGTAAATAATACTAAATAATAAGAGCTATGATTTCAAAATTGTACTTATATTATTATTTGATTTTGAGATACGATACCGTATAGGCAGGCGTATTTAGAATGCAATCTAATGTGCAACTAAACATAAAAGAAGATTAATCAATGTTTGGACACTTGGTGCCATCTATACACATTGCGTTTCATAGTAAAATTCTAGCTGCCATAACGTAGTGCGGTATTGATCAATCTAATAACCTATATAATCAATGCTTTTAGGTTTCAGCTTCAGGCTTTTCTCTTTTTTTTCAATTTTCTTTAAGGTGGCGCAACGCTTATCACACTGTGCTTTCTACAGACCCCAGTAGGTATCTTTAAAATAACTATTTCTTCCATCTTATTTGGATGCAGAACTTGTCTTAGCAAGTGTCGGCTCGTTAATTAAATTAGCGGGCCAAACTCACGCAGAAAGCGGAGCGATGTCTCCGCTTGTTTAAGATTGCGTGATTAAGTTTGCTGGCTTAAGTTTGCTTATTAACGTACAGTGTATCGTAGCTGGTCGTCTTTCTTAAGACATGGACCGACGATGACAATTATGTGTAGGTACATTTGCAAAATTATTCTAGTCTATTCTACACGAACGTATTTACTCATTCGCAGACACCTGGCTTTCGGAAAGCCAGCATGGATTCAGAAAGAAAAGGTCAACATGCACGAATTTATTGTCATTGACAGAGTATGCTACTACCGCCCTGGACCGAGGCCACCAAGTAGATGTTATATACATGGACATGGCCAAGGCATTTGACAGGGTTAACAGAGACATCCTCTTACAGAATCTTTTTGACTTCAGTTTCTCTGTACATCTTGTCAAATTCTTCGCAAGCTACTTCAAAAAGGAGTCAGTTAGTCAGCTTTGGTTACTCCGAGTCAGCCCTCTTTAAGGTTCATTCGGGGGTGCCGCAAGGTACGAATCTCTCTACGATTTTGTTCCTCATTTTCATTAATGATTTGCCTAAATTTGTAAAATTTAGTCACTGCTCTCTATTTGCTGATGACGTAAAAAAATTTCATTAAATAACAGATGCTCGAGAAGCGGAAAAATTACTGCAAGATATAGATGCACTTTCATGATGGGGTTCTGTCAATGACATGGAATTCAACACTAACAAGTGCTCTGTTTTAACCATCACTAAGAAGAAAACACCTTGCTTTTTCCCATACACAATAAACGGGTCAATTTTAAAAAGGTCAACCGAGGTGAGGGACCTGGGAATTACATTTGATAAGCAGTTGAATTACCGTGCACACATTACAAATATTTGCAATCGTGCTAGCAAAATGGTCGGTTTCGTAATTCGCATATGCAAACAGTTTAATAATTTGCACGTTATGTTTCTGTTATATAATTGTTTAGTCCGTAGCATACTTGAATATAACTCGGTCATCTGGTGTACAAGTGAAAACAAATGCATTCAGATGGTAGAGCGTATTCAAAGAATTTTTTTTAAGATTACAGAAAATACAATATTTATCCATACTTATTTCCGTCCGATTTTGTGCTAGGAATGGTAGGATACAACACTCTTGAAACGCGTCGATATATTTCCCTAATTATATTTGCATATAAATTAATTCAAGGAACTATTTATTTGCCAGAGATACTATGTAAGTTTGAATTGTACGTACCGGTAAATTACACAGCGAGGAGATCGCATCTATTGTTTAATGTGCCGTACCATCGTACACATTTTTTTGTAGACAGGCCAGTAGGGAGGGTTATAGCTCTTCTTAATTCCTTACCCACAGAAATAGACATCTTTTGTATATCCCTTTGGCAGCTAAAAAGCCAACTCCCTGCTATACATGTTTATAGTAATCTGTCTTTAACTTAGTTCTATATTTTTATGTTTTTTTCTTGTTCAATGTTAGCATTAATTTAGTTATGTAAGTCATTTATTATGGACTCACACTCTAGATTTAATATTCAAGGGCGAATTGGATTCGTTTGTAATGCTCTTGAATAATAGTTGAAACTAATAAATAAATAAATAAATAAATGATGTTGTTATCATAAATAGTCTAGTGATTTTTTCAGAAACTTTAAACTATAAAATATATTTCAGGAAATCCCCATCGTGGTAGCCGGTAACAAGTCAGACCTGGCAACTACGCATAGAGAAGTCAACATTGAAGATGTTTCAGAGTGGGTTTTTTGCGAGCTTCCTAAATTAAGGTACGTACCTACCTATTTTATTTGATTCTCACCCAAACACTGCAGAACCCTGGACAGGATATAGTGCATTTAATTCGTGTAAATCTAATAAAATTAAATGATTAGGGGAGCGCGGGGTAATGAGAGCGGGCGGGTAATGGGAGAGATGGCGATTTAACGGAACCTATGCACGCTCGGGTGACCTTAAGCACTCGTCCGTTACCCTCAACCATCGAGAAAGTTCGCCTGAAGTGCACGAGTCGTTAGTGCCCAGCGTTGAGACACGAGGGACGATTGTATTATTAACCCCTGGGTGGTCACGCACGCCTATCGGCGTTTTTCTTAATACCTGCATTATATTCCTATCCATAAAAAAGGACCCCGGGAAGACATAAACAACTACCGGCCAATATCACTTTTGCCATCTTTTAGCAAGATATTTGAAAAATTAATTCTTCAAAGGCTCATACCTTGCAATACCGACGGCTCATACCAACGCTCATACCTTGCAATACCGACGTTCATATCTTATACCTTAATAGGTATTTATTTAAATATTATACTTGTTATTTTTATTACTTTTGACATAACCCAGCGTAGGAACTCCTATCAACTGGTTTAAAATAAAAAATAAAAAATACGTATTTATTCAATTATCGGTTCTATTTCTTCCTCCATTGCGGTAAAAGCCTGTCACTGAAGCCTGCTATTGCCAGTATGATATATAATTTCAAAATCATTTTATAAATTATCGAATGCGGATCATTTATAAATTACATTTTGTCCATGTTATTGAGACATCAGAATCTTAAAATTAGCAATATTGTTTAAAAATATTTTTTTAAATATACCGTTTTTTTTTAATATCGCAAATGACCAACGAACTGGTAAGTTTAAATAAATAAATAAATAAAATATTTATGGCGACGTTTTCAATTTGATTTTTTTAATACGTTTTTAGTGTGTATGATTTCCGAGTTAAATATCCCATCATCCCTACCATCTACGCTCAGTGCAAACGTCGCTCGTAAATCGAGCACGCGATCTTTGCGACGCTGAGCATATTCCGCAGAAGATGGAACATGTCAATGATGTCCTGAGGAGAAATGGTTACGGAAAATATCGCGAGACACGCACACGATCCAATTCAGACGAAACCCAGAAACCGAGCAGATCAAAAGCATTCTTACCCACTTCTTACCATACGTCAAAGGCGTGACAGATCGAATAAGTAAGATGCTAAATAAATTCGATATAAAAACGATCTTCAAGCCGACCCAAAATATAGCACGATTTTTGAGGCCTGTAAAGGATGTAATACCACTGCAAACCCCGGGTGTGTATAAAGTCGAATGCAGCTGTGGTTTAGCCTACTTTGGACAAACGAAACGGCCTATAGCAACTCGATTGATAGAATACATCAGTGGTTCCCAAAGTGGGTGCCGCGGCACCCTGGGGTGCCACGGAGAGAGATCAGGGGTGTCGCGAGGCGCCCCTGATGTCTCTACTAAAATTTCTCTGTCTCTATCATACAAACATTTTATGGAATGGAAAATCACCCGCGTGGCCGGTCCGCGCCGCGCTCTGGATACGGATTGGGTGGGAGGCACAGGTACTATCTCGTACGTTTGAACTGCGACAAGAAATTCACACTTTCCTGGAAGAAGTTGATCATGTGAACGCCAACAATTTCGCGGATGAAGACTTTCTGCTGAAACTGGCATACTTATGCGACATATTCGAAAACTGTCTTATTCGACACATGTCTTAAATCTGTCTCTACAGGGCCACAACATGCACATAATTAAGCTTGTAGAGAAGATTTCATCATTCAGGAAAAAACTACAACTGTGGAAGAGAAAAATGAGTGATGATGGAGGCAAAGATTGCTTTCCAATATTACAACAGTACATGGCCCATAGTGGAGCTAAGGCTTCACATAACTTGCTGACCCTTTTCACAGAGCACCTATCACAGTTACTGACTGGTTTGCAAAGTACTTCGCAGAAGACCAAGTGGAGAAGTTTGCGTGGATCCAAGATCCATTCCTTGCTCAAGCTCCACAAGATTTTGCTACGCAAGAAGAAGAAAATCTAATTGACCTCTCGAGCGACAACAGCCTAAAAACAAAATACGCTTGTTCGCATTTGACGGAGTTTTGGGTATCAGTCGAAAATGAGTATCCGATTCTAAGTGCAAAAGCTGTAAGGGTCCTCATTCCCTTTGTGACTTTATATCTGTGCGAAGCTGGATTTTCAGCGGTTGCTGTTATAAAGAGCAAATATCGCTCGAAAATAAATGTGGAAACAGAAATGAGAGTAGCTGTACCAAGCCTCATTCCCCGATTTCAAAAATTGTGCAATGAGCAGCAGGCTCACCCGTAGCACTAAACACACACACCTCAAGAGTATGTGGAAGGTTTTTGTAATTATATTTGCATTTTCTTTGTATTTTCACGTATGTTTTCCTACCAATAAATGTACCTGTTCATTTTAAATACGAGTTGTATTAGATTCTTACCTGGTTTCTTCTTCATAGACGTACAAATATGAAATATAGCTATCACATTTAGATATTATATGACTAGGGTGCCGTGAGAAAATTTAAATTTTCTAAGTGTGCCACGGCTTGGAAAAGTTTGGGAACCCCTGGAATACATCAAAGCTGTTAAAAACGTTCAGCGAGAAAAATCGGCGATCTGCGAACATAAATATATTGGATAGCGGAAGTAACCACTGGATGCAGTTTCAAAATCTCATTGTGCTATCCCAAGAACAATTCTACTTTCCTCGCATGATCTGGGAAGCCGCCATTAAGGGAGCTAATGGGCCCTTGCTGAGTTGGCCACGAAGACCCATTAGTTCAGGGTCGGTCGCACTCACGGGTCAACACCCATCCGGCGGCCTCCACACATGAAGCGCGAGCCCGGGTAGGACTCTGGCCCGAGGGCTAGTTTCCACCAGGAGTCAATCTTCTGGCGCTCCTGGATGGTCTGCGCACCGTGCGGCGTAAGCCAATCGATTTTGCATTCTGACTAACAGTTTAGAGTTTCAAGGCGATAGGTGAGGGCAGCAAACCCCGCCCACCGCCCGGGCAGTTATAACGACGAGGGTCGTCTTGTCTGCCCGGGATGTCGTGCTACGACAACCCTGCGCGTACCAGAAGGGTAGAACGCGCAGGGGGTGAAATAGGGTAAACCACCCCCCCCGTACCGCCCCGAGAACCCATTTATTTATAATAATAAAAGAATTTACAAAGTAAAAATTTACAAAAATAATACTAAATTTACCATATTCACAAAATAAAAAAAAATAAAACAACAAATAACAAATTTAGGGCCGGTAAGTGGGGTAGAGGACGCTCCAGAAACGATGATGGTGGAGGCGCACGGTCCGTGGGCAGGTCTCGGAGCAGCCACGGGGGGGAGGAATCCCTGGATCCTGCAAAGAACGAAACGCCCTTCGGGGCGGTAAAGAGACGGACACAAAGACGGGCACTTCGGGCTGGAAGTAGCCGCCGAATCACGCCACCAAGGAAGAGGGTACCCCCTGGGGGGTATCCCGAGGCCTCATGCTTTCCCAAGAAGCCACCCAGTGCTCCACAAGCTCGCCAAACGACTGGAAGCAGCTCCTACAACTGACCAGATCCGGGTACCAAATCGGAGAGCGCCCAACGCACGCGCCCACTGCATCCATCAATTTCTCCCGTGCAGCCGCTAGAATTGGGCAAGACCAAATTACGTGTTCCGCAGTTTGGCGACCATACCCACAGGCGCATCGGGGGTCATCGGCAAGTCCAAAGTCAAATAGTTTGGCTCTGAACTCTCCGTGGCCCCCAACCAGCTGCGTGGTATGGTGGTCGAACCGCAGAAACGAATTTGCCATCCGCACTGCGACGGACGGGAAAAAGCAATGGGTGAGGCGGCCCGTACCCCCGGCGTCCCATCTAGCCTGCCAGACACGCAAGGACTCCACCCGAATCAGGCGGGCAAACTCCCCAGCTCGGTGCGCCACCGGGTCGATCGACAGGCCATGAAGGACTACCGGCTCGCCCCGGCGGTACCGCGACAACGCCGCACGCTCCAGAATCTCCAGGTCAATCGGCAGAACGCCAGCGATGACGGGTAACGCAAGAGTGGACGTCGTTCTGTACGCCCCGGTCAGGGCCACGAGAGGGATGCGCTGTCCGCGCAGCAGCGCGACACGCGTCGCCTCAGGAACAGCAGACTCCGTCCAAGCGCGTGCGGCATAAGTCGCACGCGGGACGAAGACGCCCTTATAGATAGTCATGACCGCCGGGAAACGAATTCCCCAGTCGGCCCGACTCGCTCCGCGGAGCGCAAAGAATAGATCCCGGGATTTTTCGGCTGTAATCTTTGCGTGCGAAAGAAAGGAAAGGGAAGCCGTAAGCGTCACCCCCAGGTATCGAACGGTGGCCGGGAAGGATACCGGGCGACCGTTCATCCTGATGACAGGGTTCCGCTTAAGATGACCCTTCAGGAGAAGCGCCTGAGTTTTCGTCGGAGAGAAGGTGAGTCTGTTTCGCTGACCCCATCCGAGGATCAGGTCCAGCGAGTCAGCCACCCTTCTCTCGACCTCTGCGCGACTCCTGCCGCCCACCAGGAGAAGAGCGTCGTCTGCATAAGCGCTGACGGTGCACCCCTCCGGGTAAGGTAGACCGAGGAAATCATCAAAGAGAATGTTCCAAAGGCTAGGACCCAACACTGACCCCTGTGGACAGCCCATGGTCGGGGTTTTGGTGACGCTGGTCGGGCCGTACCTCAGAGTGACAGATCTGTCTGAAAAGTAGCTCCTCACTACTTTCAACAAATTGTTCGGGCACAGGCGGGCGCGAAGCTTGCATATAAGCATCGGCCACCACGCGTTGTCGAATGCACCGGAGATATCCAAAAATACGCCTACCACGTAGCGGCCGTCGTAGTTGCGGACCCAGTTCTTCGCAAACAGGATGGCGTCCTCCGTGCTTTTCCCTCGGGTAAAGCCAAACTGACGCTCGTTCTGGGGAGACAGAGTCCTCTCCAGCCGTTCGCGCACAAGCACTTCGAGCACCTTACCCATTATGGGAAGGAGCGTGATGGGCCTGTACGCTTTCGGATCCGAGCGCGGCTTGTCGTTACCTTTGGGAATCACCCGCAGGAGGCCAGCCTTCCAGCATAATGGGAAATGACCGTCCCTAATGCATTTCTGCATCAGGACAGTCACCTCCCATCTTGCGAATTCCCACACCCGCTTCACTATATCAGACGTAAAGTTGTCTATCCCCGGTGCCTTTCTGCGCGATAGCGACCCGATGACGGTGCCGACCTCGTCCGCTGTTACCTCTGACAGATCAGGTACGCGCGAGTCTACGGCACTAAGCCGCCGCAACTGCGCGTGGTGGGGATCGTCATTGTCATTCCGATCCGATGGACACAAAGAACCGAGGAGAACTGAAAGAGTGCCTTCGGTGTCAAGCGGGGCGGAAGTACCCTCGACAATGCTAGAGAGGTAGTTCCCACCCCGCTTGGCACCTTTGTCGATGACGTTCTTCATGTCCCATGGGTTTGCATTCCCAACTTCGCTAACCCATGTACGCCAGGAATCAGTCTTGGCACGCCTAATAGCGGCGTGGTAGACGCTCCGAGCCGATCTCAGGGACTCCCGAAGTACCTCAACACGCTCAGGGGGAAGAGAACCCCTGCGGGCTTCCCCCATGCGGCGGTACGCTTGCCGGAAGCACCTGCGGAGGTCGGATATTTCCGGAGACCACCACGGGGCCGTAAAGCCGCCGAAGGGCCTCCTCCGACCGAGGACCGACTCGCAGGCCGAGGCAACTGCCTCATGAAGTGCAACACTAAGTGCCTCGGCCGAATTGGAGTGAGGGGACGGGAACCGGGAGAGCCTCTCACAGAGGGACTCCCCGAAACGGTCCCAGTCCACATCCGAGGTGCGGTACGCCCATTCCGAGGGGGACGGGGGATTCACACGGCGGCCAATGTCGAAGGTCACTAGTCTATGGTCTGAGGAAGACGACGATTCGTGGACGGTCCAGTTCATCATCTCCCGGGCGAATCCAGGGGAGCACAGCGTCAAATCCACATTGCTGGACCCGCCGGGGCCACAGAAGGTCCGGGGCTGCCCGGGGGAGTTGACAATATGCAACCCATAGGTCGCTATCAGCTCCTCGACAGCCTCGGCTCTTCCCTTCGCGACCCTGTCCAGGCGGTCCAGGTTGCCGTCGTCGTGCCAGGACGGGGAGCGGGCATTAAAATCGCCCGCTACCACTACCGGCCGACCCCGAAGAGCGTCAAGGGCCGCGGCGAGTTCAGCAATGTAGGCGTCCACAGCCTCGCCAAACTGGAAGTAGACGCTGATGAAGTAGCAGTCCACATCGTTGATAACTATGGACGCGCAGGCGAGGTGCTCACTGGAGAGCCGATCCAGGAACAGGGGAGGCGGGAGAGACGAACTCCCCGCGATCCCTGCCATGGGTCGGTGCCCCTTCTCGAGCACAACGCACCGCCCGTCTATACCCCGAGTTTTACCGAGGAACGTGTACTGCTCCTGCACAAACGCCACTCCAATACCCATCGTCTCAAGCGTGCGACCGAATTCGGCCGTTACAGCCCGGCTTCTCTGCAGATTCAGTTGCGCGCAACTTATCATTAGTTGGGGACTATGCCCCGCCATAGTTCGTGGTGGCTATCTCCCTGTCCACCGCGCGCTGATAGGCCGGACAGCCCGACGAGCCCGTCACGTGAGCTGCTTCCTTTCGCAGACCCGAGCATGTGGCACACTTGGGGGGTGCCTCCTTAGCAGGGCAAGCCGACCTCTCGTGTCCCTTGCCGGCGCAATGTCCGCAGACTACCTCCTGCGAGCACTTCCCCTGGGTGTGCCCGAAATTGTGGCAGCGGAAACACCTTACCGCCCCGATGTAGTCACGCACTCTGCAAGAGTCCCAGTCCAGGAACACTCTCCCCTCCGCCACAAGCACCGCTCGCACCGCCGGGTGCACGATCCAAACACTTTGGACAACAGGGCCGTCCCTCTGGCCGAACGCGAACGCCCGGCGGGTCGAGCCTAGCGCAGTTGACTTATCCACCGAGCAGCGGCCCTCGAGGTTCTGCGACCAAATAAGCTCCTTTACCTCTCCTTCCTTTAGGTCCCGCGGAATGTCGTGGATAACAATCCGCGGAAATCGACCCTGCGGTTCGACGGCCCTCAGCCCCGCACCGCGAAGTTTCTCGCCCGCGGCCTTCACTCTTTCCAGACCCCCAGGAGTAGAGGTCTGGACCAGCACGCCGGCCCGAGCAACCTTCCTCACGGTGACCGGCCGGAAACCGTCGGCCGCAGGGTCAAGTGCCTTTAAAAGAGCCGCTTTGGTCGCCTCCGAGGTGGCTGCGGCATCCTCAATCGCGGGGTAGATAAGGACCGAGGGCCTCTTTGGAGGCACCTCCCTGGTCCGATTCCCCGCGACCTGAAGGTTGATACCCCTCTTAAGGGCATCCCCATAAGAGGGCGAGGACGAGCTCGGGGTGGAAGCCAGCGAGGGGGCTGGTCTTGCCACCAGTTCCCTCACCGAGGCCTCCATCGATCTCATCCCCCCCAGGATCTCATCTGCGATCCCGAGCCGCCCGCGGGCGGCAGCGAGATCGCAGGCAAGCCTGGACACCAGGCCCAGGATGCCCGCTGTCTCCCCGGCCAACCTCATCTTCTGATCCGCCGTTAGGCGGCAGCGGGTCGGGGTATCCCCCTCGCAGGTGATGGCCGCCATACGGGCCAACGCGTCCTCCACCCCACTTACCGCCAACTTAGCCTCGCTAGCAGGTGGCGGAGTAGACACAGCCACCGCGGGCGCGCGGGAACAAACAGCTCTGGTAGGTGGGGGGGCGGTGGCCCTCGCCCCGACGACCGCAGTGTCAGTGTCCGTCTCCCTCTCGCCGTCCTCGTCGCTGCACTCCATGTTAGCTCTTTTGGCCTTCGGAGGGGTTTTCTTCTTTAGCCTCCTCTTCGCTCGAGTCATCATGGCAACCTCACCTTCTGCACGGCGCGGCGACGCCGGGGCAGCAGCTCGCTGGGGGGGAAGGGGGGGGCGGCGAGGTCTCGCCACCACCCCCGGACCTCCCACTCACCCGCGAGGGCACTGGCAGGGGCGGGAACGCCCCCGCGCCTCGCCCAGGGGACACCGCGCCCGAAACCGCCCCGGCCACCGAACCTCGTGGTGAAGTGGGGGGCGGGGGGCGGGGGGCCGGCGGGGGGGACCGCGGAATGCGCGGCGACCTCCCGAAGGGATCGCCCCCCCGCCCGGATCACTTGCAGCCATCCCCGATTCACGGGGAAAAGTACGAAAATGCGCGCTCGCACTCCGCGCAGGCACTCCTCCTTGCGAGACACCAGCGCCGACGAACTGCGGCGCTGCTATGCCGGCCCACTACGCGTATCGCGCCTGCCCGCAGGTCTGCGGACTCGCGCGCAGCGTCGCGCACGCCACTCAGCCGGCGCACACCGCGTCGCGGCCAAGACAGTGAAGGCGAAGGCGTGGGCGCACCTCTCACAAATGAGTTTGACGAGAATCCTCCGCAAACTTGCGACTCGCCCTCAGTGGCCCTCGCCGCGGGGCTCACCCACGCCGACAGCGCCCGAAAAAGCGGTCGCCGGGCGCACAGCCTCCCCTTTAACGTCGCACCGCAAACGTCAAAATGGCTTTCGCCGCACAGGGGCCAACCCCGGCGGGGTGCAGCGCCACGAACGCTGTCGCAGGTGCACGGACACACCGGCTATGCAGTGCAATTGCACTAAACTCCGGAATACACAGGAAAACACTGTAAACTATTTTATTAGCGCTTTGAGACGGAGCAGTTGCAGAGACGTCAGTCTGCGGCGACTGCTCAGCCCGAAGTCGGGGTAGTCTGAAAATAGTACTGTTTCCTATAGAGCGGGGGTGGTTGCTAACCTTACGGCGACTGCTCTTAAACCTGCTCAGCCGGGTGAACAGCCGGGCAAAGGATGCCGTGGTCCGCGATAGATTCGGTTGACACCGTTTCACCGCTACGTAAGGGAGAGGACCGCGCAAGCGACCTCGAACTCGTAACCAGTCTGGAGACCGGAGTAATCTGGTCGCAACTGGAAGTAAGGGCGCGAGTGACGGCCCGCTGGGTAACATACCTGGCTATCTCGCGGATAAGGCGTTTGCATCTTACGGGCATGTGGCGGAGCTTGACGGTGGACTGTTTTGTCCTAAGTTTTCTGCGCTCACCTCACAGGAGATAGAACGATAAATTTCGTTAAAACTTCCTGAGGTGACGGGTTCGCCCGTTGTAGTTGACAGCTCTAGTTGTTCCATGGGAATCAAATATCCGAAAAGACCATGAGTACAAATTAAATAAATACATGATCTCGCAAATGTTATCACCCGAAACGGCTTCACTGTTCACCTTCACGCGGTGGAAGTGGGCGCTCGTGGCCTGCCAGCCAAATCTTTGTTTCACCTCTTGGAATATATTGGTCTCACCAGAAAAATAATTAACTCTTTCATTGAAAAACCGCAATTTCAAATTCTATGGTTCCGAAGTGGAATTAATGGGTGATAAGGTGTATGCTCACATGTGGCAAGACAGCTGTCTTAAACCTACCACAGCCGGTCGTTAGTCCGGAGTCCATCGCTCATCCCTAAGAAGTGTAATAATAGTATTATGATGGGCTCCAGTAGGTGGATTCCATGGCAGCTCCATTCGTAATTTGGTCCGAGTGTAATAACAAGAAAAAATATGTAATATTTCTACACGTCCGCTAGTTTTAGGGTAAGAAGGAAATGGACACCCGCGCGTTATATGGACGGCAAAGGTATTTCCTGCCTCCTTCCATTTTACTAGCTTGATGATGGTAATAAAGATAACTGTTTTTTCACAGGGCAAAGGTACTGGAGTGCTCTGCCAAGGACAACATTAACATAAAGGATGTTTTCCGCACTTTTCTGGCTCTGTCTAAAATCTTACCCAAGCCGGGAGTTGAACCTGGGGAGACAGGTTTCAAACGACGTTCTAGTGCCTACTTCAGTGCCAACAAAGGTATATCAAGTTTTCCATCCGCTACCTAATGTAAATTTTCCTAGAGTTACTATTATTATTATTATTTTACAATTCTGTATTTTTTTTACAATTTTCTATCAACTGGCAACACCGACATTTGAGTTTGTTCTTTCCTTCTGCCATTTTTCATTTTCACTTCAATTGAGGCCATCAGAACCAGAGTGGCCCAAATGCAAAAATATTTTTTTTGTGGATATGGGTAACTAGAATGGGTAACTAGAATAACTATATGGCCACTGTGGTCTAATAAATACTGCATATAAAATTACAAGGACAAAACTATTTATATAGCGCCATGTGTGATTTTTTGAAGAAATCAATTTTGGACCACTCTGGATTTGTAAATAATGATTTTTATCTCTCACTCTGGATTTGTAAATATTCACTCTGGATTTGAAAAAACAAAATTTCACTTAGGCCACTTTGGTTTTGATGGCCTCAATCTATACTAATGTTATAAAGAGGTAATGTTTGTATGTTTGTAAGTTTGTATGTAGGGGGTAATCTCCAAAACTACTCATCCGATTTCAAAAATTCTTTTACTTATGGAGAGTTACATTGTTGAGTAGTGCTAGAGGCTATATTTTATTGTGAGAAATATTAGTTTTCAATTCGAAATCATGATATTTGTAAATCAAGTCGGGTAAATGTGCTGGTTATGTGCTTTATCGGCGTGCGCTGACGAAACGGTTTGGTATATTTGAAAACTATGTAAAGCAAAAACGTCGACATCAAAGAGATATATAAAAAAGTCCGCACCAGCATTTATCTAACTTTTATATTTAAGCTACAATAGCTGCTTTTTATGTTTAAAAAAAATATGAAGCGCTATATGTTGGAATTCGCGAGTACCACTACGCCGAATTTCGTTAATAACTCGCGCACGCCACACAGACGGCGCTACAGTCAGACGCACGCCGGCGCTGCACAGTGTGATGTGGATTTAGCTACAAAACCTGGCCAAAAATGATTTGCTGTTTTTTTTAATAAAATGTATATGAACGCCATTTAAACAACAATAGAAGTTAAGTAATTGTTTTTTTAAGAGTTGAAACCATATACAGGCTGTCACACTAAGGTGGGGGACTTAATTATTCTATAAAATATTTCACACAACATTTGCACCAACCACATTACCATTTAATAAATGATTTTTGCATTTTTATTATATTTTACTAAAATTACGTTTTCATGACTGTCTTGTACCCGCAAGTGAGCCTCACAATAACCATGTGGCGACCCGACGGTAGGCTATATTAATTTATTGGGGCTCCAAGCTCCAAGATCTTCGCTTCTCGTCAGTTTTGGATCTCCGGGCTCTAGCAAAGTATTATAGGCTCCATCTCCCACTTCAACATTGAGCTCAATTGATTATCGGGGCTCCGAGCTCCGAGTAATTCGGTCAGGTCTGAGATATCTTCATGCTCCTCCTACTGCTCTATCTGGTTGTATTACAGTATCATATCACTAACATTGTCTACTTGACTCCTTACTGTTCAGCAGCTGAATATGTTATGTGTCTTATCTTCTATGAAACGTTTATTTTCTTTTTAACTTTGCCGTAATTTTATTCGCGAATGTTCTTGTAAGTTTATTTTCAATTTTCGTCTCACCATTTTCTCTTAAAGTTTTAGTTTTATTTCTGTGCGTTGGCGATCCTGCTGTTTTTTCTTAGTTTCTTTATCAGTCAAAAATACTGCACACTGCTGTAGTTCTCGTTACCTTTACCACATTGGATACCCCATTTGATTACCACTGTGTATTCTGTTGTCCACTAAGTCTTTAAGTTCACTCTATGGGAGACAGAATGGCACAATGTCGTTATAACTCCCAGGAATGATGCTTCGCCCGTTGTAATTGACACCCTCGATACTCTCTCTCATGCGACCTTTAAAGAAATAACGCAAATTTAATATTGTTTTTTAATTTTCTAGGTCGAAACAGAGCATCGAGCCCGGCAGATCTCCGATCCAACATGGGTGGCGCGAGCAGCTCGGCTAGCGGAGCGCCATCCGAACCGGTGGAACGCGCTAAGCCACGTTCGCGCTCGCTAATAAGACGCTCTTCACGAAAAGCCAAACAGCAATTGCGCGAAGCTCAAGCCAATTGCGATGAATGTACAGTGCAATGAACTGCTCCGCTTGGCGATGTACGGCAAATCGATGAACGCAACCCCAAAATGTCCAATAGGGCAGGATTTTTTCCTAATACGTTACGTAGAATGGGTTCAGGTAGAATCTGGCCAGAAAATCGTGGTGGTGGGGCGAGATATTTTTTATTCAAAAATCGCATTATGGCAACACTGCCTTAAACTGTCAACATGCGGATGCGGTCGGATCAACTAATCTTAAGAATTGAAAATCTTTTTCTCTATACGTCCTGTTAATGCAAAAATGTAAAAATTCAAAGAGTTAATAGCATAGCATCAATTTGCATTATATTGCATAGCATCAATTTTTCAATAATCTGTAAAGTTTGGTTTTGAAAATAAAATAAACTACTTTATTATTGCAATTAAATGGATAAAAATGGTACCAATAGAAAAAAATGGAATTTTTTGAAGGACACTCTCTTAAGGACACTATACTTTTTTTATAATAATAAAGCATATGGTATTTATTGACTTCCCCGCTAAGGATTAGTAAGATTGGTAATGAAGGGGTGGTACAATAGGCTGAGTTACCTCTTATCACTGTGACCAATAATATAAGTCTGTCCGAACGCTCCTGGCATGCATTTTATAAAACGTAGGAATGGAGTAGCGCATATAGTCGTTCCTACGTTTTTTAACTACGTGTGCCAGGAGCGTTCAGACAGAGGTAGTGATTTATTATGTAATATTTTTTCTGAAAGTTCAATCAGTGGTTTGTGGAACAAACCAATATTATTAGCCAATGGGCCCGATTGCGATCTTCCGTGGACTAAATTCAGAATTAGTATAGCTGAATACAAAATGAATGATTGTTGCTTTTCCAACATTAAATTAACAATCGAATATAAATCGGCATAATACAAAACCGGATGAAATGTTCTCAAACCAATTCAGATGCTCCTATGTTCGCCATTTTACGTCATTTTATGATCGTTCATTTTACATTCCCTTTTGACGCCCTGTTAAAGAGCGGGATGTAAAATGATTCACGAAGAAACGCAATCGAGCCAAATGTCAACTCAGACATATGGTTAAATTAAGGAACGAAACTTATTTAATATGTCGACCATTTCGCAAAACACATGTGGTAAAGAAACTTTTTAGGCTGTTTCTTAATGGATATTTCATTTTATCAGAGAAAAAAATCGTCATTCCGACACAAAAAATGACAGCTCGGGCGGGGTTGCCAACAGTGGATTTTACTAATATTTTGTATGCCTCACTGCCAAAATTGGTCTGGTCACACCATCGGGATGTACCAGATGATGCCATTTTTAAGATTACGCTGAGATACCTGCTACGACCATCATCTTTAGGAGGAAAAATAAGTTTTTTTAAAAATCAAGGATTTCATTTATTAAAATTAAACCAACTTTCTCGTTCTATCAGTCGTTTTTTAACGGTGATTTTACTCTAGAACAGACAACTTCCGGCAATCGCTGATTTTAACGGCCATCCTCAACGCATGTGGAATTTTGATATGGCTGACATTCACTAGGTCTGATGATTATAATTTTTCATATTTTTTTTCCAAAATTACGATTTTGTGGACAATTTTAGCTGGAGCCTCCATCGCGGCCGCAAGGTCTGTGGTTACCTCATTCTGTCACTGTTGACAGCAGTCCGACACCTGCACTTGCCTCTCCACATGGAGCTTTTGTACGTGAATTATTTACCCCTTATTTACCCCGTGAATAATTTCATTCCCACAGATGCTATAGCCAGCTGGCATCCTGGAGTTCCAAGGTGGCATCCTACATATTTTCGCCACGTCTACCGCATAAACTGTCTTCTTGCACAGTATATGTGCAGAAGCTTCTTTTAAAACAAAATTAAAATCAAAGCGAGCGACGTCACGAGCCCTAAGCGCCTAACTAGACATTGTATCACAAGCGTCGTCCGCGCTGACATGTACAAAATTCGCTTACAGCCATCACTCCGCCGATGCAGATATTCAAACTTTCATGAAACTTGACAACCCCCACCTGCGCGTAACGCCAACTACAGGCGTTTGCCATAACGCATCTCTCTGCTCACTTCCCTCGCACACTATCCTTGCAACGCCTTGTTACTCGAGAGTACAACTACTGTTCTAACTCGGGTGCATATACTGAGCTTCTTGGGAATCATGCTGAGCATGCTCAGATCACATGCCCACTGACTCCTCCATTCGGCAGCCCTGACAAGTTACCACATTTACGATGCCCAGAATGTGTAGGCAATTCCCAGTGAGCATGCCCACTGCTATCTACAGGTTTGTTTTATAAACCCAAGTATTTTGCCAGTCGGAATGTGGGTTATACAATAGCTCATTTGAGAGATATGGCAGTTACACACATTGACCTCGGTCCGGAATGTTGCAGGTATTATTGTTTATATATAACATTAGAATGCTCAACTCTATAGTACGATTTGGAAACCTTTACACGCCGCCAAATGCAGGTGACGCTGATAGCATTGATAATGAAAGTTACAGATTGGGATTAAAATTAAAAGATTAAAATTGGTCTATCTATAATAACAATGATAATGGGCCCGATTGCGTTTCTTTGTGAACTAAAACTAAAATTAGTTCAAGCGAACGAGATTGTGCGATACGTTAGAGTGGAATGTGCAATGAACGATCGTCGATAAAAACTACCTGTCGAACTTATACTCGTCAGAATAAATTTGAATTCGTTTCGTGGGGTGATAGATACAGATGCTTTACCTTTGGTGGGTAGTTGTAATGCGGAAAAGTGATAACAGTTCATTTCACATTCCGGTTTAGCGTATTGCCCTGTCTCGTTCATACGAACTAATTTCCGATTTTAGTTGATGAAGAAACAAAATCGAGCCCAATGAATGGTTTTGTATAAAGGAATGATTGATTATAATTTAACCATGATAACAATAATAACATTCAATTATTAGTAACATCTATATGTTTTATATATAGGCTGATTACATCTCAGAAATAATACGGAGAGATATAATGCCATCTATTAGTCTATCTGACCTATAAAGTCAGTAATTATTACTTATTAAAACCTGTATACCAGATTAAAAATTGACATCTTTATCTAAATAGTACTAAAATATTAAGATAATTAGAGCGTTTTGTCATCATATTATTATTTTATACCATATAGGCGTGATTGGAGCGCCATCTACAGTGTTCTGCCGTACTGTAATACCCCGAAGTCAACATATTGAACATAGTAAGAGAAGATTAATTCTTTTTTGGAACTATGAGTGCCATCTACGCGTTTCATTTTGTAGTAAAATCAGTTACCAAATCGTACTACGGCGTTGAGCAATCTAATAAGCTATATAATCAATGTAAATACATTTATTATTATTTCAGATATAAAAAGTAAAAAAGTAGAAACTCCAGAAGTCTTTTAGCCAAAGTCGAGAGACTATGGCACATTAAATAATAGATAAATTGCAATTCTGCAACACCTGAGACAACCATCACCACATATTTCTTACTTATATCACTAGAACAACTCTGTTTAGAAAGAGACAGTCACCACACGTCCTTCTTTGTCGCTCAGTTTAATATTCCTAGATATACTTCAAATAAATGCCAAATCCCGAGCTTGTAATATTTAAGCAAACGTTCGGGGAACAATAAAAATCAAATTTGATCCGCTTCAACACAAATCCCTAATACGAGATAAAACGTTGGTTTGTGATATTAAAGTATCTCTTGTAATTTTTGAAATGCCTAGAATTAATTGTCATTTTAGTATAGAAATATCGATGTGTCTCTTATTTTAAACGGTAGAAATATACGAACCGCTAACTGCAGAAAGGGAATGTTTGTCACTTTTATCAAAATATGTATTTATTTACCAGCCCACTAACCAACGAGGAGGTAAAGCATTGTAAATGCGCTTATTTTTTTTTTGAGATAAAGATAGATATGTATATTTGGTGGTTGGCGTCATCACTTATTGGCATCCAAAGACTTCATCTGATTGTGCTGAAATTTGGCATGCAGGCATCATTTGGTCATGGTAAGACTTGAAAATATTGTGGTTCAAATCGGTCCACCAGAGGGCGCGCTAGTCATACTTCATACTTCACAGTCATACTTCAATCTCGAAATATTGGACAAGACTTAAAATTCAGTACACAAGTGCCTTGTTGGCCCAAAATCTCATTGTGAAGTTTTGTTTGGAATATCTCATATACAAGCGACACAAATAATATTTAAATTCCGCCGACCAGCCATACATTAATTAAATAGAAGGCCCTGAAAAGCGGTGACACTTGCGATGCGTGGATCGTTTAAAATCCGAATTCAATGGCTCACGGTGACCCGCGTTCGCAATGTAATTTTTGAATCGAATGAGATGACGCAGGTTCGACATTCAAATTTTCATTGCGTTGCATCGAATATTATCAGAAATTTTCGCCAACTACTCATCGCCAACTTCATTTATGAAATAAATATTTAGATGAAATAAGTCTTGCGCTGACAAAACTGATTGTTTTTTAAATCGCTCTTCTTTCGATGTTACATAAGATTACTACAGGGAAAGATCATTTTGGTATCAGTATCCCAGACTTTTTCAATCTCGGAAAGGTAATCTTGACTTGCATAATGACTTTTTACACGTTTACAGTAAAAGGTAATATTTTGTGTTTACTGTAAAATGGCAACATCTTCAAAATCAACAATTGGTTGATAATTCTGAAGTAAATAAACAAAAATGTGACATCTACTAGTAAGATATCTTCCTAATAGGGTCTCCTAGGAGTATTTCTCATTACACTGTGACTTCTGTAAAATTTAGAAAATAGCAGTATTTCCCTTTCTGCAGTTAGCAATTTTGAGTAAAAAATAATTTATTAGACAAAATGGGAATGATATGAAAATGTAAATACATATATATGAATATTCATGAAATACATGAAATATTTGTACATATCATGAAATACATATATATGAATATTCATAACTTAATACTTAACATGTTTTTTTTATAAATGTTAATATTAGTATTATCATTGATTATATATGGTATTATATTGCTAAACTCTAAAGTACATTTTGGCAACCCTTCTGCGCTGATAAAATGCAGATGGCGCTGATAGCTTTAACGGCGAAACAAACAGCAACTAATTTGGCCATCTATCATTGAAGGCATTGCGGGAACCTGAACTACGCGGTGGCCGCCACCACAGATTACGCTCACATTCATTGATTACATGGCCACCTCAGATTACACGGCCAGTCGCAACAGTAGGGCGGTGTCGACTACAACGGGCAAACCCGTCACCCCAGGATGGTATAACGATATGTAATCATTATTTCAGCCATCAATCTACTGTCTAGCTCGCCAACAGCCTGCTAGAGTCCAACGCCTTACGGCGAGGCACCGGGAAGGGTAACCAGCGGGCAGCCTCGCCCCCTAACTACCAGTTTTGGAAGGATATCTCTATCTGGAATTAACCTTCAGGATGCCTCCGTCCTCCCGACTGGTTACGGGACCGAATTCGCTTACGCAATCTACCTGTTGTATTACAACAGCAATTTAATTAGAATTTTTCGCGGACCTGGGCGTTCTTTGCCCGTAGTGCCACACGGGATCGAGTGGTCCAAGGTCATTTCAAGAGTGGCATGGCAACAGGTCAACATTCACCCCCGCTGCTTAGGAGACAGTGTATTTCCATAGTCTCCAGACTCCTTCAGCAATTATTATTAGTCAGAATGCACAACCGATTGGCTTCGCTGAACGGTGCACAAACCATCCAGTGGCGCCGGGATGCAATCCCGCTAGGAGAAACCGGTCCACCGGCTTTGAGGCCTGAGACGCGAGAGTCTTACCCGGGGTAGCCTTCCAGACGAGGAGGCTTCTGAATAGGAGCTGAATCGTAAGTTGAGCTGATCCGAGAACAAAGTGGATCTTGTGGCCCAAGCTGCACGAAACCATTCACCACCGGCCAGTCGTAATAGATGACACAATAATGAATGAAATAGTTTTTTTTATAAAGGGCTGATTGATCACAAAAACCCAATAATTTAACTCAATTGTTAGTGCTATCTATCGCATTATTATATAGGCTGATTAAATCACAGAAATAATACAGAGATAGAACGCCATCTATTAGAATATCTGAACATTTTAGTGTGTAATGACGTATTGAAACCTATATATCAAATTAAAAAATGACATCTTTAAATAAATAATAGTAAAATAATAATTGCTGAGATTTAAAAAATCGTTTGCTATTATATTATTATTTTATTTTGAGATAGAATATTGTATAAGCGTGTTTAGTGTCCCATCTAAAGTGCGCCGCCATACTGTTATACCACGAATACTGCCATATTGTACATAAAAGAAATTAAACAATTTGTGCAACAAGCGCCATTTACTTGTTGCGTTTCATAGTAAAATCCAAGCTACCAAATCGTAGTACAGCAATGATCAATCTAATACGGTATATAATCAATGGTATTATCATGTAAATTAATAAGTAATATAAACTGACATGGTATTTTAAATAACGATAGAGAGCCCATATTGTTTTGAGCCGTCGATCAGATAAAATTGAGAACCTTATAAAATTGTTTTACGCATATATAAAAATAACCGTCCAAGAGTTGGTTCGTTCGTTGACAAAAATATGTTATTAAGATATTGTTAATAACTGTTGATTCATTTCTAAATAACATTAATTTGTTTAGCTCACACATCCAAGAAAATACGAGACATGGATTTAGAATCACGCTAGAATGAAAGTAATTTTATTCAATATAAAATAGAGGGCAGTAGCGTGGGACCAAGAGCAGTGCAAAGTATTTTTTCAATCTATCATTCTTGAAAATCTTCTTTCCATAGAACGGTTAAGAGCTGAATGTATCTGTAGAAATCACAATGGCAGATGAAGCCAATTCTCCTTTTTGTTTTCTACAAATTTAGTTTTTCCAATAAAATAATGATTACATTACACCACATTTACCGAATTATGATAGGTTTTCTATTTTGACATATTAGCTGAAAATCAGTCCCATGTAATATAAAAAAATGATATTACGTTACATATAATAAACTAATCTAGCAGAATAGCTATTCAAATCTTGATGTTTCAATCTACTAGATATTGCACTCTCAGATTTTTAAACAAAAACTCTTTTTGCACTTGCGATTTCATATAATAATCTATAAATATCTCAAGACAGGCCCTCGTCATACTCTACATCAAACAGTGGGACCAGAAAATGAAGCTTATCAAAAAGGTGGTACGTAAAAAGCACATTAAAATATCAATCAGATTATAAATCAATGTGACGAGGGTTCAACTACTCTATTTATTTCGTATATCTTCTATAATTTTTTAACGAAAGAAAAATGTAATTTAATATATTAGGCTCTTCATAGTAATTGTATAAAGAAATTGAGAAAGACATGATAGTGATAATATATGGAAAATTGATATTTATAAAATGAATGAATAATACTTATTACCAGTAAATGTTGTAATAATCTCAATTTCTTCACTGTTTCTAATAAGCTGTAAGAAAAGTTGTCTATTCTATGTCGGTTTTCGATAAATAAAACGGACAAAAATACGAAAATGGGTTTTCTTTTGTAAATACGTTGTCTTTCTCTTAAAAGTGTTGTTTCTCTTCATCAACGTCCAAAGTGCTGTTTCTCTTCATCAAAGGATTCAACCTGGGACAACATCTGAATACCTTCATTTTCTTAACAACACCTTCTCATATATTATACATGTTTTAATAAAGTAACATACGCATAGAGGTAGAAAGAAGATTTTTAAAAAACAACCACAAAGCCCCGAGTTATGACCTTATTACAGGAAAAATAATGAAAGAACTACCCGAAGAAGGCATTACCTTCCCAACAAAAGTTTAAAATGGCATATTATGGAATGCAAATCACAATAATATTTAAACAAATGCACAGAAGAAGCCCAATCATAGAGCCCAATTAGTCTTCTCCCAATTTCTTCTAAGATTCTGGAAATCTCTCTCTAAGAAACTATCTCTGGTTCGAAATAAACTATTTCCTGATCATCACTTCGAATTCAGAAGGCAATATGGAGCTATTGGGCAAATCTATAGGCTAGTCGAAAAAAAATATTGCTAGCTTTGAACGAAAGGAATACTGGTCTGCAGCTTTTCTAAATATATCAGGCCTTTGACCGTGTTCAGCTCAATTGCCTATAATATAAAATAAAGAAAATGTTTCTAATAAACTAGTATTTATTCCTAAAATCCTACCTCAAAGATACACTTTTTTGAAACAATGGGAAACCTAACTACCCTACATAAAATCTATACTGGAGTACTCCCAGGGAAGTGTTGTGGGTGCTGCCCTGTATCTTCTTTATACTTTAGGTCTCCCATTAACCAGGAAGGTAGAGAAGGTAAAGGCACCCTCGCCGATGATACTGCTGCACAAACCGTACATAAAAATCCTGAAGAAGCTTCACTTCTCTTACAAAAGAGCCTTGATAAGATTTCAATCTGGCTAAAGAATTGGTGAATCGAAGCGAATGAGACCAAATCAGTGGAAGTGACCTTCACCACAAGAAGGGAAACATGTCCAACAGTAAAATTAAAAAGCATCCCAATAATGCAAGCGATTGACACTAAATACCTCGGACTCTATCTGAACAGAGGCCTTTTGTCGAGGAAGCACATGTTCACGAAAAAGAAAGCGCTAAGTCAACAGCTAAGGAAACTGTAGTTATTTTAAAACTATTGTATCAAATTACTCCATAGTCCTGTTTTTTAACCTTATCCTGTATACTAAAAAAAAACAAATGTGACTATTTGCTGAAAACGGCAAATTATATAGATAATTCTCAAGTGGCAGATAAATGAAAAAAATATTGTCTTGGATATTCTATTTGAAGGACACACTGATTTTGAACAGCGATTGCAAAGGATTCCTGCACATCCTTGTGACATTGCAATACATTGCAATGCGATCCGACGATCGCCACATGTTAGTGCGCTTTTTATTATAAGTCTACTTCCACAACCGTACATCGCGGTCGGGATAACGCACTTCTATTTACTATATAGCAGGTAGCAAGTATTTAGATAACCAACTTTCAATAAATCAACATCAACTTCTTTTATAATCGACAATTCTAAACTAGAAAATTAACGAAGCAGTAAACTATTGTAGTGGATATAGTTCGAGAATTTTACAACAAACATGATCAATCGAGTCAACGAATTAGAAGAACTGAGACCGTGGCACGGTCGCTCGGTGAGCTATAGCGTCCGAGGTGAGTAAATTCACCCAAATTTTTGATTTCCACTGCGATCCGTTTCGGAAATAATAGTTTCGTAAATCTCGAAGTCATTGCAGTTTTTCAATTATTTAAAAAATGCTTTCCATAGATTATCGTTAAATAGGACGGCGGCACGCGAGGTACGCTCGTTCGCATCCGGTATACCGGAACATCGTCGAAGACGAAAAATTTCAATCGATCAAATTATTTATTTTGCAAAATATATATACATCGTAAAGGAAAATAAAAATCTATAATCCTATTCGCGAGGGCGTACGCCGCGGCGTCTTGAGCCCCGGCGTTACGATCTCCTGCTTGATCGTGGGCTCGTGCGCTTCTTCTTTCGATTTCTTCTCTCGGGCGATCTGTTTCTCCGCTTCTTGCATCTGCGACTCCATCTCCTGCTGATGAGCCACGGCCAGCTTGCGCTTGTCGCGCCCGGAGCGCCCCGTCTCCTTGACCGTGAAGAACATCGGGCCCAGCTCGGCCAGCCAGCGCCCGTCCACCGAGGTCACGCACTGCATGTACTCGCGGGCCGTCATCACCAACTCGTGGTAGACCACGTAGTCGGGACAGTCGCCGAGACCGAACAGGGCGGAGGTGGGGTGCAGGCGGCAGGGCATGCCGGTGCGCAGGCTGACGTACTCGCCCACGCCCTTGAGGCGCGCGGCCTGGTGGAAGTAGGCGCTGCACACGCACTTGCGCACGATGTCCCACTCCGTGCCGCACGTCTGCAGCGGCAGGCGCAGCGACGTCAGCAATTCCTTCAGCTGCTGGCGAACTTCCCGAACTTTTCGAAGCGCCTTCCAGTGAACAAAGTGAGCGTTGCACCACGTCGACGAGTATCTGAAATTCGCACAAACGTACGTTAAAGATAAGAGTTGCGACTCGACGCGTACGCTTCCTTAAATCTCCGACTGTCCGGATAAAGGTAGGAACCTCCGGCGAGAAACTATTGCAGAAAATTCGATATCGATTCCGTCGACCGAAAGGTCGACTTTCGCTCGCATATTGAAGAATACCGGATTGCATCCGAGTATGCGTACTTCGAGTTGCATCCGAATTAGTCCGTTACGCGATCGACTCTGTATTTCGGGGCGAATACAATCAAATCGCTCGCCTTTGCGAATCTTTAAGGTTTTGACTGATCTCAGTGCCCGATTCGGGACCCTCGATTTGAAAAACGATAGCCTCCGCAAACATTTTGACGGCTTCAATACGACCAAAAAATATGCAATTGCGGTGTGCCATTGCAATTGAAATTGTGCAAAAATCCACTAAAATGATAATGAGGCTTCCACTATTCCACCTAGACCTACGAAGAAAGGCTCGAATGGCTAAATCTGCCAAAGCCAGAGGAGAAACGCAAGCGAGGAGATCTCATTGAGACCTCGAAACTGACATCGTCAATAGAGATATTTATGAAGATCTACGAGGCATATGAGAGACCTATTCTTGAGTATGGCTTATATAACTCTGGAGCTCCTACTTTTGCAAAGATGTAGATGTGCAGGAACAGGTACAGCGAAGACCCACCAAAATGCCAATGGGCTTGAAGAATAGGAATTATGAAGATCGCTCGGAATTACTTGGACTGACTACTCTCAAACAAAGAAGACGAAGAGAGGCCTAATTGAGACTCATAAAATTATTGCAATGTACCTGGGCTAAACAATATTTACAAATTCAATGTCAACATAAATCTTTGAGATCACAGCATAAACCTCAAGTGCACAAAATTTAAATCTAATCATCTTTAAAACATTCTGCAAAGTAGAGTGGTGGAATAAACTACCATTTGAAGTGATTTGTGCAAGCTATGTCAATCAATTTAAAAAGACTCGATTTACACTTAAAAACTTGGTGATATTGTTTACGACTAGCTTTGCAAGATCTGATCTGGACATATCAGATAGATGCCTGTTCAGAATAAATAATAATAATAAAATATTAGCAGACCATTACAGTTGTGATTATTATCTATATTTCTCGTCAATCAAAATCATCTGCATCGACAATCTTTAAACTCAACAAAAAAAGATTCATTTCAAACCCCAAACTGCCTGTCAATGTCGATGACAATGCATAAAGACACAATGACACAGGTCACTTGACGAGGCAACCGTTACAACCGAGACAACCGTTACAACCAAACGCTGCCAACCGTTACAAATCAAATAAGGGAAGTAGCGCAAGCTTCATTGATTATATAGGGTAATAGATTGGTTAACCGTACGTTTTGGCAGATAGGATTTTACGATGTAAATACAATGTTTCGATGGTTTAATTCTAAACATTGATTAATCTTCTCTTATGTTCAGTAGCCAGATAGATAGCGTTCTAAACAGGCCATTAAGGTATCCTAGCTGAAAATAAAATAATAATATAACAACAAACGAATTTTTAAATCATAATTATTATTATTTTAATATTATTTACATAAAGATGTCAATTTTTAATTTGCTAAACAGGTTTCAATACATAATAATTAAGCACTTTATCGTTCAAATAGACTAATGATGGCATTCTATCTCTCCGTATTATTTCTGTTATGTAATCAGCCAATGTAAAAATGCAATAGATGGCACTAATAATTTAATGTTTTTGTGTTATCATTGGTTCAATAATGGGTTTTTTATAATAAAGCAGTCCTTTATAAAAAAAAAAAACAATTCATTATCAATATAATATCAATTCAATATCAATTCATTATCAATATGGTTATATAGATGGCCAAATAAATTAGTTTCGCCGGACAATCTGTCAGTGCAACCTGTTTGTGGCCGGCGTAAAAGGTTTGTCAAAACGTAATATGGCATTTAGCAATCTAATACCCTATATAATCAATGCTTCAGTCCACGCAGTTCTTTAGTTGTCCAAGCGATAACACCACTTGTCGACCCTACACGGCCCACGGGTACGGTGTTTAGGCTGCCTGATTTAGGCTGCCTGATCTTACGCTGTAAGGTTCCGGGTTCGATTCCTGGCTGCACTGTGCTGAGAGAAGTAGACGCACTCTCGAGCGACAGGGCGCGATGCAGGGATAGGGTGCGAGGTAAGTGAGCAGAGAGATACATTTCGGCGAACGCCTTTGGTTGGCGTTATGTGCGGGCGAAGGTTGGCGAGTTTCTCAAACGCTTGAATATTTGCGTCGGCAGAGTATTTATTTTTATTTGTTGAGTGGGGCTTTTCTAAGGTCTCCATGAGCCTTGTAACACTGCGACTATTGATGATCTATTGTGTTCGCCACCTATTATAGTTCTGCGCTAAGCCTTGTGTCATTTAAGAACCGCAGTAGGCTTTTGGCGCCTGATTGTTTTACCTCCTCGGCAGAGTAGCAAACATTTGGCAGCCATATGCGAGCCATTACGACTCATAACTTAGCTCGCATAGAATTCAATTTTATTCTGGTTACTGTGCCAGCTCATCATTTTCTGTTGGGAAGAAATTAACAGAATTGCATTTCGATTCTGTCAAGCGAATGCAATTATAAGTCTCACACTTACACACATGTTGCATATAGGGTTATATAGGGTTGGTTATATGAGGTTCATATAGGGTTGGTTATATGAGATTGTTGTATGATAATAAACCCGCCCATTGTGAAATTTCGCAATAAAGAGTAGAAACAAACTTGTTTGTTGTACAAAAAATCACCTCTGGAACTTATTTAACCGATTGTGTATATATTAGTCTGAAACGAGCTTATCAGACAGTGCACGAAGGTGGTCGATGTGGGTCAACGAGTGGCCAGGCTGAAATAAGCTCGGGCCGGCCACGCGGGTCGACGACACGACGAACGGTGGAGCAAGCGCGTTTTGGAGTGGAGAGCCCTGCTAGGCAGAAGAAGTGTGGCCAGACCACCGGCCCGATGGTCCCATCACATTAAGGAGACAGCTGGATCAGTCTGGATTAGGGAAATGGACAACCGATCCGGATGGAGAGTGATTGGAGAGGCGTATGCCCAACGGTGGGCGAATGCGCGCTGATGAAGAAGAAGAAGAAGTATATATTAATAAATTATTTACTTGTTATTCTTCCACTGGTTATACAAATGAAGAAGAGTCAGATGATCAGATTCCGGCACCTGGAACTTCTCCCTCACCGCATCGGCTTCTTCTTCTCTCCCTTTCGGCCGGTAAAATACTGAAGGCACAGACAGCATCGAAACTGTAATATTAAACAAAATATATTATTAAAGGATTTTGAGCTGATATTATGAAAGAACCTGAAAATTTGAAAAGTGGAGATAAGGCCGCAACCCAGGTGGATAGTGACTCGACTTGTATTATAAATCCTGTCGTCTGGACCGGTTAGAGCAGTGGTGGTCAAACTTTTTCCACGAGGGGCCAGAATGTAGTAGTAAACGGAGTGGGAGGCTTGATTCCAGCCCTTGATGTCACCTAGATCTATAAGATCTTTTGTAACTACCCACTATGTGGTTAGGTCAGTGGTCAGCTAGTAGCCCAGTACTTCTTACCAGTCCCAGTAGATCACTGACCTTCAAGTTGGGCAGATCACTAGGTTCGAGAAAGGCTCGTCCCAGTAAACTGCGTCTTTTAGCGGCGAGGCCTGGGCAGCGACCAAAGGTGTGTATGCTGTCTTCAGGTTCTTCGCCACATTTTCAGCGGTCCTTGCTCTCGGTCAAGCCAAGGTTGAATAGATGTGCTCTAAGGGTCGTGTGTCCTGTGAGGAGACCGATAGTGGTTCTAAGGTTCTTCTTGCTCATGTCAAGTAGGGCCTTGGTTTTCTTTTGTAGTGGTTGCTCCATCGTGGCTTTTGCCTGGCGAAATCCCTGGCTCTGTTTCCAGGATGCCCGATGTTCCTGCTCCAAGCAGTCCCTGATGATTTTTGATTTTCCAGAGGGGCCAGAAAAAGAAAATAAATTTCACAGGGGGCCGGCTGGAGTGAGTTACAACTAAATATGCATTTTGTTTTGAAATTTTCTTTATTATTTATCATGAACGTTGCAGATAGGTGTACTATAAAAAAGAAACTGCTTAATTTAATTGCCTGAAGTTGAAGGCCCTGGCATGGTAAGTTAAGGTGAAACATGGAACTGCTTCTGATCAAAGATGGCTTATGGTATCCTAACATGGGGACCAGATAGCCATCGTATTTTTATACTGCAAAAGCAAGCTCTCAGGACGATATTTGGGTTAAAAAGAGACGATCACTGTGCTCCGATCTTTAAAAATAAAAAATATTTACTTTTCAATCTGAATTTATATATCAGTGCTTAATTTATGCGAAGTCTGCATGAACATAACACTCGCAATAAAAATAATGTAGTAATTCCCAAAGTGCCGCTTTCTTTATACCAGAGATCACTTATATATTTAGGGTTTAAATTTTTCAACTCGTTGCCATCAGAAATTAAAATACTTCAAGAGGTTGCATTTAAGAAATGCATAAAGAGAAACTTAACCATGCATGCTCTCTATAATTTTGATGAATTTGACAAGGCCGTCTCAGTTTATAAAAAATAATTTATCTTTTATCAAATTTGTTCTGTATTTTGTCACCGCAGTGTTTATTTTATTGTAAAACTTATTGTTTATTAAGTGATTATTTAAAAACTTTTGATTGCTATTTTTAAAAACTTATTGATAAATTATTTAACCCTTGGAGTAAATGGGTATTTTCATGGATGCATCTGTCTCTTTTGCAGGATTTTCGGCGACATCGACCTTAAAGTACTATAACTACGAAACTACTACACCAATCATAAAAAGAACAACTGCACAATGATTGCATTGAAATTTCGAATATAGAATATTGAAATATCATTTTGTAAAACAATAAGATAATTATGAGAACGTCAAAGAAGTGAAAAAAACGCGGAACCAGATCTGGTCGTATCATACTCAACGGATAATTGTTTCAGAACCAGATTTGGTCGTATCATACTCAACGGGTTAAAAAAAATTGTTTACATATTTTTTTATTATTTGAGTCTGTAAGATTTAATTTTTATAATTGATCCGATGGTGCCTTGCCTTTACATATAAAAGTATATGTACACGTAATCAAGTTGTAATAGCTTCTAAAATATGTAAAATGACGTATTCCACAGTATGTGCCTTTTGGAATTAATAAAATATGACTCTGACTATGACTATGACTATTGGCCAGGATGTCCTTGTAAGCGGGTTCGAGCTGAGACGTAAATACTCATACTTTAAAGGAGTCGTTGCTGGCGGGCCAGATTACAGCCAGTCGCGGGCCGGAGTTGGCCCGCAGGCCGTACTTTGCCCACCGCTGGGTTAGAGCAAGTTATTTGGACAAAGTTCAATTTTTAAAATCAAAAAAAAAATTATAGAAACGAGAAAGTGACAGTTATCTGGTATTTAAAGTAAAGTTTAAATAGTACAATTGCAAGTGAAATCACAGGTAATTAAATTGGAGTACTCTATTAGCCAGAATATAACGCAACGCGACTTGGAACAGGACTGAAAGGAATAAGTCAAATACGAAACAAAAAATAATTAAGTAATTTGTTTTATAAAAAATGTTTTTTCCATTCAGATATGCGTGAATTATCATCAGTATCGCTTAAATGATTACTACTCAATGCATCATTTTCTTCCCATAAAATTGTATCCTCACTTCCATCCAGATTGCCAGAAATGCAACATTTTTTAAAACATAAAAACGAATTTACCGCGTGAAGTTTGTAACACTCGATGTTTCGGCGATATTGTAACCATCATTGTCTAGGGTAGACTCCAGATACATGACTAAAAAGTTTAATTATTAGGTAATAACCCATAATTATATTATTAGGTACTAATTCATTTTAAAAATAGTTATTGTTAGTATTTATACAGGTGAGTTTTTAATTACTGACATCCTAGTAGAGGGTGATTCAGTACGACAACGTAGGCAACTTTTTATTTTTAAAAAATATATTTTTTTTTTTTGCTAATTTTGTAAATTTTATCTATTGAAGAAAAGTTTGAGAAGCATTGAGCGCGCTGGGCCATCTAGCGGTAGTAAAATATCGCTAATAAACAATATTTAGTGATATTTTACCTTTCGCTAGATAGCGCATTGTGCTTATACCTTTTTATACTATTTTTTTTTAAATAAAACAAATTATGAAGGAAAAAAATCTTTTTTTTATTAAAAGTTGCTTTGTTTGTCGTACTGATTCACCCACTACAAGGATGTCACAAATTAAAAATTCTCTCTGAACATATACAAAATCGACCAAAAAGGTGCGGCGTAGTTTCTGCACGCTAATGCTGGCTTCCGAAAAGTTAAACCTAACGATCCTGAATATAATGTGGATGTTTTCTTTAAAAAAAATATTTTGAGTAAAATCGCATTATGTTCAGGCTAATACGGTATTAGTTTACTGTACTTAGGTTGATTCGCAATGCTTCGTTTTGACTACATGCGTGTTTACTTCTTTGTGGTAGTTCCAAATTCTTGTGATGGATTCTGTAATCACAGGTTTGAGGTATAATTTTCAGTCTCAATTTTAGAACCCGTTTAGAACTTGAAATAGATATTATTATTAGCTCTATGTGGATTTGGCAGATGTTCGCTCTCTAAAAGAAATCTGTCAAAATCACCGAACCGGGGTTTCAAAGCACCAACCTTGCATTCTCTCTATATATAATTCATCTGTCATAGGGCATTTGCACAAACGGACAAATATCACTTTTTAAAAGTAATAAAAACACTACATTTCTGTACCTAGTCTGTATCACTTATGGTTTTGAAACTAAGCAAAACTCAGTTCTTGATGATAAATATGCACCCAAACAAGGTGTGAATGCGGCGTTAGGTACAGATGTAAATGTGGCTAAATATGTTCGAATTAACCTGTTTTATCACCCTTTATAAACGCTATAATAAACTACCAAACGCCCTACAAAAAAATATTGAGTTTTTTTTTGGCGATTAATATGATTCTCACAGGAAGAGCCTTTATAATTTTTTTTTTTTTAATTTCGTCAATGGATTTCTTATTACATAAACAGTTTAATAAATAAATATTTGTTTATATCATACCATGGGTCTTTGGCTACCTATCTATGTATAAATTATGGCAAAATCATTTGTAATAATGCTAATAGCACCCTCACGAGAAGTGTCTTTTGCCTGTCATTGGGCCTTAACCCTTCAGGCCTCGACCCCTCAGCCGATTGACAAGTTGATGTCCCAAAAAATTTTAGTAAAAATTAGTAAAAAAATTGAATTATGACACTGTCTCACCAAAACATTAATTACTGCCAAACCACTGTACCCATAATTAAAATAAAACATATTAACATAATAAAACATAATGAAATGAAACAAATTAAATTAAAATTAAATTAAAACGGAGCGGCCGTCACGCTGAATCGTGTTGTGGCCGATATTCGCCAATTGGGGCTCTAGAGGTTAACATGTTGGAAGCCAGCCTTCGCACGCAAAAAACAGTGCCTCAACTTTTTGGTTAATTTTGTATATAAATACTAACAATAGGATAGAAAACGAAGTTGCAAGACGGATTTTAAAAATTCCCACGCTCCGAGCCCGGCCCCCCACCACCGTTATAACCTACGCAGTGGCGGCAGCGGTTTGCGGCCTACCCGCAAAACAACGGACTGACAGCTCTTCAGTTTACCCTAGACAACGGCGGCTGCAACGTCACCGAAACGTCGGGTCCTACAAATTTCACGCGGTAAATTCGTTTTCTATCCTATTTATAATGTCAAACAACCGCGATAGTCTTCGATTTCATATCTTCGATTTCAAAATACTAACAATATTATTATTTCATGAATTATCTCTTATTACCTAATAATTAATACTGTTGGTCATGTATATCATATAATTATATAATATATTTGGAGGCCGGCCGATATGTCCACGCGCTGATCTGTTAACCACTGCAACCACCGATTGCCGTTTTTGGCCACCCAGGGGTTAAATGTGAATTTTCTTGGATAAAAGACAAACTCACCAATCGTAAGAACCTCCTCAGTGCAGCCCATTTCCGTGGCGACGATCAACATCTGACTCTGCGGCGGATCCAGCGGAAACTCGGCCATCTGCCGCCCGAGCGGTGTGAGCGCGCCCGCATGGTCCAGCGCCCCCAAAATCCAAAGCTGGTACATGGAATTCAGGATGGTGTCCTCGGGCGGCGGATCCATGAAATGGAACTGCAACAAATCCTGAACGCCGAGGCTTTTCAGCAGCAAGACGGTGTTGGCCAAGTTGGTCCTCTGGATTTCGGGCACGGTAGCCAATAGGAGCTCGTCGGTGTACTGGCGCTGAGTGTAGAGCCTGAAAGCTCTGCCCGGACCCGTTCTTCCGGCTCGACCGGACCGCTGGTTGGCGTTCGCTTGACTAATAGGGTAGATTTGTAGCGCATCCATACCAATGCGGGGATTATACACTTTTAGCTTGCAGTATCCGGAATCTACTACGAATATGATGCCATCGACAGTGAGTGATGTTTCTGAAATTAAATATAAACATAGGTACTGTAAGCAGTGGTGTCTGAATTGTAGATTGCGAGCGCCTAGCGCGCACTTCAATCTTAATATGGGATTGGATTGTCAAAAAACTAATACGGTCATTTAAAAAATAGTAATCTGGCTCTACTCCGGGTCCCGTCGGGCTCTACTCCGGGTCCCGATGGTATTCCCTATTTAGTATACAAAAAATGCCCCTGCCTTCTGCAATATTTAGGATCCATCTTCCGAAATATAAGGAATAGCGGTGTAGTCCCACAGAATTTTGGCCGAGCAACAGTCATCTTAATTCCGAAGGTCCCAGTTTGCACCGGACCAAAGGACGCTCGGCCCATTGCTCTCACAGACACTGTGGCCAAAATCTTTTTTAGCATAGTCCACACGAGGATGAGCGAATTCATGCACCGGAATGAGTACCTTGGAGTATCAGTTCAAAAAGGCTTCATGCGTGGCGTCTCGGGCTGCCTCGAGCACAATTCTCTCCTGGCTGCTGCCATCAAGGATGCGAGACAGCACGAACGCCAAATCAATGTATGCTGGCTCGACCTAGAGAATGCCTTTGGGTCAGTCCGACACAGTCTCCTCCACTTTGCACTCCGCTGGTACAACTTCCCACCAGTCGTGCGTGACATTGTAGCCTCCTACTACAACTGTCTGACTTTCCATGTTAAAACGCAAGAATGGACTACCCGCTCTATACCATATTCAATTGGACTATTTCAGGGCTGTTGCCTCTCCCCGACGATTTTTAATATAGTTTTTAATATACTGCTGGAAAGCCTGACCCAGTTTGACAGGAAGTGGGGCTACCGTTTTAAAACAGACGGCCAATACACCTCGTCGTGCCTCGCTTTTGCCGACGACCTAACTTTCATCACCAGAAGCCCCAAGCAGCTTTCCCTGCTATTACAGAAAGTGGAGCTTTTCTACGACTGGTCAGGCTGTATAAAAGTGAAGCCCTCCAAATGTTTTTGCCTTGGACTCGCCCGCATGGGCACAAAATTTACATCCTATGACCCCAAATTGGTCTATAAGGGCTCTAATATCTCCCTTATAGACCCAAACAATCATTTCAAATTCCTCGGCAGAAAAATCACCCATCAGGGAAAAGACGTCTCGGGCGATCATGTTATAGAGCATTTCAAAAGTTGCCTGGCGAAAATAGATGCCTTGCTAATTTCTGGCCCTCGTAAGGCCTGGATCTATGACAATTATCTAACGTCACATTTGTCATGGCCCTTTCTTATTTACGATTTTACCAAAACCCAACTGTCCCGTCTAGATGCGCTGGTGACAGCTAGTTTAAAATCCTGGCTGTCCTTAGCCAAACCAGCTGACCCCTCGACTCTCTTCAGGTCCAAACAAAATTTTGGGCTAGCGCTTAAACTGCCCTCTCTGCTCTACGCCAACTCCAGAATAACCAAAAATTCGATTCTGTGCAATTCCAAAGATCCGGCAATATCGAAGCACGTAATAAGTGGCCGTAGTGATTCAAATGATCTACAAGCCCGCGTAGACTTCCACAAAAAGTTCCTTACTGGAATCAGCCAGAATGGCACTGGTCTGGGGTATGGCAGTACAACCACGAGCGACGTGGACTTGAAGAAGTCTCTTTTGCGGGGAGATTACGACAGCAAGAGTATGGCTCATGCTATTGGCCTTCAATGCCAGAATGATTGGACAACAATTGGGGACTTTTGCATTCCGCCTCCAATGCACTGGAAGGTAATGCTCTATGACTGGACGCCAGAGATGCTGAAATTTTATTTGAATGCCTTTCAGCATACACTTCCAGACCCCAGTAACCTCGCTCGTTGGAGCTTTGCCGAGGATAGTTCTTGTCCCCTCTGTAGCAATACCCCTTGCACAGCTAGACACATTCTAGCTGGCTGCAAGGTGGCCTTAGATCAAGGACAGTACACTTACCGCCATGACAAAGTTCTCGCTGTTATTCGCGAGGTAATTAGTCTCTCAGTGGCTCGTGCCAACAAGGGTTTGACAGTATCCTCCAAACCCCCAATACAGTTTGTGCGGGATGGCTCTAAAGGCAAAAAACATTTAACTACAAAACCTTTCTCAATAATCGAGAAAGCTACAGATTGGATTCTGGAGGTTGATTCGGTCTCTAAGCAGTATAAATTCCCTGAAAGTCTCGGATGCACAGCCCTCCGTCCAGATATAACTCTTTACTCTCTATCTCGGAAGGTGGCTCTTATTGTAGAATTAACTGTTCCATGGGAATCAAATATCCCAAAAGACCACGAGTACAAATTAAATAAATACTATGATCTTGCAAATGCCGTAACCCGGAACGGCTTCACTGTTCACCTTCACGCGGTGGAAGTTGGCGCTCGTGGCCTGCCAGCTAAATCTCTATTTCACCTCTTTAAAGATCTTGGCCTTTCCAGAAAAATAATCAACTCTTTCTTAGAAAAATTATCTAAAACTGCGATTTGCGCATCTCAAATTCTATGGCTTCGAAGGGGGAGTGAATGGGTGGCAAGGTGAACGCTCACATTTGGCAAGACAGCTGTCCTAAACCTACCACAGCCGGTTCGTAAGTCCGGAATCCACTGCTCACCCCCCAGAAGTGTAAAAATAGTATTATGATGGGCCCGACTCCGGTCGGTGAATTCCATGGCAGCTCCGTTTGTATTTATTATTATTACGTGGTTATTTTTTGCGCCAATATAATATCTACTTACTCTTATTTGCTTTCAGAAAGTTGTCTGTTCAAATTATCATTTTATGAGCGTATCTCAAAAAAACAAAATTTCCAAATCTATTTTGTAACAAAAATCTTTTTCCTGTGATGGGTTTTTCAGATTTTCATGATTATTCAAATAAACCATAAAACAATGCATAAAATAGTTAAATTTTATTTGGTTTTTATAGTATAAATTTATATTTACTAATTAATTAATATTTTTATATGTTTATTGCAACACTGACATACTCATACGTACATATATGTTTTTTTGAAAAACTGATAATAATGTTTGGGCCCTTATGGGCCCATCTTTCGTCGGGGTCACTAATATAAGGTGTTTGAACCCTTACGGATCCATACCTCGTAACTATTTTGTTGCGCTTAGGATAATCCTTTTCTGCATGCGGTATTACGCAGGGTGGCTCGCGCACGGGCGCGGAGCGGTGTCAGTGAAACACAATATGTACTCTGTGAGAAGTCCTCCCAGAGGAAAGCAAGATTACGAATTGCCAGTCTATTCTCCTATCTCTTCTGGATTATGGGGATGTCATTTCTCAACCTCATTCAGGAATAACTACCAATGTTTATCGTCTGCAAAGCATCTGCATTCAATACACATATGGGGGTATAGTGGTTACAACCACTATAAACCGGGGGTATAGTGGTTAAGAAGCCTGGTCTTACATTTTAAGGTTCCGAGTTCGATTGCTGGATGTCACAATTTTCCATTGGGAAAAAATTAGCAGAATTTTATTTTAATTATGTTGATCAGAAGCTCTAACTTACACATATGTAACATGCACACATATATACACACACTCCAAAGTAGAGTTTGTTGTAAGATATAAACCCGCCCATTGTGAACTTTCACAATAAAGAGTAGTAACATTTGGCATCAGAAAATGTGACCACATCATAGAGTTCAGAGAAGTTGCACTAACTGACAACCCGGGAAAAAAAGACTCTTTACCTCTTGTTCAGGATCTTCAACCCGACTATCTCACCACTATTTTACTGCCTTATAGGCTCATGGGCCCTGTGAGTTTGGAAGATGACATAGGGCTCTCTATCCCTGGTAACAGCTAGCGATGAGTCGATCCAAAGGAATGGTGGAGCCAAAGGAGTAGCTAGCTCCTCGGAACTCAGAATAGAAAGGCTAGTCAGTGTGATATGTGTCAGGTTCAAAATTGGGAAGGCATTTCTACCTCACCGTCCCCCCCATCCCCCTCCCTCCCACTCCCTCCTTCTTTGGCCAATTCAATGTAAAATTCACATACCTGCTATATTGGTTGCAACGACACATTTCCGCACGCCAGGCGGAGCTCTCTGAAAAATCTTTGCTTGCAAATCTGAAGGAAGCTGCGAGTAAATTGGCAATATGCTGAGCGGAGGAGCACCATCCACCTCACCTAAACGCTCCGCCAGAACCTGCAATCGAAATCATAATCTGTTGAGTCTTAAGATATACTGTCACTAGAGGTGTTGATAAAGATCTACATGGCGTATGTGAGACCTATTCTTGAATATGGATATCAGTTCTGGAACCCCTGTGTATTATTATTATTATTATTATATTATACACTAGCAGCGTAAGGCTGATGCAAGTATGTATATTACGTGCACTTGTTTTTAAACTTGTGACTGTTCTGCACTAAGAAGAATGCCCAGTTTGTTTTTAAAGCTATTGACAGAACTGGCACAGATCACTTCCTCTGGAAATGCATTCCATGTATCCTCTACCCTATTTGTAATGCTCGGGCCACACTAACGGGAAATTCCGTTAATAACGGCGATGATAGGCGTTTTTGCTGCGGCCACATCTAAATTATCACGATAATTAACGGCATTTCCCGTTAGTGTGGCCGGGGCATTAGAAAGTGATTTATTTATTTATTTAAGAATTAATTACTATAAAACATTGATTTGCTTACAAAAATAACAGGAACCGAATGATAAAACCTTAACCTTCTGCTTATTTGATTCTGTCACCCAACTGGGACTAGCCCGTTCTAGGGTAGACATGTTCTAGGACTCCTACGTTCTATGATTCCTGTGGTTTGATGCTGCATTGCCTTGTTCAGCTTCAACGAGTGCCCATGCAGTTGCTTGCTGGTGTTCATAGTATACATGTTCTCAAGGTTGGGCATACCATAATAGCCATGAAGCATTTTGTAAGTTTCCATTAGATCTCCTCGGTGCCTATGTTCCTCTAATGTTGTCAGGCGGAGTTCTTTCATCAGTACTTTGTACGGTTTGTCCGTCTTTTATATCCTTCCTAAAGTATGGATTCCATACCTAGAAGGGGTATTCAAGGAGCAGGCGAAAGTAGGTTATATAGAGCTTGAGGAAAACTTCGCTGGTGTAGGCAACCTCCCTACACACTTATATCATAACACATAACACTCGCATGTGGATGCCATACAGGTTTGGTCGACGGCCGTTCGATCGATGAATTCGCGCCGCGATTGTCGACGGTGTCCCATCACTGATCTCCGTCACGGCGCGCGCGCAGTGGCAGAGTCAGTCGTTTGCAATCACTCGCGCGAAGCGCAAGCTTCTCGTGTCTCCGATCGCGACCGCGCGCACACGCAAGATCAGCTCCCGCAAACAGCGATATTTGTGTCATTCGCTTCACGCTCGGCGCTCGTGTGTAGTGTTACTTAATTGCGCCTTCTAATACTATTTATAAGGATAATACCACATCCGAAACCATACTGGTAATAGTAGAAATAGCTTTATTGTTGTTAGTAATAGTAGAAAATGCTGCATGTTTGTTATGCAGAGATGTAAATGTCCTGAAGAAGGTGCAGTAAAGGGCAATCAAAATGCCGGTGGGCCTAAAGAATAGGAGTTATGAAGATCGCTTGGAATTACTTTGACTGACTACTCTTAAACAAAAAAGACAAAGAGAGGGCCTGATTGAGACACATAAAATTCTCACAAATGCAAAATTCTCAATGTACTTGGGCTAAAGAATATTTACAAATTCAACGTAAACACAAATCTTCGAGGTTGCAGCAAGAAACTGAACCGTGGAAAATTTAAATCTAATCTTTTTAAAAACGTTCTGCAAAATAGAGTGATGGACATGTGGAATAAACTACCATTTGAAGTAATTAGTGTAAGTCATGACAATCAATTTAAAAACATGGTCGAGTTTTACCTAAAACCTTGTTAATATTGTTTATTGTTGTTAGTAATAGTAGAAAATGCTGCATGTTTGTTATGCAGAGATGTAAATGTCCTGAAGAAGGTGCAGTAAAGGGCAATCAAAATGCCGGTGGGCCTAAAGAATAGGAGTTATGAAGATCGCTTGGAATTACTTTGACTGACTACTCTTAAACAAAAAAGACAAAGAGAGGGCCTGATTGAGACACATAAAATTCTCACAAATGCAAAATTCTCAATGTACTTGGGCTAAAGAATATTTACAAATTCAACGTAAACACAAATCTTCGAGGTTGCAGCAAGAAACTGAACCGTGGAAAATTTAAATCTAATCTTTTTAAAAACGTTCTGCAAAATAGAGTGATGGACATGTGGAATAAACTACCATTTGAAGTAATTAGTGTAAGTCATGACAATCAATTTAAAAACATGGTCGAGTTTTACCTAAAACCTTGTTAATATTGTTTATGACTAGCTTTGAAAGATATAATTTGGACGTATCAGCAAAGCTGCCTGTTTAGAATTAATAATAATAATAGTAATAATGCTATAAAATCGAAGACTATCGCGGTTGTTTGACATTATAAATAGGAGAGAAAACGAATTTACCGCGTGAAATTTGTATCACCCGACGTTTCGGTGACGTTGCAGCCGCCGTTGTCCAGGGTAGACATGTGGAGACAGGGTAGACAGTCTACCCTGAACAACGGCGGCCGCAACGTCACCGAAACGCCGGGTGCTACAAATTTCACGCGGTAAATTCGTTTTCTATCCTAGTAATAATACTGCTGATCTTCTTAACGTAACCTATTATAGTAGCCATGGCCATGCCCAGGGGGGGGGGGGTCCCAGGGGTCCGGACCCCCCCCGAAATGAAATGGATTTACACTACATAGAATCGACTTTCCAAAATGAAATAGATTTACACTAGATAAAATCGACTTTTGGGTGCAAAAAATACATTAGGGGTATTCCGCTAAGCTATGTTATCGGGTTATCGGGTTGAAATCGAGGAAGAAATAACAGCAGTACGATATTTCAGTGACAGTAGAAATCTATACGATAACAGACCCTTGATGTCGGACTGTCGGACCGACATATCCCCCGCAGTCTAGTGTCAACTAGTAGAGTTGGACACTCGCATTCATCTCAGCGTCGTGTTTCGTCATATCATCAAAAGCTCTGTTAGCGGAGAGCGCTCAGAACGTTTCCGAGCAATTCTAAGGCGTTCACGGGTATGTTTTTAGGTGTTAGTTTTATATCTATCCGTTTTACTCATATCGAACAGAGCGTAGAGCTGTCAAAAGACTCAAGACACAAATGTTTGTTTCCATCGCTTGAGTCAATTATTGGACGATTGGCATGGCCAGCGACCTGCTATTACACGGTGTAACGAACGTTTGACGTACGTGATACGTCTGATGTTTGAACAGTTACCTAAAATAATTAAAAAACCGGATAATGAGGACGATGTTGTTCCTGTTGCCGCGACAGTAGTCAGTCAGTCATGTTGTTTTGCTGCAAATTACTCCAAAATAAAGTTAAAAGCCTAATAAGAAGTGGTGGATGGAGTGTATAAATAAAAATAGGACTATAACAAAAAAATTCTTTAGGTTTTTAGGTTTAAAAACGAAAATGTTAGTTAGTAGTTAGTACCTACAGTATTTTCAGTGGCGGGCTTCTTCCGTCTTAATGTAAGGGTAATGAAATTGAATTTGAATTAGCCGGTCTTTTTTTTTTTGGACCCCCCCCGAAAAAAAATTCTGGGCACGGCTTTGATAGTAGCTACATCTATGGAATGTGGGAACGGGAGATAAGTAGCGAAGAACCATTCAGGTTTATGAACAAAGTGCAAATTTGTCGTATAAAGAGTTATTACACTGAAGATACATCGCCTAAACCTGACGAATGGTCTTACATGCAGAAGAAGTGATCAGGGACGAAGAAAAACATCTTGGATAAGAAATAATCGCAAATTGTTCCAGTAATCCATTACATCGATGTTCCGAGCTCAAGCCAAAAAAGTTTCAATGCCAATCCCATCATAGGCAATATTTGGAAACGGATATGGTACCAGAAGAGCAAGAAACGGCTCTGCAGCAAGTCTCCCAAGTATCCTGATTTTGGGACAGAGTTTGGGACGGGTACCCTGCCTTCTCTTTTTTTCTTCTTCTTTGATTTAATGGTAAACAGCACCAGTATGTAGTAAACAGTAGCTCGATGACTCGTGAACTACATTTAGTAGTGTGCATCACAGACAATTAGAATTACAAGAAAGAAAATTCAAATAATCTAAAATAAGGAGACAATAATATACACTTATGCCATAATACTATGTATAATATAGTACAACACTTACACAACACATAATAATATACACTCATATATTAAGGGACGTTTATGTGTGGGTTATTTACAGTGGTTAGGTATGTACTAAGTCTCATTACTATTTTTAACTTCCTAAGTAGATACTGACCTCACAAGTGACTTCGATATCCTCCTGACCCGGCATGAAGACCAGTATATCACCGGGCTCAGCCTGTAGGTGGACCTGCAGAGACTGCTTAACGGCTCCGTCGACGTAATCCTCGCAGACGTTCTTGGAGAAGAGAGTTTCCACTGGGAAGGTGCGTCCGGGAATTGTGTACGTCGGAACGTTGCCGAAGAAAGTCGCGAACTTGGACGAGTCCATCGTGGCCGACGTCACTATAAGCTTTAGGTCATGGCGGCGGGCGACAACCTGGAATTGAAAAGTCAAATTTAGAACACTTTGGAGTCGTCAACTACTATGGGCGAACCACTCACCCCAGGAAGGTGTAACAATACACAGGATGAGTTTTAATAAACCGGCATCTTTCAAGGGGGTGAATCAGTACAATTTTGATTTACAAAAAAAAGGTTTTTTTTTAATATTTTTTCTTTAATTAAAATTTTTAAGTTTTTGACTGCAAAATAAAAGTTTGGCAAGGGTTTAAGCGCGCTGCGTCATCTAGCGGTAGGTAAAAAATTGCTAATTTACAATATTAGCAATATTTTACCTACGCTTTTTATACTAATTTTCAGAAAACTTATTTTTTTCAAATTTTCAAAAAAAAAAGTTATTTTTTTTAAAACACTTTTTTATCAAAAGTTGCTAATTAACCGGCAACCTTCAAGGGGGTGATCAGTACAATTTTAATTTACAAAAAAAATAAAAAAAATAGAAAAAATGTATTTTTTTTTTTTATTTAAAAATTTCAAGTTTTTGACTGTCAAATAAAAGTTTAGCAAGGGATTGAGCGCGCTGCGCCATCTAGCGGTTGGTAAAAATTTTGCTAATTAACAATATTTGCAATATTTTACCTACGCTTTTTATACTATTTTTCAAAAAAAACAAATTTTTCAAAATTTAAAAAAAGAATGTTTTTAAAAAATATATTTTTTACTTCAAAAGTTGCTAATTTGCTCGTACTGATTCACCCCCTACAAGTATGTCCGTTTATTAAACATACTTTCAAAGTACTTTCAACCGGGGGTAGAAAGCAAGCACTTAGGGACAACACAGTCCACCAGCTAACTACGCTAACAAGCCCCTGGGAGTCCAACGCTTTACCGCGAGGCACTGGGAGTTGAATACAGCGAATAATACCAGATTTTTTCCAAATTTCTCCGTCCTCCAGTCTCTTCTCGGATTCGAGGTCGCTTGCTCTATCTGACACAAACGGTAATTCAGTTTGAATTTATTACGAACCGACTCTTTGCCCTCCCCCCCTCCCGGTTATTTCCCGGATAGGCAGCGTGTCTAGGAAACAGGACAGCGCACCAACCAGCCAGTTCTGCCCGAGGTATTCCCCTGAATCTGCAATCTTTTGAATCCAACAGACTCCGACTGCAGATTACATCCGTGGCACTGACAGGTTAAGTTCCTCTTTGAGGAGGCTACCGGATAAAATTTAAAAAAAAACAAAAATATTTATTGAGTTCAGATTATGAGTACATTCAATTTACAAAAGTCTTAACCTAACTAGGCTGCCGCCTGTTCCAAGGTAGACAATTTATTTTAATTATCCTAAGAAATCTATATTATTATATGTATATAAATAAACAATATAGGATAGGAGTTGAACTATGAGTTGAGCAAGTCAGATGACATAAATAATGTTTTTCGCCACCTGATATAATAAGTTTTAGAACAATAATTTGTGACATCAGAGAAATTGAGACATTGACTTAGCAAGTAAGAGAGAAAAGCTAACTGGCACAGTACAAACGATTACTGATGGAGACACACAAATCAGGATGTTTCTGGAAATCCTGAACGTTTCTCTTCCAAGAAACCTCGGTATTATGGCTCATTATTGAAACAAATTATATTAAACATAGATCACCCAGCATCACAAACGCGGAAATAGTTACAAGAATACACGCACGCGGACTGATAGTTCTAATGACAGATATTTTATTTTTTATTTTGAGCCTATTTGATTATTATTATTATTATTACATAAGATATTAAGTCATGGATTGAAATGTTATGGCATTTCAAAACATCACATTCCAATTTGGCCATCATTTAACCGTTTTCGAGATATTTGCGAAAAATTACAAGTCTGAATTTTACTTAAACGAGTGGAAAAGCATAGTGGGTTGAGTTTCTTGTAAAAGCAAATGTAGGTAGTATTTTTCTCCTTCTTTTATACGTGCGCAAAGTTTCATCGAGATCGGATAAAAAATGTGGATTTGTATAACGAATATAGACTTAAGAGTATTGTTTATTTGGCGATTTAACCGCCCTACACTTGGGTCAATATTCAAAAAGTAGTTAAAAAATCCTTGGGTTTTTTCATTAGATTTCTGTTTTTCATATTTATTTAGTATTGAATGTAATATATCAATCAACCTAATCTCGATACATTCTGCAAATGAACTGCTTAATATAAAGAGGCTCGTGAATTATGACTTTTTACCAATTCCTTCCTCATACAAAACAATCTCGAAAAAGTTTTTTCCAATGATAAACGTAAAATGATAAATTCACAGGGTTTGACATTTATAGTAGAAACAAAATTAGCTTCAAATCGGCAGTACGAACCGCCCTTGAAGCAGCAGCGACAACTGCCAGTAATTATTGATTTGTAATATGTATGTATAAATATAATATAACTTATATATGTATTCCCATTTACTTATTTTGAATGTATGTTGTGTAAGTATGATTTATATGTTTGCGGTTAACTCGACAACTTTTACGGTCATTTGACATTTTTTGGTTGGTGGGGATGAGTCCTTGCCGCGTGGACTTGGAGTTCTGAGTTCTCCCGGCAATGAGTTCTCCCGGCAATGTTACATTTTCGGCAAAGTTACATTGGCCATCTACAAATACATCGGGAGGACTGTCGTTTATTTCCGCGCGGTATAGATCCGTTTTCTCTCAACTAATAAATATTTACGGATGTATTGTATTTTTTGTTTCATAATTTAGTTGTAAAATATTTTTCAAATAATTTCGAACGGCGTAAGTTATACTCGGCATAAGAACATGTTTTTTTAGGAATTATGTATCTAATTATAAGTTCATGCTGTTACTTACCTAAATAAATAAAATAAAAAATAAAAAAAGTAATGGAACGTAGAGAATATGACTTGTGGCGTTCGGGCGAAAATATAGCGGCCGTATCACGTACGTTCGGATGTGTAGGGCGGAAGACACTCGAATTATGCGTTTCCTGTAAACTGTAAACTGTATTCTCTCATTTCTCTTTATATTTGAAAAATGAAAATGGTTATAATTCGTGTTCGACATTAATGCTCTTGAAAATTATCTACGTCACGCATATTATAATTAATCCCAACTGCATGTTAAGTGTTTGCTAATATTTTTCTAAATAACTCGCGCAAAACAAAATCGTAAACTTGAGTCACGAATTAATGATGGTGGCATTATATTAATAGCTAAACAACGCGCAATTCATTTTATCACGCTGAGTTATTATCGAAACAACAATACGAGCCAACATTATATTATAATCACGGTAGCATTCTTCCTTGTGACCAGAGAGTTGCAATAAAGGCTGATATCCACATGACGATCCGGCAGCAGAACCGGAACAGATATCAATCAAACCAGAATTAAATGGAATACCGAACCTTAAATGACAAGACAGGAAAGAAGAATTTTACAATGCATTTATAAACAAAATTATGATTCGAAGCATCCATGTTGTAAATATCAAACTCTGAAATTTTATCAAACAATCATCGAATTTAATTGTTATGGAAACACAGAATGAAGACAATAAATCTATCCACAGGGTGAGTTTTAATTAACTGGCGTCCTTCAAAGGGGTAATCAGTACGAGCAACTAAGCAACTTTATTTTAAATGAAAATTTAAAAAAAAACTTTTTTTTTCTTTTTTTTTTTTTATTTATTTTTTGTTATTTTTTTTTAAATTAGAAAACATGAAGAACTTGACGTTTCCCGCTTATATCGTTTTTTACTCTGACTTCCTAAAATTTGATATAAACGGGTTTTACTGTATAAAGTAAGTTTCAACAATCTGTAAAGATTCAGAAAAATAAATTGAAAATTGAAATTGAAAATTGATATATCGCCTGAGTGCGTCGATTCTTCTTCTTGGGGTCGCTTCGTCTTCACTCGATCACCAGGAGGCCGACACTCGGGAAAAGCTCCAAATTTGATCTCAAACAGTATCTGCATAATCTCGTTGCTAGGTTGGTTGCCGTCTAAAACAGCCAGCCTAGGTTACTTATCCTACCTATAAAATTGATATTAAAAATAGGTCCTTACCTATAAAATTGCTGTTCTATAAAGGAAATTTAAGGCCAAAAACTTTGCATGAAAAATATATATTTAATTAATAGAAATATTGACCCCTATTACCTATGTAGATTTATCATTTTAATGGGAGTTCCTTAATTCCTCTGCTGTAAAACTCTCGTGGACAGGAACCAATGACAGCTTTGAAGGTGTTTTTCACCGACTCTTTAAAGTTGATTTTTTCCCTTGTAAAAAAATATCTAAATTCTGTTGGAGCAAGGTCTTACAAAAAAAACTATATTGGAGCGAGGTCTGGCAAGTGCGGTAGGTGACTAAGATTCTCCAACAGCAACTCCTTCAACTTCGCGACTGTTTGCAGTGAAATCTGTGGTTATACGTTGTCATGCAGAAGCAGTGGCGAGGAGCGATTGACCAAGCTAGGTTATTTTAAATCAAATCAAATCAAATCAAATAATTTATTGTCCTAAAAACTAATACATAGTTGTATAGACAGTTGTATTACATTTACATTTGGCCGTGATATCACTGAATTCTTCATTAATGATCAAATTCTTCTATTAATAATCAAAACATAAAAGTTTACTCGTAAGAATAAAGAAGGTATTATTGTAGAATTAAATCGAGTCTCACCATTTAGTTTACCAGATAAAAAACACAGAGTAATTAATTCTTTAAAATACCGATAAAAATAAGTATTTTTAGTATAAAATTAATAAATGTAATGTCAAAAATAACCAAAAAAATGTGACGGTTGTCAAAAAGTAAAATAAAATGTCTTAGTGATTATATTGTAAATAAAAATAGTCAAGGTGCCTACTTAATATGTGCCTACCTAATAATATAAATAGTTAATACATTTTAGTCAAATTGAAAATCGTTTTAAAACCTATTACAGAAAGAGATGTAGTCGAGATGCATACAGTTTTTAGAGATCGTTAATTTCGTACAATTCTCTTTCAATTAGATATAATTTGAGTTTATTTTTAAATTGGAGCATTTTTCCTTCGCGGCATATTTTTTTATACTAGAGGGTAGCTTATTGTAGCATATAATTCCGACGTAGCTCAGACCCATTTTAAAAAGTTCTAGATTTAATCACGAGCTTCTCCATAATTGTTTACAGTTCCTAACAGTACACATTTACGGTAACTGTATAGCCAGACTGCAATAAGCTGTAATAGAAAACCCCGGCACAGGATCTCAAATTTGAAAATAATGCAAATTTTCGACTTTACCATTGTTGCACAAACGAAAATATTTTAGCAAAAACAAACGACGGAAAGACAAATAAACAGCTGATTCTGAAAAAAGAATAACATGGCCTTGAATTAAAATTTATTTGAATTTGAAATTCCAGCTCAAACCCAAGTTATCAAGGTTCAAATTGGCCGGTGGAAAAAACAGCAATTACATAGGTAAGGAAGGACCCAATATGCAAAGTGGGGTAATTATTCACGAGACCCTTTTTTATTTTTTGCTCAATGGCGCCCCTGTAAGACAACTTTGTAAATATTTGTATCGTTTTTAAAAATTAAAATGGGTGTATGTAGGTACCCAGTTAATTAAATTTATTTGTTTACGTAGTTTTGGCGCCAATTCCGTTTGAGGATATCCTTGGAACTTGTTTTGATGCTTTATAAATAGAGAGCCTATTTCCTCATCGAGTAAATTGTAATTTTCCATCAAACGATTATCTCGAAATTTAATTTGCTCTAAAAATTGCTACTTGAGTCACTCGCCAGTTTTGCCATCGTCTAATTGCTGAACCAGTCAGACCTGATTCGCCGAGAGCGGCCGTACCGCCATTTCGCGATCCAATAAGTTTACGTCCCTACAATTGATAAAAAGAAATCGGTTCTGTCGCCTCAAGATTCTCCCGGCAAGGAGTCAAGGACTGATTTCATCTGAATAATAATTTCATAAATAAAAACGATGAGCTGTCTCTCTCGGCCGGCGAATGAACGACCGCCTGGCGATGCGACTAGCGCCTGGACTTGCTGGAACCGCTGGAATGCTAATACCACCGATCGGTGGTTTTTCCGTTACGACAACTTGCGGGCGGCCGATCTCCGTATTTATGCAATTTTGTAATTATATGCAAAAAAAAGTCGCCTGCATTTAATAAGCCACCATTATACATTAGTATGCGTGCACTAACACCCCCCTACAAATAAATTTTCGAGGGTTGAAAACATGCGAAAACATCGTGAGTTTCATTCCCATGGCTATCTTTCTAATGGTTAATATTTGATTAACATGTATGGCGGAATTTAAATATTATTAGTGTAGCATGTATATGAGATATTCCAACCAAAATTTGACAATGTAATTTCGGCCCAACGATGCAACTGTGTACCAAACAGCCACTAAATCCAATATTTCGAGATTGATATATGACTAGTTCGCCCCCTGGTGGACCAATTTCAACTATTATCTTTTCAACTCTTGCCATGACCAAACGATGCCTGCATACCAAATTTCGGATCTGATTAGCTCAATCCGATGAAGCGTTTGATCCTCTAATCAGATAATCCTTTAATGCGGAGGAATAGACACACACAGACAGACAACCAGAGTTGTCAAATACAAAGGGCGAACCCGTCACCTCAGAAAGTTTTAACGAAATGTATCGTTCTGTCTCCCGTGAGGTGAGCGCAGAAGACAGGACAAAACAATCCAACGTCAAGCTCCGCCACCTGCCCGTCAGAGGCCAACGCTTTACGGCGAGGCACCGGGAAAGGTAACCAGCGGGCAGCCTCGCCCCCTGACTACCAGTTTTGGCATGATATCTCCTTTTTGAATAAACTTCAGGATACCTCCGTCCTCCCGAGTGGTTAGCGGTCCTAAGTCGCTTACGAGACCTCTACCTGTTGTATTACAGCGGTTATTCAGTTCGAATTGATCGCGGACCTGGGCGTTCTTTGTCCGTAGTGCCACACGGGATCGAGTGGCCCAAGGTCATTTCAAAAGTGGCATGACAACAGGTGAACATCCCCGCTGCTTAGGAAACAGTGTATTTCCATAGTCTCCAGACCCCTTCAGCAATTAAGCAGAATGCACAACTGATTGGCATCGCCGACCGGTGCGCAAACCGTCCAGTGGCGCCGGGGTGCAATCCCGCCGGGAGAAACCGGTCCACCAGCTCTGAGGCCTGAGACATGGGAGTCTTACCCGGGGTAGCCTTCCACTCGAGGAGGCTTCTGAATAGGAGTTGAATCGTAAGTTGTGCCGATCCGAGAACAAAATGGATCTTGTGGGCCAAGCTGCACGAAACCGTTCACCACCGTTGTTAGGTTAGGTTTACTTCAACCTAGAAATAGTCTTAACCCTCAGAGAGCTATCAATGGGAATGAAACTCACGACCGCGTGCTTTCAACCCTCGACATTTTATTTGTAGGGGGTTTTAGTGCATGCATACTAATGTATAACGGTGGCTTATTCAGCGAAGGCGACTTTTTCCGCATACTATTGCATAATTGCATAAATACGGACATCGGCGACCCACGAATTGTCACGACAGATAAACCACCGATCGGTGGTATTAGCATTCCAGCGGTTAATCGTCTCAGGGGGGCTCAAATGGATATTTCCGTCTTCATCTCGAATATTTTTTAGCACGTTTACAATACTTTCTCTCCTGATCGGTTGGTGGGCCAGAAAAATTAAAGAAAACATCATTAGATCGTGGAAACAGGGCCTTATGTCCGGTCCGGCGGCCCCGCCGATCGTGTGAGTCGGGCTTTATACCTGCACACAAGTGCAGAAATGACGACGAATACATTCTTGGCGGCTTGGTGCCAATCAAAACTTTTGTCTCACGCCTCACCTACTATAATGTAGGTCAATGAGGTTATCCAACGCACAACACATACAACCACACAGGCGCCAGGTTATTAATAGGCTGGCAGTTATTTACAACCACGGACAAACGGCTACTTGTGGCCGGTCAAGAGTTATCGCATGTTTACTGCGCGGACTTAGCTATCACATAGTTATCAGTTTTCCCAAAGTGCTAAAAGGAAGAGCAACTTTAGATAAATAAATACTGTATAAGTATTTGTATGTATAAAACTGACACATACGAAGGGTTACGAGGAAGAACAATCAATATCATTTTTTTCTTGAAAATGAGATACCAATGCCATCTTGTGGCTTGTTCCCAAACGTTGCGTCTGTACACGACATAAAAATGAAGGATACGGCTATTGATGAACCAAAGATTTCCTTCGTAAGGATTAATATTTGTTTCGCTAAGATGGTTTTTCGAAGTGGAGCCACCTGGATATTTGATGCAGGTGGGGAGTAGGTGGGGGGGGGGATTCAACATTAGCGAAGTTCAAGTTAATAACGGCATAAGTTTGGGTATTAAGCTAAGTTTGATATCATTTTCGCATAAATCAAATCGATCCTTATTCTACAAATCGCCACTTTTTATTTATATTCGGTTTTTATCGCAATATATATATATATATATATATATATATATATATATATATATATATATATATATATATATATATATATATATATATATATATATATATATATATATATATATATATATATATATATATATATATATATATATATATATATATATATATATATATATATATATATATCATATATATATATATATATATATAGCCTGCTATGCTCTATTACGCATCAGAAATTGTTTGGAGAGAACTGAAGTAATATCGGCCTATTACGCGCTAGTTGAGTCACACCTGCGCTATGGTATTCTTTTATGGGGTAATGCAGCACACATCAACAGTGTATTCACTCTCCAGAAAAGAGCCATACGTGCGATAGTAGGTATTGGTCCACGGCAGTCATGTCGTGAACACTTCCAAAAACTAGGGATATTGACCGTATATGCGATTTTTGCTCAAGAAGCTCTTTGCGAATTCTATTGCAATAAGAGCTCGGCCATATCCCACGAGGAAGTACATCGGCATGACACCAGGAATAAAACCCTGTATCTCCAACCGTTCGTAGCACGTACTGCCAAGTTCCAGGCGACTAGTCGATACTTAGGCCTCAAACTTTTCAATAAATTGCCCGAAAGATTAAAAGAAATTAAAAACATCGATATTTTCAAGAGATCCATCCGAGTCTATCTGCTTAAAATCAACATGTATGCCCATAACGACTTCTTAAAATATTTTGAAAATACATAGCATCGTAACTACCCATTTAATCTAATACATATTATTTACCGTTAATTGTTTTGTTGTAAACTGTTATCATATAGTCTATGTTTTCGTAAATTGGTAAGTTTAAAACTATATATTGTATATCATCTCTTGTCTAAATTGAGTAACTAATTTAAGATTAATTACTGTCATTCCTACACAATTGTATGGTTGTATTGGAAATAAATACCTTTTACTTTACTTTACTTTACTTTTACTTTATATATATATATATATATATATATATATATATATATATATATATATATATATATATATATATATATATATATATATATATATATATATATATATATATATATATATATATATATATATATATATATATATATATATATATATATATATATATATATATATATATATATATATATATATATATATATATATATATATATATTTAATACTTTATTCATTTATTTGTTTGTACATTTAGCCCCATTGTTATCAATGTTATAAGTAACTAGGAAAATTGAACACCGAAATGCAGCTAATACTCAGTGCCCACCTAACTAGGACTTAAATGTCCCGTATCGAGGCGGGTCAGAGTAAATAATTGAAATAAGTAAAACAACTTACGTAACAATTAGCCTAATTAAAGAAAAAAATACTTTTTATTTTTATATTCAATGAATGTACTTAATTAAGATTGAATAATATATCAGAATAAATAAATAACACTATAATACAAATCAAAATACTAAATTTGTAAGAATAATACAATGTAGGTAATACAATATGGCAAATACATATATACGTAAATACGATTTTAATAAATAATAAATGCTATACCTATGGTATAAAGATATTTATATTTCAATAACATATATAAATACAATTTTAAAAGCAGGGCAATATATACGACCTAAGTTTTTATTAACCGGCATCCTTCAAGGAACTGAATCAGTACGAGAGATTTGAAGAACATGACTGTTAAATAAAAGTTTGACAAGCGTTTGAGGGAGTTGCGCCATCTATCGTTAGGTAAAACATCGCTAATAAACAATATTAGCGATATTCTACCTACCGCCAGATAGCGAATCGTGATCAGCGCTTTTTATATTATTTTTTAGAAAAATTAAATTTTCAAAACAATTATTATCAAAATTTACTTATTTGCTCGTACTAATTCACCCCCTTCAAGGTAGAAATAATTTCGGGGTCTTTTCCATCCGGTAAAATCAATCTCTCATGATTGAAACAAATTATAACCTCAAAAAACGCGACTGTATTGCGAGTGTCGACTCGCATGCCTGGTTCGTAAAACGTAAAATTAAAAATAATTAGATACAATGATTGACACAAAATTGCAACAATTACGTGACTAAGATTTGAAGAATTTACTGTAACGACTATAATTTTGATCGATAAAAAATAATATCCACCCACATACGTAACATTGCATTCATTATCTGTGCGTTGCGCGACGATCACCTCAATTTATATTTAAGAAATATACTGTCAACAATAAAAAAGAGAATGGGCATTTTGGGCATACTTTTCCAATAGCTGTAAATCATATACCAATGGAAAGATCTCTTTATGTATAACATTTATTACTATAAATAAAGGCTGATCTCAATTATGAACCTGTCATAATTGAGCCAGGTTATATCTTACTCGAGTTTATGAGTCAAGTTACATCCTAATAAATAAGGCTTATTAACTATATCCCCTAGGGCACCAAAGACATCCAGGCATTGTATTTTTAATAACTATTCAAACGGAAAACGTCGCATAACTCAATGCATAATTCCCGAAATGATAAAGTACCTATTTACAATACGCTGTGTGAGTGCAAACTATACAAAATGAGTTTTTAAAAAGAGACACCTTGAAGTGGATGAATCAGTACGAGCAATTAAGCAAGTTTTGACTTAAAATAAAAATAAAAAATAAAAAAACAAAACAAAAAACAACTTTTCTTTTTGAAAAATTGAAAAACTTGACCGATAAATAAAAGTTTGACAAGCTTTGAGCGCACTGCGTCATCTAGCAATAGGTAAAATATCACGAATAAACCATATTATCGGTTATTTACCAACCGCTAGTTGTTGCAACTTCCTTTACACTATTTTTCAAAACATTAAATTTTTCAAATTTCCTACAAAGAAGAAATATAATTAGTTTTTCCAAAAAAAAATATACAAAAGTTGCTTGTTTGGTCGTACTTATTCACAGATGTCAATTAAAAACTCAGCTGTCTTAGACTTCTCGACTTCTTAGCAGTATATGGAGGGAAAATACTGGAATAAGCTGCTTTGATCAACTACATTAAAAAAAAGGCGTGTATTTTAATTTATAAAATAAGTACAACTGCTTAATTTAGAAAGTCTTTTAAACCCTTCTTTTTTTTCGAGTTATTTAGCGTGCCGGTTCTTAGATTGGAGTCATTTCCTATGGCTTACTATACCACTTGGAAACCAGTAGATCGTCATATCTCACGATTTAGGTAGGCCTTTCAGCTGCAGCATCAGGATTGAGGAGTTAGAACCCAGAGTTAAATGACAAGGTCTCTATACAATACTAATTTAAAACCAGCATAAAGTCTGACGGTTTATGCAGACAGTCAAATCCTGCACCATCAGGATTTGAGGATCAAAGGTTTGATGATCTCATAGGGACTGAATACGTGTGTGCAAAGTTTCATGAGGATCGTTAAGTAGAAGTAAACATAGCCACTAACCAAATACCTCACCTTGTCCTCTCCTTTATCCTTTCCTGGGCAACCTTAGCATAAGTTACTAACATATACTTGTATAAGTTTATTTTAAATTTAACTTTACTTCTTTGTGTATTGTACTGTGAAAATTAAGAATTATTTTATCAAATGGTTGAATGTAAGATATCGCTATAGCGATAAGTCCGCCATTTGTGCATAAATTGTCTTTTTTATAAAACCAGTGTAATATTCATTAGGTTATGTTTTTATAGCACAATAAAGTTATTCTATTCTATTGTCAAGTACAACGGGCGAACCCGTAACCTCAGGAAGTTTTAACGATTAGTCGTTCTATCTCCCTGAAGTACGCGCAGAAGACTTGGACAAAATAGTCCACCGTCAAGCTCCGCCACATGCCCGTAAAAGGCCAACGCCTTAAACGCGAGATAGCCAGGAGTGTTACCCAGCGGGCTTACACTCACGCCCTTACTTTCAATGGGGAGTAGAAGTAGTTAAAAAACAGTTGCAAGATTTGAAGTATACGGAAGTATGCTCTCTGAAAGTATGCGGTCTGACTGGCCTTGTCATTCGCCTCTTGTAAGTCCTGGTGTGTGATGGAGGTTAACAACTGCCAGCAGGATAAGAGGTGGACTTCGTCCTGCACTGTTCCACAGTGGTGGGAGCTAATGGGCCCTGTTGCAGCTTGGCCACTAAGACCCATGTATTCGAGGTCGGTCAAACTCACTAGTCAACAACCAACCCGCGGCCTCCGCGTATAAGTGCGAGCTATGGTAGGACTCTGGCCTACGGGTCAGTTTCCCCTAGAAGTCAACCATCGGACGCTCCTGGGCGGTTTTCGCACCGCGCGGCGTCAGCCAAACGATTGTGCATTCAGGCCAGGGGAGTCATGAAACAGTACTGTCTCCTATAGAGCGGCGGTGGTTGTTCACCTTACAGCAACTGCTCTTGAAACGACAAATCGGTTACCCGATACCGGGCGAAAAGCCGGGTAAAGTATACCGTGGTCCGGAATAGATTCGGTAGATGCCGCTACGTAAGGGAGAGGACCGCGCAAGCCTCCTCTTGACCTCGATTCTTTAACGTCAGGAGGCTGGAGGTATCCTGAAAGTTAATTCCAGAAGGAGATTCCTTCCAAACTGGTAGTCGTGGGGTGAGGTTGCCCACTGGGTACCTTTCCCGGTGCCTCGCCGTAAGGCGTTGGCCTCTGACGGGCACGTGGCGTAACTAGACAATGGATTGTTTTTCGTCCCAAATCTTCTGCGCTCACCTCACGGGAAACAGAACGATATAATGTCGTTAAAGTTTCCTGAGGTGACAGGTTCGCCTGTTATTGTCGATAGCTCTAAATGGTGCACAGTGGTATATTATATTCCCTGTAGAGCCCCAGAGGACGAGAGTGGCTCGGCATCTTGTCACTCCTACCCTCAGTCTGATCAGACTACGCCAGGTGGAATAGGAGAGATGGCATCCCGGTGCTATATCTTCCTTTACGTCCTCGTTAAGTGAAACCCTTCCATTAAGTGATGCGTTTCAAAGATTGACTGTCTTAGAGCGGTGAGAATTAATGGACCCTTGCTGAGTTGGCCACGAAGACCCATTCTGTTCAGGGTTGGTCACACTCACGGGTCAACACCTATCCGACGGCCTCCACGCATGAAGTGCGAGCCCGGGTAGGACTCTGGCCTTACGGCTAGTTTCCCCTGGGAATCAACCTTCTGGCGCACCTGGACGGTCTGCGCACCGTGCGGCATAAGCCAATCGATTGCGCACTCTGACTAACAGTAGGGGGAGTCTGGAAGCAGTAGGTACTGTTTCCTATAGAGCGGGGGTGGTTGCGGAAGTTACGGCGACTGCTCTTAAAATGACCATCGGCTACCCGATCCTGGGTAGCCGATGGTCTTGGAACCTAACAGCCGGGCAAAGGATGCCGTGGTCCGCGATAGATTCAGTATACACCGTCTCACCGCTTCGTAAGGGAGAGGACCGCGCAAGCGACCTCGAACTCGTAACCAATCGAGAGACTGGAGTAATCCGGTCGCAATTGGAAGTAAGGGCGTGAGTGTAAGCCCGCTGGGTAACACTCCTGGCTATCTCGCGGTTAAGGCGTTGGTCTCTTACGGGTTTGTGGCGGAGCTAGACGGTGGACTGTTTTGTCCAAGTCTTCTGCGCTCACTCCAGGGAGATAGAACGACGAATCGTTAAAACTTCCTGAGGTGACGGGCTCGCCCGCTGTAGTCGACAACCATAGTTGTCTTGGAGCGGTTGTGTGCGGCTCAAGAATGACTTTCGCGTTTTGAGGCGATTGTGGTATGGTTCTTGTCCGTGCAGTGGGTGTATTAGGTCGTCTATCACCTTTAGATGATATCACCAGAGAGTAGCGTCTCTTAGAACAAAATTGAAGACGACGCGAGATACGTCGCGAGTCCAAGAGCTCGCATATGGCCGCCACATGTCTACTACTCCGCCAATGCAGATGTTCAAACGTTTGAGAAATTCGCCGGCCTCTGCACGCGCGTAACGCTAACCAAAGGCGTGCGTCGAAACGTACCCCTCTGCTGACTTCCTTCGAAAGCTATCCCCACAATGACCTGTCGCTCGAGAGTACGTCTACTGCCCTCTCGGTATACTGTGCTTTAGGTGTTCAGAATCAGCCAGCACATCACGACGTTTGCAGTGAGAGCGATGCCGATAAGCGGATAAAAACAGTACGGTTAGTATACGGCAGGTGAAATTAACTAAACCATTTAATAGGAATGACCTAAAAGAGAAAGTAATATAATTTTTTTTCAATTCAATTCTTTATTAAGAAATCACACAGTATTACAGTATAATATTTTTTTAAATGTATGCAGATTTACAACAAATAAAACCGGTTACGCATTTCATTAAAATGACATAAATTACGTTTTTTTTTTAAACTACTTAATAAAACTAATGTACCTTCAATTTTAGAACTACATAAGAGTCTAGTATGCAGGGTGTGTGTGTATGTGGTTGTGGGAGTGTGTTGAGCGTGTAAGTGTGGAGTGTGAGCGTGTATGATATTAGTAATGGCGTATATTAAATATAATAATAATAATAATAATAATCAATAAAAATAGCTAAAAACGAATAGTCAGCTTATTATATCGGTTAGGGTTTGATTTACGGAGTATTTGTAAGTGATTATGGAATTATTAAACATATCAATACCATTTAAATGGGTATTATAAAGCTCATAGCAGCGTGTGAGTACTCCATTCCTTGATGCATTAGTTTTAAGACGCGGCAATCGAAACAGGTCAAATTGGCGTGTGGTCCTCATTGGGGCGTTAATATTGATCGCTCCCACCAGGTCAGAGCAATCGAATATACCATTCATTATTTTATAGAGGCACAGAGCATCATTCAAGTTGCGCCGATAACATAGCGAATTTATTTTAAATAGTAAGGCCGCCTCATTAGTAGTATTACAATAACTTTTCGTCTTGAAATTTAAGTATCGAACGAACTTATTTTGGATATTTTGCAGTCTGTTAATGTGGACCTGATAACAGGGAGACCATATTGGAGAAGCAAACTCAAGGTGAGATCGAACAAACGCATTGTATAATACCTTCAATATTAATGGATCTGTGAATGGTTTCGATGCGCGAATTATGAAGCCAAGCATTCTACTAGATTTTTCGGCAATAGCTGCAATATGAGCCCGAAAGCTTAATCTGTCATCTAAAACTACACCCAGGTCCTTAATAGAAGTGCACGTCGCGATAGGAATGTCATCGATCTGATATGAGTAGTTAATCTGGTTTCTATTTCGCGTACAGCTTATGTGGAAACATTTTGCTACATTCATTTTTATCATGTTTTTGTTACAATATATTTCCAAAGAGTCGAGATCCTTCTGTAGGAGAACACAATCGTTTTCAGATTTAATAATTTTATATATCTTTAAGTCATCTGCATACATCAGGAATTTTGAATGTTTGAAGCATGCACCGATGTCGCTAACGTACAGAATAAAAAGTATAGGTCCTAAGTGTGATCCTTGTTGGATACCAGAAGGTATCAATTCACATTGTGACATAACAGAACCGATGGAGATGCAATGAGATCTATTTTTGATATACGATACTAGCCATCTGTTAAGGTCACCTCTTATACCAATAGAGTAAATCTTTTTTAATAATATGTCATGATTTACGCGGTCGAATGCTTTGGCAAAATCCGTATACACGGTGTCGATTTGTATTCGATTGTCCATATTTAAATTTAAATACTCCGTAAATACAGCTAAATTAGTATCGACTGACCTGCCCGGGAAGAAACTATGCTGTTCATTATTTATATGTTTTTTAATGTATGTAAGGATAGAATCACATATAATTTTTTCATAAACCTTCGCAAATATGGATAATTTCGAAATAGGCCGGTAATTTGACACATTTGACTTGTCTCCGCTTTTAAAGATTGGTGTTACCAATGCATATTACCATAGAGAGGGTACAGTGCCTGTTCGCAGAGATTTTTTATATATAATATTGAGAGGTTTAGATAATGAGTGAGCACACTGTTTAACGAAAAAGGCAGGTATATTATCGTACCCTGCTCCTTTGCTGGGATTTAATTAATTAAGATAAGCTAGCGTCATAGTTTCCGATATGTTCACATCTGTTATGGGCATGTCATTATGATAGAAAAGCGCAGCTTCATAGTCACAGTGATTTGGGGAATGTTCATAGACGGAGTTGAAATAATTAGAAAATAACTGGGCTATATCATTTACGTTACTCGCGGACAGATCATTATAATGCATAGTCTGTGGGAAAGCGGGACTTGACTGTTGAGTACATAACGCCAAAAAGATTTAGCATCGTTTTTTATATTTTGCTGAGTCGCATCGATATACTATGATTAAAGCAGTTTTTCGTAATAATTTTCTGTCTAGCACGTAGGATGGAAAAGGATTCATAGTCTAATGGGTTTTTATATTTTTTCCAATTCCTGTGGTACTGTGATTTCTCCTTAATTACGTTTATAAGAGGTTTACTATACCATACCGGGTGGCCAAAGCTATTTATTTTTTTAGAAGGAATATGATCTGCGATAATTTTATTTAAAATTGAATAAAATATTTCCGCGCCAATGTGACATCACGCCACGCCAATGTGACAATTGACATCAATATCAATAAAGAGAGCATCAAAATCATGACTGATAATTATTTCGTTTATATTTGTAATTTCAGGATAATATCGGATGGGGGTGGAGGTAGGGAAAGATATCAGCGCCGCTGGATGATGATTATCAATTGTTACTAAGGGTTCGGTACATGGTTTAATCGTCAAGAGGGTATTAGATAAAATTAAATCCAGGATACGATCATTAGTATTGTGTAATTTATTGTATTGCTGCATGTTAGAAATAGAACATCAGCTAGACTTGATTCTAAGGAATTTAATGTGTATATATTTTGGATAGCCAGTGTGCTATCGTCTGTGTTGACCCAAATGATATTTGGAAGGTTATAGTCACCTATCAATAACGATAGGTCATTAGGATGATTTGACATATTGTCAAAAGTCATATCTAAATGCCCATTAAGAAACCGTTGTTGATTGACATCATTGCGTAAATAAATGCAACAAATGTGTATTTTGGGCATTTGGGGAAGAGATATAGTTACCCAGAGGTCTTCCGCTGGTGTTTGCCAGTTATATTTGCACATTGATGTGATACTGGCCTTGACAGCTATAAGGGTTCCATCCCTTCGGGTTTCTTTCATTGATGAGTAGTCCCGATCCCTCCTATAGACATGATAGGAATTATTGAAAATCTCACCGTTGAAAATTCCATTATGGAGCCATATATCCGAAAGACAAATTATGTCATAATCTTCAAGGAGAACATTTTGGTAAAAGGTATCCGTCTTTCCTCTTATACTGCGAACGTTTTGGTAGTAGATTCTCAACCTAGAGTCGCCTTGTAATGCAGGTTTCTTAAAAATATTGACAGATTAATAATATTGCAACAAACGAAAAACAAATGTAAAACATTTAAAATATTTACAAAAGTATTGAAAAACATTGAGTTAATAATGATAATCAACAACGAAAAAATGCAATTTATGGAGGTAATATACGAAATAAAGTACTTAATCATTAAAATATTTAAAATAAACAATAATCAGGTATTAAAAGTGTGTAAAGTGTAAGCAATGCGTGTGTGTGATAAGTGTGAGTGTAGGGTGTCAGTATGTCGTCCGAAATGAGATGTGCAGGAAAGCGTTCTTCTTGCTTCTGGGATCTCATGATAAAATGACAAAACAATAATGAATATATTAAAGTTCATAAATAAAAAATATATATTTATGTTTTGTATGTGTAGTGTATGTGCGATTGTTGTGGGCGTGTTTAAAATGTGTAAGTGTATGGAATTTACACTTTTGTAATGCAAAAAGCGTATATGTGTTAAGCGTGTGTGTAAAATGTATAAATGGACTGTGTTATAATTAAAGACAAGCGGACTGATTAGCAAATAAAATTGAATTTTCTGTAAAAGTGGAGAAAATTTAAAATTCATTGATAATTGAGGTACTAGTATTACAAACAGATTGATTTTACTAAATAATGTTATAAAAAAATGTTGCTACTTAGTTGCGATTCGGATGTTATGCAATGCGCTTGAGAAGTGTCGTTTTTTCTGATATAAATTCGACCGGAGCGGATCCAACAATATTTTATATTTCGGTCCTTAACGAAAGATCGCACATTTTTGAAAAGTTCCTTGTTCTTAGGCATTAGGTGTTCGTTGACGAATATTCTTTTCTCTTCTCCGTTCATTCCGATGCATTTTCCGAATTGCATAGATGAGCTCGTCCTTGTGTCGACGATCAGAAAATTTTACAAGATAACATTGAGAATAAAAGCAAAACTAGGAAAAAAAGGTAATTATTATCAGTTTTTTTTTGTTTTTCAATATTATCAAAGTCGCTGTTATGGAAGCTATCTGTCCAATGATAAGCTATTTAACCGATTGCAAGACGTGGGCAAAACATTCTAGATAGGTGCAATCGTTAATTAAAACATGCGATACGGTGTTATAGAGTTTCAAATAACCACGTACACAAATAAGTGGTAGTGGAATTAAAAGCTAATCAATCAATCTATATTATATACATATACAGGGGTGATTATAGCAAGGGATGGGTGAATCAGTACGACGAAATAAGCAACTCTTGGTTCACTTTTTTTATAGTATAAAAAGCGTTGAGCACAATGCGCTATCTAGCGCCAGGTAAATATCTCTAATATTTGCGATATATTGCGATTATTTGCGATATATTACATACCGCTATATGGCGCAGTGTGCTCAAAGCTTCTGAAACTTTTCTTCAATAGATACAATTTATAAATTTGACAAAAAAAAAAAACAAATACCACAAAACTTCGCCACCTGCCTCTGACGGACAGGTGGCGGAGCTTGACGGTGGACTGTTTTGTCCTAAGTCTTCCGCTCTCACCTCACTGGGGGACAGAAAGATCTAATATCGTTCAGTTAAAACGACAAATTTCGTTACAACTTCCTTGGTGGTGTTTTCGCCCGTTGGTGATGGGGTGGCGGTTTCGCCCGTTGTAGTTGACAGCTCTAGTTGTTAAGTAGCTATGTATAATTAAATCTAAAAAGCCTTTTTTCCGTTTTTTTTCAACTATTTTTGTCGGTATGGCTAATGTTACATAGATTGTTTTCAAATAAAATATGTGTTTATAACCTTTCGCGGTTATTTAACATTTTATTTTAAACAAAACATTCTTACCGCGTGGAACTAGACGATAGTTTTTCCCGATGTTCCAGCAAAATTACATTTTTTGTCTTCACAGCAACAATAGGACAGTGAAGTTGTGTCTGATAGAACGGGCAAACCCGTCCACCCAGGAAGGTATAACAATATGTAATTGTTCTTTCGACCTGAACTGAAGGTAGAGACTTTGAAACGTGGACGAACCACTATCTAGCCACGCCACTGGCCCGCGAAAGTCCAACCCTTACCGCCCGAAAACGGGTAATTAAACCCAGCGGGCTGTCCAAGCGCCCTCGCTACCAGTAAGGATTCGAGGTCGCTTGCGCGTTTCTCTACCTTATGTTAGCGGTAATTCGGTTCGAATTTATCGCGGACCACGGCGTCCTTTGCCCGACTGCTCACTCGGGATCGAGCGGCCGATTTGCCGTTTCAAGAGCGGCTGACATAAGGCCAACAACCACCCCCGCTCTATAGGAAATAAAGTCGTTTTCAGACACTCCCGCTTTAATCAGTCGGAGCGCACAAGCGACTGGCTGACGCCGCACGGTGCGCAGACGTCCAGGTGCGCCCGAAGAGCGATTCCCAGGGGAAGCTGGCCTGCCTGCAGACTTAGTTACAGCGGGAACAGTCCTTACCGGGCTGGAACGTCTACTTGGAGGCTACCGGATTCCGTAAGTTGGACCGACCCAAAAACGAAGCTGGCTATAGTGGCCTAACTGCACAAGAGACATTAACAGCCGGGAACAATGGGACAAATAGAGCTGTCAACTACAACCCGAACCTCAGGAACCCGTCACCTCAGAAACTTTTAACGATTGGTTATTCTATCTCCCGTGAAGTGAACGCAGAAGACTTGAACAAAACAATTCACCAGTTTCCGCCACAAAATCCACCAAAAAAATTACCAGTTTAAAAATGTATATAGACATAATAAATAGGATAGAAAACGAATTTACCGCGTGAAATTTGTAGCACCCGACGTTTCGGTGACGTTACAGCCGCCGTTGTCCAGGGTAGACTGAAGAGCTGTATAAAAACGATTATAAAAACGATCTTCAAACCGACCCAAAATATACCTACGCCTGTAAAGGATGTAATACCACTGCAATAATAACCCCGGGTGTGTATAAAATTGAATGCAGTTGCGGTTTAGGACAAACGAAACGGCCCATAGCCACGCGACTGACAGAACACATCAAATCTGTTAAAAACGTTCAGCGAGAAAAATCGGCGATCTGCGAACATATATTGGATAGCGGAAGTAACCACTGGATGCCGTTTCAAAATCCCATTGTGCTAACAATTCTACTTTCCTCGCATGATCCGGGAAGCCATTGAAATAAGAAGAACCCCGAACTTCAATAGAGACGACGGTTACAAACTCTCTTCTACGTGGAACCCTTTTCCGCCGCCGAACGCCGAACGCAAAGACGTAAGACAGGATACAGTGAGTGTTGTGTGCAAGACGGATTTTCAAAATTCGCGCGCTCCGAGCGCGGCCCCCCACCGCCGTTATAACCTACGCAGTGGCGGCAGCGGTATGCGGCCTACCCGCAAAACAACGGATTGACAGCTCTTCAGTCTACCCTGGACAACGGCGGCTGCAACGTCACCGAGACGTTGGGTGCTACAAATTTCACGCGGTAAATTCGTTTTCTATTCTATTTATAATGTCAAACAACCGCGATAGTCTTCGAATTTATGTATACAGACATATATGCTTTTTCGAGCCGAAACTCTTTTATCCCAGAGAATTTAACCTTCGTATTACAATTTAACACTTCATAACTCTTTATCGGGTAAAAATGACCCAGTAATCGTTTATTTTGATGATATCTCCTTGTGTTTTTACAATCTTTTATTTACCTTACAATGTTTGCAAGTATGTTTGTTTAGATCAAATCTTGCAAGCAGAATTAGAACTACTTCCTCTCATCCTATGATGTTGAAATTTTACATGTTGATTCAGTTCCGATGACAATGCATTTTTATGGTGAGCATGACCTAATTCTGGGATTGTCTCCCGACGAAGGGACTCCACAACAGTCAACAACACAGACACGAAATTTTGTATACGCTATCAATTATGGATTATTATGATAGCCCGTTGTAAGTTTCATCATGACATGGCTGCTGAGCCCAGGGTGGGCTTCCGACGAGGGGACTCCTCAACGGTCAACAGCACAGACGAAATGTTGTATACGCATTCAATTATGATAGCCCGTTCTAAGTTCTACCAAGACATAGCTGCTGCATCCAGGGTTGGGTCAAAACGAGGGGACTTCAACGGTCAACAGCACAAACACGAAATTCTGTACTTATAGCATTCAAATTTGATGGCAAGTCTTTTCTTATTTTCAGTAAATGCTTTGTTATAAAAATGTTTTTTATTATTATTATCCGTGTTCTGCTATTTACGATATATTTATGGACGTGTAAACAACGCGCTTGTGACCTAACGTCTGTTGATGAGGATACAAAACTGTAGGTATAATTCAACTAATGCCCGCTCCACACGATGCTTTGGCCACTGCCTATGTCTGTGTCGCTCTTTATCATACATTTTTTACCCGTCGCAAGTGGTGCCGACTTAACTCGCTTCCACATTAGCGATCTATGTTAGCGATGATGTAGCCCAAAATTGGTCAACGTGTAGAGCGGGCATTAGATGAATGAGTAAAGTATGTAAATGTTGTTATTGTTTTTTGTCTCTTCAATGAATGGATAGGTCTACCTATTTGATTGGCGTCCGCAATCGATAGTAGGTAGTGGATGTCTTTAGTGATGTTATGAGTCACTAACCCGGTGCCGAGTACATCGAGTACATGAAGCGTTGATTGCCGCAACCATACCAGATGACATTTTTTTCACCATTTACACCAAACCAATTTGCACAGTAATTCACTTTACCGAAGCTGCGCTCAAATGTAAATGTTGCCATATGTAAATCAGGGATACCATGACAAAACAAGAAAAGATGCTTAAAAAATAGATTTAGACGGTTTATAAAAGAAAACATTTTTACGGGCTAAGATTTAGATCATTTTGCAATAAATTCATTTTAATTCCAAATAATCAACCATTTTCAACTAGCGATAAATCGTCTTGAAAGAAATTGGTGATATCTTCCTCATTTTTCTAAGGTTTCTAGGTCGTTTCGGTAGTAAATAGTTTTATCAATCGATAGAACAGCCTAAGACGTACCGATTTAATGTTTGGGTCCAAAAACGATTTAGATCGTTTTGTTCGCGGACTCCTCATATTATAACAAATATTTTGTTTTCAAAACGGTTTCATATGTTTTAATTATAAAGCTATAACGCGTTGTGTGTCACGGTAGTTATCAAGATTCTGGACTGAAAATATAACATTATTAAATAATATTATGTTATTAAGAGCTCTAAAATAGGATACCTGTATATCCTACTACTATATAAACGCGAAAGTTTGTAAGAATGTATGTATGGATGTTTGTTACTCTTTCACGCAAAAATTACTGAATAGATTTGATGAAACTTTACAATAATATAGCTTACACATCAGAATAACACATAGGCTATAATTTATCATCATTATCACAATTTTCCATCACCACGCGGGTGAAACCGCGGCTAGTAGTATATAAAATAGTATACCATTAAAAAGCATAAAGAGTGTGCTTTTTCAATTAGGTAAATCCGAATTGTCTCGTAATTGTCTATTTAACAAAAGCTAAGTACGAGTTATCTCGTAGTTGGCAGTCAACCTACCCTTTTACCCGGGTGCTACTAAGTTCGAAAAAATGGCGCGAGATCTGGTGTTAATCTTATTATAGCTACACATTTAATATTGGGTCCTTACCTATGTAATTGCCGTTTTTTCACACTGGCCACTTTGAACTTGGACAACTTGAGTTCAAGTTGGAAATTCAAACTCAAATAAATTTTATTTAATTCAGCTGTTTATTTACCTTTCCGTCTTTTGTTTTTGTACAAATATTTTCGTTTGTGCAATCACGGTAAAATTGAAAATTTGCATTATTTTCAAATATGATATCCTGTGGGCGTGCCGGTGTTTTCTATTACAGCTTCTTGCAGTCTGGCTATACAGTTACCGTAAATGTGTACTGTTAAGAACTGCAACAATTATAGAGAAGCTCGTGATTATATAACCGAGCTTGGTCAATCGCTCATTGCCACTGTTTCTGCATGACAACGTAGCGGGAAGTCCCCTAACGCCGGACGGCACCTAGCATCGAACACTAATAGTATCTCGACAAGTCGCGGCGCGATCGATACAAAGACGTAGGAAAAGGAAAAACGTACGCTTCCCGCTCCCCGCATTTACCCGTCTTTGTATCGATCGCGCCGCGACTTGTCGGGATACTATTAGTGTCCGACGCTAGGTGCCGTCCGGCATTAGGGGACTTCCCCCTATAACCACCGATTTCACTGCAAACAGTCGCAAAGTTGCAAGAGTTGCGGCTGGAGACTCTTGGTCACCCACCGTATTTGCCAGACCTTGCTCCGATAGTTTATTTTTTTCAGAATTTCGATTTTTTACAAGGGACTTTGAAGAGTCGGTGAAAACGCCTTCAAAGCATTCATTGGTTCCTCTCCTAGTGAGAGTTTTACAGCAGAGGAATTTAGCAACTTCCATTAAAATGACAAGTATGCATAGATAATAGTGGTCAATATTTCATTTCTATTAGTTAAATATATATTTTTCATACAAAGTTTTTGGTTTTAAATTTTCTTTATGGAACAGCAACTTCATATCATATCATATCATCAATATCATATCATTCAGTACCCAATACTAAAGACAATCGCATTGTAAACGGCCCTGAAGTATTGTATTTATATATTTTTTTAAATAAGGCCCCTGGCTGATAAGCTTATGTTTCAGCAGTCGCTCGTCGTCAAATTGTCAAGTGGTAAATGATAATACCACTTCACTATACATACCACATATTTATAACAATCGTGATATACAATACAAATTAACCCTTCCTAAATCCCCAACTGGCAGAAAAAAACATGCTCCTTAATTGCGACTTATCTATAGATTACGAACACATACACAGAGTATTATTTGCTGTATATGGCGCCAATGTCTTTGTATGTATGGCGCCAAAGAATACATCCATAATGCATGCATGCACGTAGAGCTGTTTCGAAATACATATATACGGCACATTGATCGCGTAGTGGTGCTGCGAATGAAACACACCCGTAAAAATGAATCGAAACATTGAACGGTAAACGGTGATTCGTTCATATACTCATATTTTTTTGCGTTGTGTACTAATCGGTGTTCCTAAACATTGCCACAGTAAATATATTTAGCTCATATATTTACTGTGACATTGCAGTGTCACAGACATAGTGGTAGGTCTACACCAGGGTTGTTGCTGATGCAGGTTTTTTTAATATCAGCGGATGCTGATGCTGATGCTGATATTTTGACATAAATATCAGCTACTGCTGATGCTGATTTTAATGAATTACTTGAATAAAATATACCCAACTATGAAATTGTAATTAAAAGGGATAATATTATTAGATATTTTAAATGAAAAGTCAGTTATAATACTTATGTGACTTTTAATCATCAAAAACAATCTTCTTACATTTTGAATAGGTAAAGTACCATTACCTAAAATAAAATACAATTTGCGGTTAACCATCCAACCACCAGGGGGCGCGTGTAATGGAGTGTTAATAATGTGACGAAGAATACGCAGTGCTATTATTTTCTTCTTGTTTCTTTCAAGACGATTCATTGCAATTACTCTTTATTAATTGCAATTTACTGAATTCACTATTGCATACATACATCGCATACATCACATCACATACACATACAACATACATCATACATCACATACATCACATACATCATTACATACATCACATACACACAGTAATTGTCACACTTTCAGTAATCGACTGAATAGATCAACGCGTTTCCATTAGTTTTGTAGGAAAACACGAAAAACGCGCTGCTAGGAAAACTACCTTTAAGGAGTGCTAGAGACTACGAAGAAGAGGAAGACGTTTCGGATCGGCGCATCGCGGATCGCGGGTTCGAATCGCGGTCGTCGAGCGAACCGAGCGGCTGCAGAACAGTATATCGTGAATCGTCCCACATTGGCCGGGCAGCCCGGCGGCGACGAGGCAAGGCGAGCTATGCGCGAACCTCGCCGGCCCACAAGCCCACAATGTTATCGAACGCGCCAGGCGACGGTCGACTCCCGAGTTAAATAAAAAGAGAAACCGATGCAATTTTAATCTCGAAAGTTCCACGTCTCGCATTTGTTTATTTACGTTTAGGGACGACGCACAGAGGCTAGAAGTATAGTGGTGCGAAGGCAGGGGGAACGGCCAGTGGACTAGGAGCGTACGCGTTCAATGGAAGGCAAGTGGCCTTCTGGCGAGAAGGTAGCGAGGCGCGGGTTGCTGGCGCGCGTCGGCAGCCAGGCCCAGGCCCTCTTCAGCCCGGCGGCCGCGGCCCCGGCGGCCCGACCCAGGGTCAGCAGCAGCGTCGCCATCCACAAGCTGCGCGAGTCCAAGTGGTTCCTGCGACGCGAACAGAATGTGCTCTGCGCGGTGCTCGAGTCCGGGTTCATCGTGGAAGTGCGGGCCGAGGACGACGCCCCGGACCCCGACGCCGACGCCCAAGATGCCCGAGTTCCGCGCGACTACCACGCCTTCGGGATCGCACTTTGGAAGAAAGGAAAAGGTACAATCAAAGACATCCTCTCTCACCACCATCTTTTGTGTTCGCAATTTAGCGCTTCCAGAGGTTAGTACACGCACAGCCACATTATTTTCCCCCGTAAACTAAGGTACGTGCAGCAGTCCACATCCTTTTACACTTTAGAGTTCGATAGATTCATACCATCCGTTCTGTCCTTCGACCGTTACATAGATTGTGTGGGCGGAAGCAGCGAGATCGTCGGTTATAGACAACATGAAATGGCGCACCTGGTCCTTATGTCATCGGTTGCTGCACTCGATATCGCTTTAGCAAAATCTCCCTGTACCTCTTCTTCATCTTTACTCTATGCCAGTCGCAGATTTTTGCTGACAGCGTCGCATGTTTGGTGCCAACGGTGGAGGAATGGTTCTTCTCATTTGTATAGGTTTTTCATTATCACAATAATATCTAATGCCCCATCATTAACAGATTATTATTGTTGTTGTTTATATGCAGAACTCATCCGGTTGGTTTTTAAAAGACATACGCTGTTCCTGCATTCACAACACCGTCAGGCAGCTTGTTCCATGAGTCGTCCACTCTCTTGCTCAAAAAAAAATCTTGCAGTTCGAGGCGAATCTATCCTTGTCCAGTCTGAAGCATTGTCCACCAGATTGTGCCTCTGGTAGAGGAGAACTATAGATGATAGTGATTTACAGTTGTATGGTCTCTCGATGTTAGTATTCTCGATGAGATCTCCTCGCTCGCGTGTTTCTTCCAGCCCTGGCAGATTTAAGCCGTTCGAGCCTTTCTTCGTAGCTGTAGTGGTAGAATCCTCATACTATTTTAGTGGCTCTTCTTTGCACACTCTTATTAAGTCCAATGTCTCTGGCATGCATACTCCAGCACTGGTCGTACATCTAGTGGACGTCGTAGGTACGTCGTATGGCTCGTAGAAAGAAATCAGGCGTTAGTAACTGGAAGGCCTTTCGAATGAGATACAGCATAGCTTTTTTCACAATATCACTTATGTGTTCATTCCACTTGAGGTCACAGGATACTATCATTGCCTCAAATGTAACAAATCACAGATTTTTGTCTTTGTGATTAGTCGAAATCATCCCTTTAGGCTTTAGATTTCAATATATTCAGACCAGATCTTGTTCAGTTCTTTGGCGGTTCTATAGATTGTTTGGGCCGCTCCTTGGTTCTAGATTGAACATGAAACTGCACTTGATATCGCTTCACGATAATCCCAAAAGTTTCATCCAAGATTCTCTCCGCATCTCCTCTTCATCTTCACTTTATGTATGTCGCAGTTTTCATTATCAGCATCATCACCATCGCTCATTTGGTTTCGTCGATTGCACTCGGCGGTTTGCACTGCACCAACGTTGGGGGCCATTTTGCTTTCTCATCACAATAGATCGCATCTAATGCCTCATCATTAATTAATAAATGCCACATATTTTCGTGTTTGTAATGAACCGGTAATTCTATTTATATCATCCACGATTATTGAAGCAGGACACTCATAATTACATTCCACCGAAGTTCAATGATCCACAAACAATTCAATTTCGTGTGATGTGTTTGCTACTGTTTGATTAATTGAAGCGCTTTCATTTTTTATCTTCGATATGATAAAGCGTAACCAAAAAAGAGATAACAGCTTTGTATGAAATCGAAGACTATCGCAGTTGCTTGGCATTATAAATAGGATAGAAACGAATTTACCGTATGAAGTTTGTAGCACCCGACGTGCAACATCGCTTTTATCCTATTTATAACAACTATGTAGTTTAACTACACAAGGGCGAAAGAATCGACAAAATTGCTTATTCTTCTGATTCCAGTAGCGAATAAAACAGTTTAAAATAGCGAAAAACCCATGATGTAAAACAAGATGGTGACACCCTTTCAAACAAAGAAAAGAAAAAAAGAAATATCTAGTCTGGGCTTGTCTTTCTCAGACAAGCCCAGACTAGAAACGGATTAAAGAGCTTCAAACGATACGGTTTACTCTGATACAAACGACAAAAGTAAAAGTCCCAATCGACGAATTCAATAATGAATCGAAAGAATGAGGTTGAATAGCTGAAAGTCACAGCGTAATTGACTACAGTCACGCAAGGATATTCGCTAATCCAATTAGAGGGAGAGGTATCGTAAGTTAATTAAATTTCTCACATGTTTCGTTTCTCTTAAATCATCACGATTTAAGAGAATCTTCTGCATCTATGTCTGATTTGCTTCATCAGTCCTGATATATTGATCTTAGTTTGAATACAAAATAATGATCGTTTGAACCATTATTACGGAAGAGAAATAAGTATACTTTGATCGTCGCCGCAAGGTCAAATCTACGTGTCCTAATCGTGTGTTTTCTTTTCGTAAAAGATCGAGCGTCATTTATCTTCCTCTTCCTTGGAATGTTAGATCTTTATCTGCATTTCTTAATCAATCTCTGTCTCTGGCTGTCTTTAAATTAATTAAAATTCATAAGGACAGCATATTTTAAAATTTTCTCAATAACAAATATTAATTATAATTATTAAATATAGTTAATAAAGTGCAATTATGCAGTCTGGATTCACTCGCGGTCGACACAGGACGCATCCCGAATGTACTCGATCGCCGTTTGCGTATCGGTCTAATTATCATGGAAAGCAATAGTTTTGATAATCTGGAGAACCGCATCAATAACCTGGAAAGCGTAGTTTCGTATCAAAGAATATTGCTGAAGCAGCAAAGCGACAAAGGGAGTAAGGAAAGAGCGAAATAACATTTCATCCGGCCCAATTGTCATCTTTACAGCCTCGCGCTAGTGGTTTTCTTCAGAATAGCTGGCAGCGGCGACCCAGGGGTCGTCACGGTCTTCCCTGCTAGAAAACAAACGGGCCAATAACGACCGATCTTAGGCGGTATAACCTATGTAACATCCAGTAGGGCAACTATCTAGAAGAAGCTTCAGTGGCCTGGAGAGCCAACTACTCTCCGAAAGTTCCGGTGCAGAAGGCAACGGGAAGCCACTGCACTATTTTCCCTAGTACTCAGCTGCATATGGATCAAAAAGAAGTATGCAGAGCTGTATGCCAACCTTCACTAGTTAGAGAGGCACCCAAAGAAGAAAAAGAAGGCTATGTCTTGTTATTATCTGCATTGTGCAATTATAATTCTATTTAATCTTTAGTATGGATTTCATTAGAATAATCAAACTCTTTATTTACACATAAAATTTCAAATACAAACAGGCGAGCTTATTGACACACCACAGCAATATCTTGCAACTAACCTAATCATAGTGGTATCATACATGCGCGTTGTGTAAATAAAGATAATTAAAATGCTACTGACGATAAACACAGCGTATAAGTCTGTGTAAAATACAGACAAACTTTTATACTAGCAAGTAAATATATTAAAAAGAATAAAACACGACTGCCGTTACAAAAAGTGAACTACTTACTGTATTTATAACTATTTTTATTACGGTTTTTATTAAATATTTGTGGTTTATGTATATATCCATATAGATACGTGTATATTTCCGGAATGTACTCAATCAGGCCTTTCATTTGACACTAAACACGATATATTTATGTTAATTTATTGATTGTCATTTGGACATTTAGACAACTATTTACTTGATATTTGGACAGTTAAGGACACTTATGACACTCGGGATGACATAACGATTCTAACAATACCACACACTTCTAAATTAGTTCAAGCGTTTAGAAATTATGGTGGAATAAAGAAACGGAAAACATACATAGATCAATCCTGAACACATTAGACTCATTTTTTGTTGTGCAGTCGTGTAAAAACCGGAAGGAAGACGAGTTTAGTATATTTGCTGGGAGATTGATCCAGAATCTTGCACCATGAACAATAAAATTGTATGCGTAGAAATCTGTATTCTGTTGAGGAACTTTAGTATATTGACAGAAACCGGCCGAAGCATGAGACCGTGGAAACTTAATGGTTCAAAAAGCTCGTGGAGATAGGATGGGGTTGACTAGGAGACAACACGAAGCAATACGTCGCGCGTCTGATATTCTCAGTAACATAATTAATTATAGAAAATTAACTATCGTGATAGTTGTGACCCTCTTCTTCTTCTTCATCATCAGCGCGCATTCGCCCACCGTTGGGCATACGCCTCTCCAATCACTCTCCATCCGGATCGGTTGTCCGTTTCCCTCATCCAGACAGGTCCAGCTGTCTCCTTGATGTCATAAGGTTGTACTGTTCATCATGATTGGAGGTATTTAGCCCGATACCCGCCACGTCGGCCACACGTCTTGGCGAGCTCCACACTTTCAGGAAAATATTTCCATTTCCTAGGCTCGTGGCAAACTGGTCGGGTTACTTAACCCTTCCTATTTGAGTTAACCATTTTTGGTTAGACGCTTACAAATGCTAAAATTGTATCTAACCAATATTGGTTAGGGCGCTCCGCGCTGCGTAAAATGCCAACTTTTTAAATATTTATTCATTAATATCTTAATTGTTTGACGAGATAAGGTTATAATATTATAAATTTCAAATTTCAATGCGATCATTTTACAGTTATTCTTTTTACGATCCGTATAGTAGTTTAAAAGTTATGGTCGTTTTTCTCAAGGCCATCGACTTCACGCGCAAAACTGTCCCGGGCAGAAGTGACGACTAAATTTTTACCCCGCGATAGGAGGGGTTTAACCGCCGAATTACACTATATTCACTAAATTTATTATTTAATTATTATTTATTGTTGAGAAAATTTCAAAATATATGTTGACACTTAGAATTTAAATTTCGAATATATATATTCGAATATAGGTATATTATGGCTATATAATATTAATTAATGTATGTAATGTATAATCGGTATGAGAATCATTAATTATTACAAAATAATATAATAATGAAAATTTCCGGTTAAATTAATAGAACAATGTCTATAACCATAGATATCTTATAGTATCATTGACTGTAATAGTAAATTTGTTGTATTCACGTTCACACTTCTTCTTTAAGTAACGTCACCTACAGAAGGTTGGCGATGACCATGGCTATTCTGACTATATTTGCTGTGTCTTGAAACGGGTCTAAGGTTCTTTTTCTTTTGGTTATAAGCTTGTCCAATGGTAATTATCCTCTGGTATTACGAATGGTAATTGGTCCAATGGTAATTATCTTGGAACGACCATCGGCTACCCGATCCTGGGTGAACAGCCGGGCAAAGGATGCCGTGGTCCGCGAGAGATTCGGTGCACACCGTCTCACCGCTTCGTAAGGGAGAGGACCGCGCAAGCGACCTCGAACTCGTAACCAATCGAGAGACCGGAGTAATCGGGTCACAATTAGAAGTAATGGCGTGAGTGTGAGCCCGCTGGGTAACCCACTTGGCCTCTTACGGGCATGTGGCGGAGCTTGACGGTGGACTGTTTTTGTCCAAGTCTTCTGCGTTCACCTCACTGGGGATAGAACGACTAATCGTTAAAACTTCCTGAGGTGACGGGTTCGCCCGTTGTAGTTGACAACTCTATTATATCCTCTGGTATCTAAAGGTGCCGTGCAGCTTGGGACTGATTACTTGTTTGTTGTTGGGTCGGATCAAATCACGGTTCAATTCCCATCCGGTAGCCTCCTCGAAGAGAGACTAACCTGGATAGGACTGTGGAACCTATCACGGCTGTGTCGCGGACAGGTGGGAGCGGATGCAATCTGGGCGATTTGCGTATCTCGGCGTTTTTTTTGCCAATCGACTGTGCACTCCGTACGTACGTTTATTTCTTAATCAACGGGGGTGGTTGTTGACCTGTTGTCAGCTGCTCTTGAAACGACCCGTTGGCCAACGATCTCGAGTGTTAGGCGGGAAAGTAATTCAAGGTCCTCGATACAGCCAAACTGAATTACCGCTAACATCAGGCAAAGACCACGCATGCGACTTCGGACCCTTGCCCAGATAGGAATCTGGTAGTGAAGGCACGAGGCTGATAGCTGGTTTCACTTCCCAGGCGGGTTTGTTGGCGTTGTTAGACGGTGGACTGTTTCGTCCCCAAATCTCTACGTTCGCTCAGTGTCTAAAGAACGATCAATATCGTTACACCTTCCTGGGGTGGTGAATTCGCCCGTTGTAGGCTTATCCGCTCACTTACGTTACTCTATTAACCCTTAGAAAGCTAGCCATGGAAATGAAAGTCACGACGGCTTGTTTTCAACCCTCGAACATTTCTTTGTAGGCGGTGTTAGTGCACGCTTACTAATGTATCATGGTGGCTTGTTTAATGAAGGCGATTTTATTTTTTTTAATTTAGGTAAAAACAGTCATGTAGGTACATTTGTGTGAAAATAATAAATAATACAAATAGACCTATATTACCTACCATTAATTACTTCAAAACATTATAAATAGTAGCAAAGGGAAAATTACAATCAAAATTACACTAATAACTTATAAACTTATAACAATAAACCAAGCAACCAAACGAAACTAATGCAACCAAAAAACAAAAAGGTTTACTTAAAAACAAATTAAACTATAAGCTAATGTAACAACAAATCGCCTATTTTTTTCCCTAAAACTAACCAACGTGTCGTAAAATATGTTGAGGTCATTCGAAGCTTTATTATAATGTAAACATGACCGCCTGAAAAAGGTATTTTTCGCATAGTTCGTGTGAAAAGAGGGTATATAAAATGTATCTTTTGAACGAGAAGAGGGAGACCGAGGAATTTTAAAAAGAATTTCGGCCAAAAGGGGTGCAGAATTAATATGGTTAATTAAAATTTTATATATGAAGATATTGTCCAAGAAAGCACGTCTTGCATACAAAAAGTGTACTTTGTGTTTTGTCGCTCTCTCTGCATAATCCGTAGACAAAAGAGATTTTTAAAATCATTGGACTTTCGGACAGGTAACATTGTCCAATGATTTTAAAAATCTCTTTTGCACCCTCTCAATCCTATCTATATGAACAGCATATTGGGGATTCCAAACTACGCTTCCGAATTCTAGAACGCTACGAACGTATGCATTGTAGAGTACTTTGAAAGTTTTGCCTTTGGTAAAAGGTTTACCTATGCGCAGAATCATTCCAAGTTGTTTGAAAGCCTTAGATACGACGTTATCGTTTTTTTTCCTCATATAATTACATAATTGCATAAATACGGAGATCGGCCGCCCGCGAGTTGTCGCAACGGAAAAACCACCGATCGGTGGTATTAGCATCAGCCAAGTCGTCAGCATCATACAATTGATTCTGACGCCAGGATCACCAGTGCTCGTTCACCCCCACCGACCTTCTATTTTTTCCATTTTCTATAGCCGGTATATTGCGTAGTTGGGTGGGCGACGCGATCGATAATCTCCCGAAGCTTAGGGGCGGCTCTGCGCCTACCGTCTGCCGTTCTATTTTCGTTCCCGGGCACGTTTTTTCATGGCGGACAATAACATAATTAACTTCATAATATTATTTTGGCGTTCGAGGAGATAAAAATAGCACGGGGTTATTGGTCTTCGGGATACGAGCTAATGGGCACTGTTGCAGTTAGGCCACTAAGACCCAAGCCTCCACGCAGCAGTGCCAGCCCGGGTAGGACCCTTAGGAATCAACCTTCGGGCGCTCCTGGACGGTTTGCGCACCGTGCGGCGTCATCCAATCGATTGTGCATTCCGACTGATAGCCGGGGGAGACTGGAAACGGCCTTGTTTCCTATAGAGCTTTGATAGTTGTTACACCGTGCGGCATAAGCCAATCGACTGTGCACTCTGACTAACAGTCGGGGGAGTCTGGAAGCAGTACTGTGCTCTTGAAACGACCAATCTACTACCCGATACCGGGTGACCAGCCGGGCAAAGGATGCCGTGGTCCGCGATAGATTCAGTAGACACTGAATCATCGCTACGCAAGGGAGAAGACCGCGCAAGCGAACCAACTCGAACCAGTAACCAGTCGGGAGACCGGAGTAATCTGGTGGCAACTGGAAGTAAGGGCGCGAGTGTCGGCCCGCTGGGTGATTAACCTGGTTATCTCGCGGTAAGGCGTAAACTTTTTACGGGCGAGTGGCGGACCATAAGTGTCCCTGTGGTGATGCAAAGATAAAACTTTTTCCCAAGATTTGATCATTTTATTATTTAACTCCGAAATCATACATACTAAAAAACTTACTAAATGAAAATAAACTAATTCAAAAAGTTGCCATAAATATTTTAATTATTTATTTATTAATCCCCAGAGTTAGTTGGTCATTTGCGATATTTTCAATAAAAAATAGTATATTTTTAAACAATATATTTTTTTTGCTGATATTAAGTTTTCGATGTCTCAACATGTAAAAAATATATTCGATAAATTATTCGTATTCGATAATTTATAAAATGATTTTGAAGTTATAGGACACATGTCCCATTGTCCTTAAAAGGTTAAGGGGATCCAATTTGACCACATTCCCATGCAATTTTTCGGAAATCTCTTGATACAGAATAAAAAATCGGTTGTGTCCCCACAAACCTTTCCTGGCAAGTCGTCGAGGACTTATTACGGAAGGATTCTAAGCGTGATGTCCCTGTGGGAAGGATGTTGACCTGATTGAAAGGGATATTCGGCGACGAGCGCGGATAATGAGAAGTAACGCATTAAACACGTTCGATTCAATCGTTTACGTAATTTAATTTGATTTCGGCTTAACAATGCATCTACATATTTAGTAAATTTCAAGTCTTACTTCAATATCTCGAGACTGAAATATGACTAGTACGCCACAACCTTTTCAACTCTTGTCGTGCCCATGATTTCGCTAGCTTAGTCTCTCAAAATGCGGTAATTTCGTTTTTAGAGCATTTAGAATCTAACACCTAATGTGACATACTCAAGTCATCTAATACGGCTTTCGCAACAATTTTCAGAATAATTCTTCGGAAAACATTAAAGAAACTACTTCGTATTGGTTTTTACAACCATTCGCCAGAAATTCGTCAATATTTGCGTTAGGCCTGTTGTTCACACACGTTTTTTGCCGTGAAAATCTACGGATAATAAACCGTGGCACGGTCGTCAGTGTTATATGGATCCACGGAGCAGCTGCTCCGTCTATGGATCACTATTGTCGACGGACACGGCGGAAAGACGGACGGCGCCGCGGCGGCGCGCCGCCGTGTCTGTGGACAAGCTTCCATAGTGATCCATACAACACTGACGACCATGCCTACACAGCTGGACTCAGACACAGACTGGACAAGAGGGTTTAGGCCTCTTCTTCACACACGTTTTTTGGTCGTGAAAATCTACGGTTAATTCACTGTATCTAGGCAAGGTCGTCAGTATTGTATGAATCACTATGGAAGCTTGTCCAAGGACACGGCGGAAAACCGCCGCCGTGTCTGTGGACAAGCTTTCATAGTAATTCATACAACCAGTGCAGGAGTACGTATAAGCTACACAAGCTATAGCTGAGGGCCCCACTTTCTTTGAGGCCCGTATAAAATTGTCCGAGTGAGCAACTGTCATATATACTTGAATATACTGCAGCAATAGCTCAAATAGCTTAGGGCCTCATCAAGTGTAAATTCGGCACTGCATACAACACTGACGACCGTGCCTAGACACGGCGAAATAACCGTAGATTTTGTCGGCAAAAAACGTGTGTGGATAAGAGGGCTTAAGGTTCAATGCGTTTAAATTCCATGCGCGGCATAGAGAGCAGACCAGAACAGTTGCATGTTCGTATTTTGCTGGACACGTCATGTTGAGAACATAAAAGATTCACGCTATACCTCACTCCCCCCATCCTCCATCCCCCCAGCCCTTAAGGCGACGTACTACTTAAAAAATAAACCGTATCTGAGTTTTTAAGCCCCGCCTACTTACCCCCTCCCCTCGCGACGGGGCAGGTGTTTATTATGTAGACTCATCTCGCAGCGATATTCACTCGCTATCGATGTCTGGACTAAACACACTAGGTATACACTATTGCAATGGGATTTATATTTTGGGATTATGCAAGTGTCATGTACCTACGCTGGTGAAGAAGGCTACGCTTTATCATCATCTAAACTTGAACATTATATTACTTTCCCGGCTGCCACTGGTAGGGAAGGTGTTGTGATCGTGCGGAAAAAAATGTTTAGATAACGATAGAGATGTCCATTTTGAGGTCCACCAAGATGATTAAGACCATTTTCAGAGAAATGTATGTCTGTTTGCCTGTATGTAATCTCTCACGATAACTGCCGAGCCGTTGAACCGATTGAGTTGAAATTTGGAACATAGGGATAGTATCACCCTGGAATGCGCCCATTAGATTTTGGCTGTCAACTGTTAAACCAAACTATCACTGTCAAAAATTGACAGAAGCCATATCTTACAGAATTTCATTTGCGATATGTCATTTGAAATCCCCTGAAAAACTGTATTAAGAAGAGTCACCTGTCACTAATTAATTTTCGACATTTTAAAATTATTTTAAATGGTGATAGATGACAATTGGAGAAATGCCGTTAACTGTTTTGGATACAGTTTTCCAAGGGCTTTTAAATGACATAAATCGCAATTCATGTTCCGTAAGATACAGCTTTAGTATTTTTTTGATAGTTGTAGTGACAGTTTTTGATAGTATTTTTTGGCAGAAAAAACATTTAGAATCGAATTAAAAAACAACATTGTGTATCGAACTATTTATTCGCGGTATAATAGTTCTTTGAGGAGGACATAACGACACCCATCGCCTTGTACATTATCATTAAAAAATTATTTAATTAAAAAGTAATATAATTTATTTTTAGATACTGTAAGCACATCATTGTAAACTTTAAAGAAATACACATCATTAAAAATAAATAATTATTAATTAAAATATAAAATCATTAAGACAAAAAATCATGAAGACATTTCTGGTTGGCAAAGTAGTCTGTTATTTCTGAGTAGATACATACATATTAAATGTAAAGAGACGAATAAATACATTTAAAATTGCGCAGTACATTTGAGACTTCCTTTTTGTAGCCTTGACAGTGTCGCTTTGTAGTGGTGCGCCGACTTTTGTAATTAAAATTCATCAAATGATAATACATTTTCAAAAGCCTGTTCATCATTATTAATTAGATCTGTACTCAGCACAGATTTGGAATATCGTGTACTTTTCGGTGGCTCTATATTGCTTGTGCTTTGCTTTGGAGTGTTATTGGCAAGTACATTCTCTGTGAGTTCTTTGCTCACTTTGTGATGGAATCACTGAAAACTAACTACCGCTTAAGCGTTGGACAAGGGAGAGGAACCGATTTCTTTCGTTTTATCGTGTCGTTTCTTTTATTTGCTTCTTTCAAAGTGTATTCAGGCTCCCCTAAATCCATATTCCTTCATACTCCTGGATCGATAATTTCAGGTAATACACAGTCCATATAAAAACAAACAAGTTTTTTCCATGACATTTGTCCAAATCAAATCATTCGTCTGTATATATTCGGTTTTGAGGAGATCGTTTTTACCAGACCAAAATGTAAATAGGCACACTTCCTTTCCAGTTATATGTATCGTTCCAGTTACAGTTTCTTTCCAGCACACTTTCTTTAAAGTTATCCACAATACCACAGATAGTTCATACCTTGTTGAAAACTTACGTTTTTTCGTTCCTCAGCGATTAATTCGCAATTCACGCACGTTTGAGGTATCTCGTGCCAATACCAACTACGGGAAACATTCCATCGCTTATGGGCTGATATGCACGTACGACTCTTGTTTCTCCACCATCGACATTTTCAACCTCAACCAACCGACGTTCGTTAAAGAATTATTCAAATCAATTGCACCTAACGAGCTTGTTAATACCTATAGTAATTAGTTATATACTTTCTATACAACAAAATAAAATTCGAAATTTAAATTCTAAGTGTCAACATATTTTAAAATTTTCTCCCCTCTAAATAATAATTAAATAATAAATTTTAGTGATTATAGTGCAATTCTATAGTCTGGATTAACTCGCGGTTAACACGGGACGCGTCCCGAAGGATCTGATCGGTCTGAGCTGTTCACTTTAAATATTCGACCAGCGTGTCTATGGAAAAGTCGACCATCGAAAACAAGCGAGCTGTAGTTACTGGCTGAAGGCAGATCGACTTTGCTGAAGATACATCGGAGGACTTACTGAAGGTGGTGGTGGATTTGATTGACCAGCCACCTTTCGAAGACTATATGCAAAGACTCTCAGAAGGAGGTTACCGCAAGGTATAAGGACGATCAATTGTGCGCTGGCAGCTTAGAAGGATTACGAGACTCTTGTGGAGGCGATAGTGGTGGACCTCTGCAAGTGGCGATAGCTGACAACCAATGCCTTTTCAACATAATCACCGTTACCAGTATTGGAAAGAGCCCTTGCGGAAGTGCCAAGGGACCTGGCATATACACTGCCGTGAAGAGTCATGTGAAATAAATGGCGTTTTAGGAGTATGTCTACCGGCGAAAAATTGTCCAAAAACTGAGGGGGATTTGCCAAAAGGGAAACTATCACAATTTTGTATAATGTCGGAACAAGAGACTGTATGCTGTATTCAACACAGCCCCATGAGCAACAACACGAGATCATCAGAAAACCAGGATAAATCTAATAATGCATCTTCTATATCACCGCCTACTACAACAACTACCAATAAGTCACCGGTCATCTCTACAATAGCTCCAGAAAAAACTCAAACATCACCACAAGCCATAACTACCAATTTCATAAATGACAGTGTGAAAAACGAACTAAATCCGAAAAAATAGCTCTGCAATATTGAGTAAAAATTTAACAATGACAGTCATTGCTGCGTTAGCGATTAATTGATTTATTTTATTTTATCTGCATCCAAACTTTTCTCTGGTCGTAACGGTCTCCGTTCCATCGGGTTCAGAAGAGGGAGGAAGAGAGAGTGCACCCGTGGTCGCGCGCCCACCTGTGCACTATAATATAGCCTGCGCACTTGACTGCTTCCGAACAGTGGACTCTGAGAAGACTAAATAAGTCACTAGAATCTACAATGCAGTCGCTGTGGCCGAACACGGCTAGAAGGATATATATACAACATATCAGTAGCTACCACAAATATTTATAAATATCTATAAATATTTATTATATATCTATAAATACCTATAAACATCAATAAATATCTGTATTTATATATCCACTATACGACCTATCTATATCTTTATTTATATCTATATACATATACACATACCATCGTCTAACTCCTTCTTCCTAATCACTTCCAATTCCCTACCTCTCCCATCGGTTTTCTATATATTTTTTATATTTAATATGAACTTTGTTTATTTTATAATTAATTTTTAAGTGTAATATGCTGAAATCCAAATGTGTAATAAACGATTATAGGCGTAATGTTTTTCTTTTTTTTTTACATTTATGCACACGTATGTATATTGTATGCGCTGTATTTTTCCAGAAATAAAATAAAAAATAAATAAATAAAAAGAAATTATATATGGACCTGTCCTTGAACTTGAACGTACCAGTGATGTTTGATGCTGATTTCAAGTTTTCCATCTTTCTGTTTCCAAAATGTCACTTTTCTTTTTCTTGTCGCTTCCGTTAACCAGATTCTATGCGCTGTAATGGGAAATTTGACTTCAAAAATATAATCATCAGATATTCCATCTGGAGAAGCTCCCAAAAATGGAAATTTAGGGTCAATGAATAATCCACATTGCTGAATTTCCACTTTTTCTAGACATATTTTTCATTCTAGTGCAGTTGTTTCATTTTCTTTTCCATGGCAAATTGATGCTACGTTGCTCAAATCCCATTTTCAGTCATGGATTTAACTAAATTGGCGCATTTTGTGTGTTGTTAACTATTGACAATTTTGCCAAAGTTAGACGCAGTTACCATTTTTCTTCGTAATTCCAACCACTCGCTGCTTTCACCTTGAATAACCGTAAGTTTTTCAATTCGCAATCGATCATTTTTCTATTTTCCAATTCTTGAAATAACAGAGCTTTGCTTTTTTCGAATATTTCTGATGGAACATCGGGTTGGTTCGCAATGTTCTCCATAATGCGAATTATTGTTTTTTTTTTCAAAAAAACTTTCTGCTTTTATTTCTTTTATAAAGAATGGATTTACTTAAATGCCTCTGTCTTCTTTATTCCACTTTTGATATCCTGCCAGAGGGACTTTTGCCTATATATTTTTTATGTAATCTTGAGAGTGGCTGTTTTGTATTAAATGATATAACTGCCGCATTACATCGCGCTTGGTAAGACTGCTTTTGGATGTAATTTGTCCTCTTACCACCAATAAATTTTGCAATGATGCCGTTAAACCTTTCGAGAACATTACTATCTACATCATGAATTAGGCTTCTTGCATGTATTGCTACCTACGTTTTAAGTTATGTAACGTATTCTTTCCCAAATAATGTCACCCATCAAACAACTCATTGCATCCAGTGTTTCATTTTCCGACAAACAATTTTAAAAACTTCTACATTTATCATGGTTTCCAAATGCATCTATCGGGGCGTTCAAAATGTCATTATACAGGCAATCAATTTTCTCATCAATTGAAAAGTTTTGACATTTATTATAAGCTACTGCTGATGTAATATTTCTTCGCATTTTTAGTTTTTTTTTTTTCACAGACATTACAAGTTGAATAAAAGCTTTTAAAAAGTAGATACCTACGTTTTGTTTTTTAAATTACAATTCTGCCTATCTGACGGTTTTCTATATTAGAACGGTCAGAATCGTAGCCTAATAGTATATTATATTTATACATGGTGTATAGCTCTGTCATATGGCTCTAACGCAAATGTATTGGCATTATTTACTGTCCCCTTATATATGACACATTTTGACTCGCGGGAAGCAAGCTGAAGTGGCGCACTCGTTTTAAACTCGCATAAGATCACACCGGTCGTAGGTTCAAAACCTACCGATATGTATATTTTTTTTTTGTTTTTATACATAAAGAAACATTGTTATCAAATAAATGAACACTTTTTATTAAAAAAAAGTAATATTGTAAATTTAAAAAAAAAATTAATAAATATTAAATATTATTTTACTTATTATTGTTTCTATTTTTCAACATATGATTTATCATGTTTTTAAACCTCTTTCATTTACACGGTGAAATAGCCATCTAAAACCGATATTTTTTTACTTCACATCTCCGATCCATCGAAATGTCAATTTGGTAATAATAAGTCATGAAACAGAGCGTCGCAAACGCAACCGCATATGTCGGCCTTCGAAGCCGAAATGAACCACGTTTAAGAGCCAATAACATTTCATTATAAAAGGTTGGCTGTTATGCCATTTGAATCAGTAATTGATCCCCACATAAGAACCATATTGACCCAATGTCGCTTGCGGCATTTTGAATGCCAGCGCGTCGTCGCGAGAAGAGCGCGCTCATCTCATTGTATGACAAAAATAATATAAACGGGCTCTGCAAAATATTATTTTTAAAATATACTGATATTTTATTTGAAAAAAATAATCGTCAGTACTACAAGTTTATTGTACATAGTTTATGTAAAAAAAAACAAACTTGAAAAAAACACACAGTAATAAGTAATATTTAACAGTGAATATGGATGAAAGTTACACTTTTTATATAATTTTTTTTAACAAGAAAAACTTATTTTTTTAAATTTATGCGAAAGCATTCCTCTTTACAACTATTGTTAAAATGCCGTAGTATTTTTTTTGAGTTTCTTGATCGTGCAGTTTAGTGTGAGGCACGTTTCAAAAAATGCTCTAAAATGAAAATTTCCTGTATAGCTCCCAGATTTAATTATTTTCCTCAATTTTCCAATACTTAAAAAAAAATCTGAAATAGCTATCTACTTAAGAAAGGTACTGTGAGTTACGATAATTTTTTTTTGTTGGCTAACATCATCAGTTATTTCAGTATGACTGTTCAAAAATTGCCAAAAAATGTAATTTTCGAAATTTACCTACATCGTCGCCTTAAACTAGTTGCGTCATCGCAGTCGTGCCTTTCATAAAGGATGGGGGGGGGGGGGGGAGGCCATAATGGCCATAAACTGAAAATGCCGGTCTACTCCAGTTTCACGGCCAGAGTCTGTCTGTCTGACGGCGGTGTCGCTCGTCGCTTCGTCCTTGCTAAGATGGAAAGTGCATGGGTAATTTTTGACGAGAGTTACTCTCACGGATGCACACGTCATGCTTTTCGCACGAGCCACTCTCAAGCGGTTACTCTGTATCTGTGATTTAAAAGCTTGAAAGTGGAAATAGCTCAGTATATGTACTTAATCCCTAAAGTAGTTAATTGTTGACTGGTTGATGACTTGATGGCCCTAAGCTAAAAAGAAGTTGAAATGGTTGTCTGTAAGATATCGCTACAGCGATAAGTCCGCCATTTGTGCATAAATTGTATTTTTTTATAAAACCAGTGTACCTAATATTCATTAGGCAATGTTTTTATAGCACAATAAAGTTATTCTATTTTATTCTACTCGTATAATAACATCAATTACACTGTGAATGCATTTGAGTAGGAGCTAAGGCGTAGATACAATAGAATTGCGAAATATTGCATTTTAAAATATATTTTTTTATAAATTTAAAATTTTTAAAACATTTTATTTTTATATTAAAATATTTTTTAGGATCCTAAAAATTACAACGCAAAATCAAAATAAACGGTATAATTGTAACATTTTAACTACAATTGTTATAGTTAGATTTAATAATCTTTTTAAAGTTTTACATTTAATAATCATTTTATGAGAAATACATAGAGAAATATCGACAAAACCAAGCCAAAAATGACTATGATTTTCAGATTCCGATTTTTAACATTAAAACTTAGTGTCAATGTATTAGTCCAATGCGATGATCAATCCTCTAAAAGGGTCAATCCTTTAAAAATTCCTTACTTTTTGTAGAATTTAGGAAACAAAACTTAATATGAAAAGTGCGAACAGAATAGGACCTACAAATCATTTTTTATTGTCTTAAAAACGAATGCCTAGTATTATTTTATTAGTATTAACATTAACTACATTACAATTGTGATATGATTGAATTCTTCATTCTATTATCAATCGAAAGAAGAATGCTTATTCGTAAGAAAGTATCAAAAGTACATAAATATTATTTGTAGAATCAAATCTAGTATCCCCAACGACTTTGATAATATTTTTAAGTTAAAATTGTATTTTTAAGGTTTTAATTTAAGTAATAAGTAATTGTTATTGTCCCATGGATAGATTACATATAAGTAAGATATGTAGGTAAAAATTTGAATGTTAATAATAACATATTATACTATGAATTCATTACAATGATCATAAAGATAGGATTTTTTTAAAATGTTATTGTAGTGTTAAAACGGTCAAAAAAAATGTTAGCATTGTCAAAAAGTAAAACAAAATGTCTTGTTGTTGAACTAACAAATGTTGCTTACTACGTTGTACTGATTCCCCACAGAAAAAAAAGCCCGTGCTGTAATAACACCCCGTATAATATATAAAAAAGTATGTATTACATAATATACAAATAAAAATAGTCATATAAAATGCATCATGTAGAGCTACGTTACACCATCTAACCTATCATTGAAGTGTCCTTGACACCTACCACCTGTCTTGTTGTTGAAGCGTCATTGATAGGTTCATATCTGTCGGAAAACATTAGCTTTTATGGTGGTGTACAAAATCACCACGCGTGTACTTGTGTGTAGTTAAGTGTTAATGTACTATACCTAGTAATCGAAATAGTCAGTAATGTTAGCATTGTCAAAAATAAAATTGATTATGTACCTACATTAGAAATCGAAACAGTCAAGATGCATTGAAATTATATCATAGTGCTCAGATATTATTGACATCGTACAATTTTCTTTCAATAAGATCGAAAGCGAAATCTTGCAGCGAATCCAGCTTCTATACAAAAAACTCAAAGACGTTTTCGTCGTCGATACAATTGATATGTTTAGATTATGCCGACATATAAAAAGAGTTTAACGTAAAAAAAAAACTTTTTCAATATTGGGACTGTATAAACGTAATACGTACATACATAATGTATCTCGTTTGATTCAATTAATAAATCATGTAGTACATATGTATATGCGTCACTGCCGTTAATGACCGAATCTTTAAATAGTATAAACGCTGAAACGACCGTACCACGTGTTGTGTACCCACCATTACTCCTACATACGCGATTACTTGTCAATGTACCACCTGACCTGACCTCGTGACCTGCTGACCTAATCCATGACTAATGAAATAGTCATGAGATTCGTAAATCCATACACACTCTTCGCCTTTGAAGAGTCCTTGACCTTTGAAATTTCGTTTGGTGGAACTAGAGCTGACCTATTTCTTTTATTGGAGCAGACAATCGCGCTATTTTTAAGTGTGCATCAAATAAAAATGAAAGTCTTGTGTGCATCCTCCATTTGGATCGGATGCGTCTTTGCCGCTTTCACGCAAAACTTTCGAGAACGCATATTGACGTACGCGTCGCACATCATTGCATACGATGGGATATAGGCCAAAACCGCAGAGATCGGAGTTCTGTGGCTCAAACGATGTGCATATTGCGTATGACGACCCGTCCTTGGCCAGTGCAAAAGACTAAGACGCGACGGTACACACGGAAGGGGTGAACGAGGCGCGCGCGCGTGTATGTGTGTGTTGAGTGATAAAAGGCGCCACACACGAATATCATTTGAGGAGTTGGCGAACAAAACGATCTAAAAGCTTTGTACTCAATTTTACGGGAGAAGTAAAAAACTAAATAGCATACTTCCATTTGTTTATTTGAATATTTTGTTTTTTTAGTTGATACCTTGGCTGATTTGTATAGGATCAAGCATTCGCAAGTAATTTTTCATTGCACGAATGGGACATAATGAAAAAAAAAACAAATTTTCGTTTAGACCGTTTTGATTGAAACCGGAATATTTAGACTGTTTTGATCGCAACTGTATTCATAAATTATACCGTTTTGATTGTCACTGGTGTTATAAAAACAGGAAATTAAAACATTTTAGCATTTTTTTCTCTTTTTATATTTCTACACTCAAAATAATAATTATTATTTAAGAAATATATTAATATGTCTTCTTAGAACCGCCGTTAGTTCACGGGAGTCAAGCTACCAGTGATAGTAAGGCAGGGCGCCTTTGGGATATTATTCAAAAAGTAGGTAAATCCTTGTTTTTTTTTAAATTACATTTCTCAATAACAATACTTTTTTTAAATATACCAGACAAAATATATGGCGGTTTATATAAGCGGTGTTTATATATCGGTTTTATATAAATTTGTATATATTTTTATATATCGGTTTTATATAAATTTGTATATATTTTTTTTCGTTATGATAATATAGCGAACGTATTACGTACGTTCGTATAGGTAGGGCGATTAAACATATTAGCATCGACGTTCTTGCTTAGGGTAGAAACATGTAGCCAAAGTCGATTTATGCCATTATGCAAGGGCGGTTGCAACTAGCTGGTTATGTGCCACCTTTACGCATACTCTCGCAACTTGTATCCAATCTTTCAATCCTATACGAGCGAAGAATCACGGGACACCGGTCTAACGGCGTCGCGACGCTAAATTTAAGGTGCCACGTGGTCCGCGGATCGATCGTGTCACTGTTTACATGCCGTCTTTGGGGACGGGCCAATCGCCGGCCGTGTCTCCTTATTGATTGGCTCGCAATGCTCAGCGCTTAGGAATGTGGCTGGTTGGTTGTTACTCGTTACGTATCGGTTATAATCCAATTTTATTCAAACGCGTCTGGTAGCGGCACGACCGGATACATGCGGTTCGATTGCGCGGGTTGAATTGCCAATTGACTCGACTCGAGAATGATACTAATGATATTTTGTTACGAAGTTTAAATCAAGGTTGAGTTTTAAACCACTGGCATCCTTCAAGTGGGTGAAACAGTAGGACCAACAAAAAAAACATTTTTTTTTCAATTTCGAAAAAAAAAACTATAAAAAAGTTTGTTATTTTGCATATATTCTATTACATACATAATAGCCAATGGCGCGCATGTGTTGCGCGTCTCGCCGTTGCGTCAACAATTTGCACGCCGGACTGCGCCGATTCGTCATTCCCGGTTCCCGTCCTAATCAACGTTTCCGATCTTACCGCGCCCCTCCCAGGCAAAGTGTGGCGCTTGTTCAAGTCAATTAACTATAATTGGCATTGGTTTAATTCAATAACATGACAATTAATTGATCAGACGCATACATGGGTCGAGAATACATATGTAATGTAGTAACTTCTACTCATACAACAAAAACTTTCTCATACAGTATTCTGTTTGTAAAAGAGAATGCCACTCTTTTGGCTCACTCCTAATAACAATAAACAATACGTCATATGAAAGATCTTTTTATGTATTATAATTACTTATATGACAGCTCATCTTAATTCGCTGTGGATAAAAAGTTATATACAGCAATAGATGTCGATAGTGGTTGGTTTTACGTGGTGTCGCGTGAGAGATGCGAGACGAAGGGTGTCTCAAGGGTATATGGCATCACTTGTTGTTTGGATTTCGTTACGTGCTGATTCACTTTTTTTGCTGTATATTTGTTTAATTTGTGCAATAAAGAATAAGAAGTAATCATATTAATAATGAGGTAATTATAATAATATTTGTTTACAGACATTTCTCGTCAAAGACCTAATAATTGAAATATATAAAACTCAATTACCACTAAGATATTAGAGGTGAGATTTAGTTTTTAAATATAACTAAAATATGCCTATATATGCCACTCTCAAGCTTATTGGTTGGTGAGCCCAGGGCTCATACAAATAGTAGCATTATTCTTTGTCGCCGATAGATAGAAAAGATATATACCTCCTCAAGATAGACAAAATAGATAATTCCTGAAGATAGACATGTTTTTTGGAATTTTGCCTAAAATTGTACTCAATTTTTTTCTTCAAAAACAGTACAACTGATCGAATGGTTTCACAGAGCGAAATTGAGTCTTCGAAATACGAGAAAATAAATTGACATAAATCTTTATGAGTACTTTTGTATTCTGAGGAAGAAGTACTTTTTGGTATTCTGCGGCTTGAGCTCCTGGAATGTCTATAGTAAATAGACCAAAAAGGCACGAAGCGGCAAATAACACGTCGTTATTCCACTACCTACACTACAAAAAAATACGCGTTAAAAATAGAGTCGATAATAAACAGCCTTGACTGCATCGGTTATAACTGGTTTCCAGTAAAAATCTAGCAAAATGAATAATAAGCGATTGGAAAATTCGACCAGACCCGTCTAAATAAAATAAGAACAAATTGTTGTTTTCTCATAAAAAGTAATGACTCACATGAGTCAGTAGTATCAGTGGCAGCAGGAGTATTTTTTTTATCGCGAACATAACGAAAACAGCGCAGTATAAATGTGTTTTTTACATGCTTAGAATTGTAAAAGTTTAACTATTTTTGTTTGAGAACGTCTAAATACCCTAAATAAAGGTGCGTCCCTTTGGCTTTCGGCTTTCTGCGGTCCAGAGTTCGCAGCAAGCGACTTATCAAACGCCAGATCGGCGTTCCCTTTGGTCTCTGCACCATAGAATGAATTCCCCGTTGAATTCCCCTTTCAATCTCTGAATTTAAAGTTTCCATTTTTTTACTGCTTTTTTTTATATAATGAATATTATTAATCATGAAGCCACTTTTTATCAGTTTGGTATATATTTTTAATGAGTGTATTCTGTGTAAACGAAGTTTTAATAAAAATGGCAGAGACTACATTGTGCCCCAGAGACTGTCCTCTCAACATCCGAGGAGAACCGCAACATCATACCAAGGAAAATCTCGATTAGAAGACTCAGATTAGACTATTTAGTAAGATTAAGAAGTCTACTATTGCGACGTATGACAGAATAACGTATTGAACAACACAATTATCGCGGTACCTACGCATGAAAAGATTTTGAGTGCGTGTTTAACGCCTTAGTCGCATATTCTAGTCAATATCAAATCGTGATTTACTTAACATTATTCAGACCGATTCACGCATACTAATATTAGACGCAACAACAGTACAATTCAATGTTTATTCATGTCATACGCCGACAAAGAAGCGTTTCACAGACTTATATATTTCAGATTTAAAATTACAAATTTGCTAAATGCGTCGGGTTACTTTCGTGTTCTTTTTTCACTCGATTTCAATGCGCTGTTTTTACCGATGCGGAAAAACGGCTTATTTGCTGTGATTTATGCACGCGATTGACTTGCACGCTCTATTTGTATAAGATTAGCGTATTTTCTAGTGAGAACTTCTAATTATAAAATCACGTCGTCTTCATCCGTATTTCATTTAATTTATATTTCCTGTGTTATGGCTCCAGTTGGAAGCACAATTAAATCACTCATTTTGAAAATGGTCTAAGTGACATTTTTGAATTATTAGAGTTACGAGTGCCATTTGGTTGCAAAAGCACATAAAATCGAAGTACATCAAAAGTAAGTAAGTCCAAAAGTAGCCATTCAAATATTTGTTTTTGTTATGTTCCTTGCTTAAGGGATCTAAGTCCAGGGGAAAGACCCATTTACTATCAAACGCATGAGAAAAAGTAAAGACTCGAAATATATTTAGTGTTGTAGTGTTCAGTTTACCCTAGACAACGGCGGCTGCAACGTCACCGAAACGTCGGGTCCTACAAATTTCACGCGGTAAATTCGTTTTCTATCCTATTTATAATATTTAGTGTTGGTTTGAATATTGCACGGAAACTGCTATTTGGAAAGAAACCAAAGTGCAAAACAGTTTGGCATAAAATATCACCAGTTTTTTTTTTCAAATAAACAGCAAAAGTAAGATCTGTGTAAGATTAAATCACGAGTAATATAATTACAGAATAGTCAGTGGCGCAGCTGGGTGGTGAAAGACCCTGGTGCGAAGAGGAAATTTGGCCCCAGTCACCTATCTCCTCATATCAAAAGAAAACTAATTAAAATGTATTAAAACTTTATTTATTTCAAATAGAAATGGTTGAACCAATCATTTTTAGTTGGGGACATTTCAATCAAATAAAAATCGAAGCATACTATCATAAGAAAGAAATGTTACATTATAGTGTTACATACAAGAAATACATTTACGTTTGAAAGCGCAATTACTATATTATTTTTGTACGTGATTTTTTACCTACGTTGAACTTTTGCCTCCACACACAGTCCAGAAACAAAAAAAAAACGAACTAAAAGACAATTTAACTATTTCATTCATATTCTTAGTTATTGTCATTATTTTAGTTAATCTAACAAACAAAGGACCTCCCCCCCCCCCCCCCCCCCCCAGCACTGTAGGCCCTGGTGCAAAGCACCACCTTGCACTTTAGTAGCTACGCCACTAAGAACAGTACAACGCAATAATATTATATTATTATATCGTGCACTTTACTTTTAATGATTCGTAAATAAAGAAAGCTCTGCATTTATACATTACGCCCTCTGCCCTGAAAGCTCTGCATTTATAAAATACTGCTTCATAAATTAGAAATGTTTATTATATGGGCTTTTTCGTCTTGCAGAAAAAACGAAGGATCCCGAACAGGTAGAGGTGTATACGCTGCAGCAAAAGGGTAACCGCAAGAGGGTCTGTAAAATGTCCCTGGAAAACTTCTGGAAACCCGGAACCACAATTCGCATCAACAACGTAGAGGACAAACAGGAATCCGTCAACGCAGAAAAAGACATAAGAGCCAAGGTGAGAACAATAGTTTAGTGTGTCATCATTTCATTTTATCTAAATCCGAGATAAAAGTTTCTTCGTTATTCTCACCTGTGAACAGCCGCATAATCTTTAATCAAAGCATTGGCTATGACGTCAAATAGATAAGATTTCATATCAGTCATGTTGCGATTAATCACGATACATTGGAAAGTGCGATCTATTTTTACTTTTCCGGCCTATCAACCGACGAGGAGTGAAAATATTGTGAACGAGTTAAAAAAATCGAGATAAAGACGAAAATACCCATTTTGAGCGCCCCTGAGACCATTAGAACCATTTCCAGGTTGAAGTCTGTCTGTGTGTCTGTCCTGTGTGTATTCCTCCACGATAGCGCCCAAACGTTTAAAACGATTGACCTGAAATTTGATGTGCAGGTATCATTTGGTCATGGCAAGAGTTGAAAAAATATAATTGAAGTCGGTCCACCGGCCGGCAGCTCGACTTTGGCGCCCTCCGCGCAGAGCCGCACCGGCGCACTAATCATATATCGGGGGGCTAACGGGCCCATGATGGGTTGGCCACGAAGACCCATGTGTTCAGGGTCGGTCACACTCACGGGTCAACACCCATCCGACGGCCTCCACGCACGGGGTGCGAACCTGGGTAGGACTCTGGCCCTGGTCAGTTTCCCCTGGGAATCAAACCTCTGGCGCTCCTGGACGGTCTGCGCACCGTGCGGCGCAAGCCAATCGATTGTGCACTCCGACTAACAGTCGGGGGAGTCTGGAAGCTGTATTGTTTCCTATAGAGCGGGGGTGGTTGCGTACCTTACGGCGACTGCTCTTGAAATGACCATTGGCCATCCGATCCCGGGTTAGAGGCGGGCAAAGGACGCCATGGTCCGCGATAGATTCGGTATTCACCGTTTCACCGCTTCGTAAGGGAGAGGACCGCGCAAGCGACCTCGAACTCGGAACCAATCGAGAGACCGGAGAAATCTGGTCACAATTGGTAGTTAGGGCGCGAGTGCCGCCCGACAGGTGACATACCTGGCTATCTCGCGGTAAGGCGTTGGTCTCTAACGGGTTGTGGCGTAGCTAGACGTCGGATTGTTTTGTCCAAAGTCTTCTACGCTCACTCCAGGGAGATAGAACGACTAATTAAAACTCCCTGTGGTGACGGGCTCGCCCGTTGTAGTCGACACCTCAAGATAATCATATATCATTGGGAGTTAATGGGTCCTGTTAGAGTTGGCCACGAAGACCCATTCGTTTAGGGTCGATCATACTCACGGGTCAACACCCATCCGGCGGCCTCCACGTATGAAGTGCGAGCCAGGGTAGGACTCTGGCCTGCGGGCCAGTTTCCCCTAGGAGTCAATCTTCTGGCACTCCTGGACGGTTTGCGCACCGCGCGGCGTCATCCAGTCCATTGTGGATTCTGACTAACAGTCGGGGGAGTCTGGAAACAGTACTGTCTCCTATAGAGCGGGGGTAGTTGTTCACCTTACGGCGACTGCTCTTGAAACGACCATTCGGCTACCTGATACCGGGTAAAAAACCGGGCAAAGGATGCCGTGGTCCGCGATAGATTCGGTAGACACTTTTCACCGCTACGTAAGGGAGAGAACCGCGCAAGCGACCTCGAACCCGTAACCAGTCGGGAGACCGGAATAATCTGGTTGCAACTGGTAGTAAGGGCGCGAGTGTCAGCGCGCTGGGTGATTAACCTGGTTATCTCGCGGAAAGGCGTTGGTCTCTTACGGGCGAGTGGCGTAACTAGTGGTGGACTGTTTCGTCCTAAGTCTTCTGCCCTCACCTCACGGGAGACAGAAAGATCAATATCGTTAAAACTTCCTGAGGTGACGGGTTCGCTCGATGTAGTCAAAAGCTCTAGTTAGTTCATTCTAGGAACATTGGGCTTAGAGACTTGAAATTTGGTACACATATGCTTTGTTGGGCCAAAATCACGTTGTACAAATTTACTTGGAGTATCTCATACACAATCGGCACTAATAATATTTAAATTCCACTGTACATGTTAATCAAATATTAACGCCGAGCCGCTCGAGGCTAGCCGAGAAACAAACCGCGCTGCTTGAGGCGGTTGTGAAACAGAACCCAAAAGGGTTCACCCGCCGGCCGAGAGAGGGTGCTCATAGACTTTATTTATGAAATTGTTATTCAGATGAAATCAGTCCTTGTCTGGCTACTTGTCGGGAAAGTCTTGAAGTGACAAAACATTTTTTTTCACAAGAAAAAATATATTTTGCTTTTGCAACCCCTAATTGTTGACCCTAACGTCTGAACAAAATGCACGTCGTTTCGGGTCGTGGCATCTGCAGCGCAGTTCAAAATAACTAGAAGAAACGTTGGCATTTGACCAAGATCCGTAATTTACAGAGCATTGTTGACAAACTGCGGGCCAATTGTTTCACCTTGGTAGTATAAAAATTGTATTATACATTTGAAAGATCCAAAAAAAGGCACTATTTTCTGAATTCTTACGTCATCGCGAGTAGTGAGGGGAAAATATCGATTTTCGATAAATTTCACGAATTAATCCCAGACATTAATTGACATTTTTCTCGAGACGAGTTTGATTGCCTAGGCTATTACGAACTGATTCAATTAATTATTCTACTCATTTGGATAATAAGTCATTAAATTATTCCTAGAAAGCTATAATGATGGCATCTCGAATTTCACGATTTCTTTAGATTTCGTTATGGAAGTCAGTGATGAAATGGAAAACAAAAAAGTCTTAGAATCCTGAGAATAATGCCTCTAACTTTGTTGTAAGTCAGTTATTATACGACTGCCCAACAAAAGGGATTGTAATGTGTTCAGGGTTCATGTATGTATGTTTTCCGTTTCTTTATCACACCATAATTTTTAAACGCTTGAAACAATTTAGAAGTGTTTAGTAAGTATCGTTAGCATCGTTATGTCATTCCAGGTGTCATAGGGTACCTAAACTGTCCAAATGTCAAACAAATAATAGTCCAAATGTTAATAAATTGAGATATATATATATATATATATATATATATATATATATATATATATATATATATATATATATATATATATATATATATATATATATATATATATATATATATATATATATATATATATATATATATATATATATATATATATATATATATATATATATATATATATATATATATATATATATATATATATATATATATATATATATATATATATACATCGTCGTCTGGTCTGAATGAGTAGATTATGGACGTCATGATTATCCCAGAATGCGCAGTCGTCTTTAAGCACTGGATGTTTACAAAGGTAACAGGCGTCAAAAGGGTCATAACAGAGCATCCGTAAATATAAATTTGTTTCAATGAATATCGTTTCAATTAATTACTTTATTCCATAAAAACGTGATTTTAGTAATAAAAATATTTATAAATACAAAAGTTCACCTTTGTACCGGCGGGTGTTTTATTTTTTTTAATTATTAATATATTTAGTGGTTTAGGAGTTCGATAATCAAAATTTTATAATGATGGGTTAGAAAATTAGGAATGTGAAAAACGATATTGAAAATAGGGATTATTATATTAAATAAGACAGCGTCAAAACAAAATCGAATACAAATAAATTATCGCGTTTATTATAAATATGTATAGCCAATAGCTAGAACAGCGATGCATTGCATGCCGCTTCATCAAGACGAAATTTGGAAAAGTATATGACACCGTGTATCAACCCGATTTTTAATTTTTATTCCTAGTTGGATATGGCCGCCAAATCACGTTACGAAAGAAACTGGCACAACACTCTGCATTTCGTTCATTGGATTCGATACGGTGAAACCCCTGGCGAAGCTCGCTCCAGACAGGTAATAGAATTGAAATTATTTTTTGAAAAATCCATGTACATGTATGATAGAGATCAGAGTGAAGTATTACAAGTGATTTCTTAATAACTATCAAATTGTTGATTGCGACTATTGCCAAAAATGTATATTTTTTCAACAATTTCTTAATTTTAAAAAAGAGTATCGTTCCCTTTTAATAATTTTTAACTTTGAAGTAAATCGCAAATTTTTACCTATACATACTTGAGAGGCGCTTATAAATGCATACACCCACGATTTACAGAGTTTGTGATATGTGATGGTTGTTGAAAAATCGATTGAAATACTTTCACCGTTCATCTTACGCATTATTGTTAGAGGATAATGTATAAAGTTGTTTAGATTTAAGAGCAATTTCGCTTTGGTTTGCTTTGTCGTAATGATGTAGCTATGGCTGTGTCTCTTTGTGTAGATTTTCGTAGCATCGAGCATGGCTAAACGCTTTCTAGACTTTCTATTTCTAGTGATATTTTACGGCTTTTTATCTTCGCTTTGCCTTGAAGGCGTTATCGAAACGTGCGATAAAACCGCGCGCCGACGAGGTCGTGCGAAATTCGACGGTCTGGTCGATAGGATGAATCCTTGAGGGACCCCAAAACACGATTTCCGGGTAATCTTGAGCGGGGACGACGCACGGCTCTTGTTTCAGATACGAGCAGCATCCCTGCGGGCACCCATGATTGTCATATTTTGAAGAAGCTGTCTAACGCACGCTGATGACGTTGAGGTAAGTTAGGGGTACGGAAGAAAATGCGACGAAGGGTTCTATTTATGTTAACCACTACTAACGTTTCGCTTTCTACTACCTAACTAAACTAACAGGTCTTATGGTGTCGGTCTCTTTTGATCATATGTGGTATGCATGTCGTTTCTAACTGTATTCTGTTCATCATGTATTATCAGAGGTTGTAAACAATCAGATCGGCATACATATCTAAAAGAACTAGATTACAATGCGAATCTGGCAGATAGGAGTTAATAATTCGTGTTTAACTCTGTAAAAGAAACGCCTATATTCTAAAATTTGGTTGCAAAAACTTAACTCATTCTTGTTTATTTATACGGTTTTGATCCCACGTATGCAACGAATTAAAACATATTGACTTTTGAATTTGCATGAAAACACATAGAAACATACTTATCATATGCAACGCCGTCACACGCGTCCCACGCAACGTCGATCTGCGAACTCCAGCTCGGCATGGGAAGGTGAAGGCGATGATAGTACGCTGTCGACGCGTAAAACCAGCGTGTTTCTAGAACTTACGTACGCAACGCGCCAGACGCACATAGAACGTCGGTGCATGTACATAGAAAAGTACCGGAGTTGCATGCGTTTAAATATTTTTTTGTTTACATATTGAAAATGGGAGATTGACAACTGATTGATTTGTTAACGCGATATGAAGCCATTTACCAATATCTGAATCCAATATCGTCTTTTCTTAACTTTATTTTTGTTTTTGTCGTGCGAACATATTCATTTAAAAATAACGAACTGAGTAAATCATTCTCAGACTCACTCTCAGAATCAGAAAACATATTGTACAGCGGTTGTGCACAAACCTTCTGAGAAGTTACAGCAACTTCTGATGCCATGTATATGTTGCATACGTGGGACAAGTGTGCAGACCAACGTGGAAGCGTTGCATTGTATACCTAAGTTGCGTACGTGGGCTCAGTCTGTCTCTACCCTTAATAATACCCTATTATAAAATCACAGACAGATTTTCACTACATCCAAAACCTAAAATATTTTGATGTTAAACCTCCTTACGGTAGGCAGATCGATCTAAATTGTTTAGCAGACAAATATTTGACTACAATTCTGAGGTACGGGATGAGGAAATCCACCATTCTATACAAGAGAAGATATAATTCGCACTCTTAAAGAGGAAGTTGGGAAACAAGTCGACGAACGCAGCTATTATAGAAATGATACGGAATACAAAACATCTGAAGATCATTATAATATAAACTAACATTTCACCTTGTCGTAACATGACTAAACACTACTGATGTATGCTATCTGTTTGTTTTTTCTGTTTTGTTTTTAATGTCAGTGAGTTTTTGAGTTATTGCTTTTTCCGTTTGTTCCCCGTCAATCTCTTCTCCTGTCGCTTCTTTTTTTCCTCGTATGATGACAATAGTGATTTCAACATACCAAAATATCCCCTCAAAGAGATGAATTATTTGTAGCAAAAAAGTTACACATTTTTTGATCAGTTGTTGGCTAAATAGACAACCCATTAACCGCTGGAATTTCATTAGTAAACAGGACTTAACAAGACGATATCCTAAAATTGCAGCTCAAATGCATAGCATTTTATCCCTTTTTGACAGCTTTCGGGGGATATTTTATATATTTCTCCCTATTTTACCCCATTATGTGTTGTTTATCTCAAACAAAACCCACAAACCAAATACAACCAAATTTTAAACTGATCAATGTTTTACAAATATCCCTATATTTACCCCCATATGGGTTTATTTTCGCATAGCCCTCGTATTATTTCGTGTATTTCTTGTATTATTTCGTGTATTATCACTGAGTTTCGAGGTCGTATCTTGACCCCACGACGGATGATTTTTCGACTTTTTTTATCATTTTTTATCATGATGAAATCATTTTTTAGATCACCTCAAGAATGGAATGGAAACTTTCTGCAAAGTTTTAAGTATCTGGCACCAGTTGTTTAGGTGTTGATGAATAGGACCAGTCGGTCAGTGAGTTTTTATAAATATGTGACTTTTTTACATTTACTTTAGACAAACCTCATCTAAAGTAAATGGAGAGGATAAAAATAAGAGAACAGTAAAAAGATTGGGATTTACTCATGAATATCACTAGGTTTTAGCTGAGGTTAGAGAAAATGATTCAACGACTATTTGCTTCTTCCAGATGTGTATTTTGTTAACATATCATTAGCTGAGGTTGGAGAAAACGATTCGACGACGATTTGCTTCTTCCAGCTGTGTATTTTGTTAACCAGCGCAAACACATAGCTACGCGCCATGTCGTCTGCGGGGTCCGTCACGAATCATGTGCCTTTCTAACATATAATATGTCTCTTTCCCTTTCGCGCATTTCCTACTCAGTGTCATGTATTGTTTTGAACTAGTAAACACGTGGCTGTGAGTCATGTCGTCTGCGTGGTCCGTCACGAAATACGTGCCTTTCTAACATATATATTTATCTCCCTTTTGCTCATAATTCCTATTCAGTAACACAGCAATCTCTTATTAGGATTCGGCTCAATGCGTCCTAATTATTATTGCCAAGGGCGCGTGGATCTCTGTATCATAAGCATGTATAGTACCTATTAATAGCACGTTGGCCTTTATACAAGTGCACATGACCCAAGGCTATTAGCGTCACATACTCAAAGCGGCAAATCATCTGTGACCATAATTTTCACTTAAGCTTGATGACAGGTGGACATTATTAGCTGATTCAAAACTTTTCAATTTCTCTGCAGATAATGACTCTTGCCAGGTACTATTCTGTTATGTCATGTCGCTTATGGACTTATCATTAAATTTATCACTAAGTTTCTTTTCAAATCAATTACTTGTATGTACTTTTGTTTTGTTCTACACAATCCACAGGAAAAATTATGAATTATGTTGCTATATAAAAAACAAATTTATATGATTACGCCAAATAATTAGGATTTCAAATTAAACGCCGCTATTAATTATGAGCTATATATATTTGCATAAAAAGGACCCTTTTTACCATATTTTTAATTTTTTGGTCAATTTATTTGTTTATTTATTTATAGATTTATTTATTTACCTATTTATATACCGCCCTACCTATACAAACGTACGTGATACGTCCGTTATATTATCGCCCGAACGCAACAAGCCGTATCACGTACGTTCGAGTACAAAAACAACAAAAAAACGAAACCCTCAAAGCGTACGTGATACGTCAAATTGTTCCAACGATTCTAAATACAAAAAATGTATATTGTGTAAAAAAAATGTGTTGTATATTTTAAACAAGTATTGTGATTAAGAAATCTAATAAAAAAACCAACGATTTTTTACCTACTTTTGAATAATAACCCAAAGGTAGGGAGGGTAATATTATGCAGTTAGTTATTCATTTAAATAAAAAACTTTTAGTCTATAAGATGAATGGGCGATCAGAATGAATGAAAGAAAAGAAAAAAAAGATGAAAGTGAAATCACTATGTTTTAAATATTATTAGCCCAGAACAGACTTTAAATCTAGTGGGGTGATAAAATCAATACAAATCTCATATAATCTGCTTCGCAAAAAAAAAGTTGTAGAAATATTATTATATATACTCCTTTTTTGTCAACCTCTATTACTTAAATCGGATAATTTTATAAAATTATTTTTTTTAAATAAAAATATATACAATACTGCCGACAGTGTGCAGGTTTTCTATAGTCGTTAAAAATATATAGAACTGAACTTTGTGGCGAATGTAGCTTATACACGCTTCGACTTTCTGAAAACCAGTCGTTGTTAACAAGTAAATATATTAAAGGAATAAAAACTACTAACTATATTAAAGAAATAAAAACGAAACACTGTATCTATAATAATATTTTTTTACGGTTTTTTATGAAATATTTGTAGTTTATGTATTTATTCATATAGATACATATATATTTTTTCGGAATGTACTCAATCAGACCTTTCATTTGTCACTAAACACGATATATTAATGTAAATTTATTGACATTTGGACATTTAGACTACTATTTACTTGATATGTTGACAGTTAAGGTACCCTAAGACACCCGAGTCGACAAAACGGTTCTAATAATACCACATACTTCTAAATCGGTTTGAGCGTTTAGAAGTTATAGTGGAAAAAAACGGAAAACATACTTAGATGACAATACACATTACTCCTTTTTTGTAGGGCAGTCGTGTAAAAAGCCTATCAATAGCATGAAATAAATAGCCATGTCATTGCGTATCTACTATACATTTACAGAATATCTGCAGGAAGTGATACTCTGCAAATGAATTACATTAAGTGCTGATCGTTCTTGTGTAAATTTACTGGATCTGTTTCTTTAACGCCCTTTCGTAATATAGTATAACCGCCGCCCTTTAATATGTGTGGCTAAAGGTCGATGCTCTTATGCAAATGCGCACAGTACCTAGTTAGTGTGCCAGCAAAAGCATAAAAACCCCCACATTACGGAGGCAACACGTAGGGAAGTGCACGGTGCGGCAACGCTGTCCATGCCATACAAAGTTGCATGACCGGATGCTGTTGCCGTAGCTATATCCAGACGCTGCGATGAAAATGAAACTGCAGATTTCGGGGTAAATGGACGCACTCGCGGTGCAATTTCACTTTCATTATTCGTTCCAATCTTATCAGGCGGCGGGAACAATAGGCTCTCTTTTAATTGTTATCGGAACTGATTAGGGCGGGCGATAGATGTAGGCCGTTGAATTGTGCTGATACGGCAAGCAGCGAGTGCGAGAGCGACAGCATGATGCAACGTCTCTAGTGCGAAGAAGAGGGATTGGTGGTTCGTCTGCGCGGTCCGTCAAATAACGACGGGGTCTTTATAGACACCATGTGAAATTACACAAATAAAGAGGCAGAGATTGTTGAAAAATAACGTTGGAACAAATGATTGAATCAATAAACTACTGGCCAAAAGTATTGCAAGATTGAAAATTCTAGCTTTTGTTGTAAGAACCCCCAAAAAAACACACTTTTAAATTAAACTATTTTTTTACCATCCCAAAACACAGGGAGCTTCAGGAAACCTTAATTAAAGATTGGCACAATGATATACCGAAAGAAGTGTTGTAAAACCTTGTTGACTCCATGCCTACAAGAGTAGCTGCTGTGATCAAATCCGGAGTTAGTCCACAACATATTAAACGATTTAAATTAAATTGCACTTATTTATTATATTTTTTGCTCAGAAGAACTTCGGTAAACTCTGAATTCTTTGTTTATTTCATTTTATTCCGGTATTCCAAAATGCATGCTGATTTCTGATAACCTGTACTTTTGCTTGTAAGCTTTTTTTTTTATTAAAAAAAAATATTATTTTTGTTCAATAAGTTACTCAAGTATTGACTTTTAACACATTGAAAATATAAAAATCAATTTAATTTTCAAAATATTTTTTTTGGGCTCCTTAAAAAAAATGCTAGAATTTTCAATCTTACAATACTATTGGCCAGTAGTGTACGTCCGTTTGAAGATCTACATTCATTTCTGTGCATTTAGACTGCTCAGTTGAAATCCAAATATAATAATAAAAATAATAATAATAATAAAACTCTTTATTCTTAAGAAAAGGCGAGCTATATAGATTTCATTCATTTGTTGCAACATTATTTTTCCACAGTCTCTGCCTTTTTATTATCCTTTTTTTTTATAAAAAAAAAACAAAATAACTATGTTATAACACTCTACTATCCACCTTGACGATTGCTCTAAGCTCAATGGCCCAACCAATCAGTCTAAGAATAAATAAGAACAGCAATATCGTTTCATAATCACAACGTCCACTGAAGCTGTATAAAAAACTACAAATTAATTACCTACAAGGCGTTTGAGCCTATAAATGATAATGTGCAATAGTACCGTTATTATCAGATAAAATATAATTATAACTTGATAAAATATATAATTGATAGGTAATTGCAATGCGTTGCAATTGCAGGCGCCGCGGTCGATTATGTGATTAGTCAGTCAACTATTACAGTGAGCAATTGAATCTGATTATTAATTAGGCAATGTCGCAGTTTTATTTCGTTGTGACTTTTTCTGTGACCGCTTTTATCTTATGGCCCTCTTTACGCCCTCAGGAAAATCTATTAGTCTAAGCATTCATCAATTTTCATGTCCAAGTCATTTACAGTGCAGGCGGCCCGAATATGGAACTCTGTTCCTTGGCCACTGAGACCAACTTGAAAACCTGGTCGGGTTTAATAAATATATTAAGTGACATTTACTTAATGTAGCAAGTATTGAAAGGAATAAAAAACACGACTACCGTTACAAAAAGTGAACTACTGTATATATATAATAATACTTTTTATTAGGTTTTTTAAGCTATTGCATAGCTTTTATCGCGGGCCTAGCTAGGCCAGCGCGACGACCGAATGAAGAAATTTCTTAACGAAAATTAATGATTTTAAACTGATAATTACGTCTAAACGAGTACTGCTTACGATTCGGAAAAAATATATGTTAAACAAGAACATTTTCATAATATTCTTAGCTTTGAATATTTTAGATTTTGTTTATATTACATAGTGTAATTAATTTGTGAAATTAGGTCTAACCGAACACAAAAACGACTACTACGCAAATACTATCTGGTGTATTATTATGAAACCTGCACCATTTTAAAGATAATTTCATTATCTATCTTTTTATCTACGTTTTTTTTCGAATAATCCGTTTTTTTTGCTTTATCGAATAAAAAATTCGTGCACGGCGCTCTATCGGGAGACGTTTAAATTATTCCGAATCATTTGCTACCGCAGCCGCAAATGATTCGGAATAATTTCAACGTTTTCCGATAGAGCGCAGTTATCTGATATTAGAAAAAATAAAATAAATAAAATAAATAAATAATTATAATTGCATAAGTTGTTAAAAATACTATGCAATAGCTTTACCGCGGCAGTCCTCGAGTGCCACACGTATTTTTTTTAATGAAATATTTGCGGTTTATGTATTTATCCATATAGATCCATATATATATATATATATATATATATATATATATATATATATATATATATATATATATATATATATATATATATATATATATATATATATATATATATATATATGAAAGGTCTGATTAAGTACATTTCAAATATATATATATATATATATATATATATATATATATATATATATATATATATATATATATATATATATATATATATATATATATATATATATATATATATATATATATATATATATATATATATATATATATATATATATATATATATATATATATATTTGAAATGTACTTAATCAGACCTTTCATTTGACACTAAACACCATATGGTATTTATGTTAATTTATTGACATTTGGAGATTTCGGCATTTAGACAATTATTTACTTGATATTTAGACAGTTAAGGTATCCTATGACACTCGTGGTGACATAGCGATTCTAACAGTACCACATACTTCAAAATCGGTTCGAGCGTCTAGAAGTTATGGTGAAATAAAATAACGGAAAACATACATAGATGAACCCTGAACACATTACACTCCTTTTTTGTTGGGCAGTCGTGTAAAGATACCCCCTCCACCTGTCTCCTTGCTTGTCCTTATTCGATATTGAGTTGACATTTGTTATTAATGTCTGTCTTATTTTCATTATGTAGCTGTACTCATTTATTATGGCCACTACAAAAATCCCACGTGTTATATATTAATTTGTCTACATAATCATTTAGTCGCTAACCCTGACAGTGTGGTTGTAAGATATTGCTACTTAGCAATAGGCCCACTATGTTGTACTCTATTGTGTGTGCAATTAAGTTTTTCAAACAAACAAACTTTTATGTAATGTCCTTTTCTTTTCCTTCATCTCTGAAATGACTTCCGAGATAAAGTGCAACATGCACATCGACACGATAAAAGAGCTTGTTGCATCCTACTTGCAACACTATCCGGCGCCGCACAAAATGACGGACGACTCAAACCGGGGCCCGGATCTAAAAATAGAAACGGCCGCCATTTAAGTTTTATAATTATTTTACCACACACACCGCGGCCTCCTATCTGTGTTCTGTTTGTCTCGGCAAGGACGCGACGAAACCGGTCACAGCCCGCAGACTACCGGCGCCATCTTGGTTTCTGCTTTTCCCGCCGACGCTACGGCGAAACAGCGTTGCCAACATGATAATTTAATGTATCGCGTGCTTTCATGTCATTCCACCACGAAAGCTTTTATATAATTTAATTCCGACGAAAAGACCGTATTTCCATTACGAGCTGCTTGGTACCACCCGCTCGTAATATTCGAGCTTTTGCGTCTGATTCGAAACTACCCCCTGTAAATCGTAATGTAAAAGTCACGAACTGTTGACAAACACTGTCGCATGCTGAGAAGCCACCACGCATATACCTAACCAATATTTTTGAAGGTCATGTCCAAAAGTAATGGAGTAAACAACATTGCAACATGGAACAAAACGACTTAGGGGCTCTCTACTAGACGATCAAGCATGCTTGTAAAGCATCGCGTCGCGGGCTAGGAAGGGATCGTAAACCGCAGGAAATATGCATTTTTTAAATATATTTACCAACATCCTAATTTTGTAGTTTATACCAGGGAATCACGTCATTAATCAAACAATTACGTCTAATTAACCTGACTCCCTGGTATACAACTACAACAGTGGGCATTTTTAGTAAATATTTTTTTTTTTATTGCATATATCCCTGCGGTTTACGATCCCCTCCCAGCACGCGACGCGATGCTTGACAAGCATGCTTGATCGTCTAGAGAGCCCCGAAGAAGAGAACAACGAATATTCCCTGTTATTAAAAATAGAAAAAAATACTTTCATATTTAAAGGGATCTCTAGACGATCAAGCATGCTTGTCAAACATCGCGTCGCGGGCTGGGACAGGATCGTAAACCGCAGAAAATTGCAAATATTTTTTTAAAATATTTACTAAAAATGCCTAATTTTGTATTTTTATTCCAAGTGTATTTGTATTTGTATTTTTTGTATTTTTATTTGGTGTCACGTCAGTCATCAATCAATTACGTCTAATTAACGTGACTCCCTGGTATAAACTACAAAATTAGGCATTTTTGGTAAATATTTAAAAAATATATTTGCATAATTCCTGCGGTATACGATCCCCTCCAAGTCCGCGACGCGATGCTTGACTAGCATGCTTGATCGTCTAGAGAGCCCCTAAGGTGTTAAAAATATATTATCATCAAGTTGAGTCACAGAACATACCTAATAGGTATGCATAAAGCTAGTTTAGACTGTCACAACATTTACACAGGCTGATTCTACATGTTTTGATTACCATGTAATCTTATCTAATATTTTAAAACAGCCATGCTTGTGTGCTGTCATTATAATGCAGGTTTTTTTTAAAACCTTGAAAGATATGTCTATATATAGCAATTGTTAAAGAATCTATTCATCTCTACTACAGTTTAATATATTACCATATCATGTAACAGCTTATTTATTGTGTGGCCTTCCTAATCCTTTCCTTGGAACATAACATCTTTAAAACAATGGCTTCCCTTCGAGAATGCTGTGTTGTAAGGTAAATGACGCATGAAAACTGTGCATTGACATAATGATAATGTGAATTAATTAGCATGTTTACTAATCTTTAATATTATTCACCTTACTCACTCCAGGGAAGTCTTGTAGGTTTTTTAATCTTCACAGGGATTTGTTCTATCTCTTTTTTTTTTAAAGCTGCCATGGAATTCACTGACTGGAGTCAGGTCCATCATAATAATGTTATTACACTTCTGGGGGGTGAGCGGTGGACTCCGGACTAAGGACAGGCTGTGGTAGATTTAAGACAGCTGTTTTTCCACGTGTCAGCGTTCATCTTACCATCCATTCACTCCCCCCTTCGAAGCCATCCAATTTAAGATAGAATAAATAAAATAAAATACAATCGAAGCTGCCATGGAATTCATCGACCAGAGTTGGGCCCATCATGATACTATTATTAACAATATTAACAATATTAAAATCAAAGCGAATCGTGAAGAAAACCCAATGGTGATTTACTCTGCTAAAATATCTCTACCAAAATAGAGAGTACCTCAGTAGAGACACAGTATACAGAGTATTATCTCCTAAAACAAAATTGAAATCAAAGCGAGCGACGTTTCGAGTTCTAATGGCTACCACAAATCGTTCTGATGGCAGCACGATTTGTAATGCGTGAGATATTTTGAAATGGACTTTCAATAGTGAAAGAAATTCGCATATGGCCGCCACTCCCCGTTGCAGAGATTCAAACGTTCGAGAGATTTGACAACCTCCTTCGCGCGTAACTCTAACCGCAGGCGTTTGCCGTAACATATCCCTCTGTTCACGGACACCCTATCCCCGCAATGCCTTGCCACTCGAGAGTGTGCCTATTGTTTTAACTCGGTATACTGCGGTAGACATCCGGGTTCTTCTAATCAATGCTCACTATTTGCCCATCCTCGATTACGGCATGACGACCCTGCATTCGCAATTTAGATTAAAAGCGTATCCAGCGGCTTGAAAATGCCTGTGCCAGATTTTGTTTCCACATCCCGCCCCGTCATCATGTCTCTCCTTTCCTAAACAAGTACTCCATCCTGAACATGTCAAAACACACAGCAACTTCACTTGCCGTCCGGTAACCATCATTATCACTTCTGATACATTTTTTCTTTAGTAAGCAGCTCCACTTCTTCTTTAAGTGTAGTCACCTGGCAGCTTTTTAAAATTCAATGAATGTCCTTTTTGCATGAAAGCAGGTACGTCCGAGCGAGTCCAGCATGTCGTTCCACAAATCATCTAATTATAACTTCCACTTGTTCCAGATGAGTGAGACGTTGAAATGGGGCAGTGTCGGCATGAATATGGGCGTCCTGCTCATTATGAACAACGGAGGAAGGAGACAACAGCTTACATCCATATGATTCCGTTCATGACCAACGCGCGAACAACACCAAAAATCCCAAGTGTGAATGTTGTTTTTTTTTAATTCCTAAATCGCGGAGTCGTTTCAACGACACCGCTCGATAAATTTAGAGAGGCACAAATTTAAATTTCTAAATTTGCCTAAAAAGGAAAACAAAAATGTCTTTAATTTCTTTTCTGTGATAAATTTGAGTGTAATATTAAATACTATGTTATTATATGTTTGATTAAGAAGACTGAATGCAAAAATAAGATATTATTCTATCGTGATTGAGAAATCAATAAAAAAAATAGTCAAAATTATATTTCTCGCTACCAGCGGCACTTTTGACAATTTAAAAAACTAGAAAAATTTCGTTGCATACTGTTTCATATCGATATATTTTATAAAGACTTATAAAACGTTTAAATTCCAAATATGAAAGAAAATTCAATTCGGATCATAACTTTACTATCTACTTAATTTTCAAAAATTTATTTTTTTTATACAAAAAAAGATTTTGTACTTTTTTAGATTTAGTAGTGACGCTAATGAAGCATGTAGATTTTTGATTTTTTTTAAATGATTGAACGAACCAACTCTCACTTATTTGTACTTAATATTATTACCTATGTGAAAGCTCAGTTTTACAAGCGCTTCTTTAATTTTGTTTTTATTATTAATTTTTAAGGTAAAAGTATGGACATTCATTACAGGAATGCTTGCAGATGGAAAGAGGTTTTTAATAAAGGATATTACAAAAATAAAATTGGTGTTATCTCTTCCGATAAGTTATCTATTCTGTTAATATCTAAAGAACAGATAACCTTAATACTAAGGACGGATTACGATAAATATTCATAGCGATTGAAAATTCACATGATGCACGTATAAGGCTTATCTAAATCGTTAGATTTTAAATTAGGTATTTTTCCAGTAAAAAACAAGGATATAGGTACATGTGACGCCCTGCCAAGATAAAGATACTGTATGAATTTTGTAAAAAGTTAGGTAATCAGTAACACTAGTCAACAAATATAATCTTCTTTTCTGCATCTGGTTATTAGATAAATGGATTTACCTAATTTTGAAGTGCTGAATACACTGGTAAAATCAGTTTTTCTCTATCACGTCATATTTCCTAGATGCACAGCAGAATCAAAAACGGTTCTGGCGAACATTGACAGAATTAAAACGAACAAGAAATACATATTCTGAACTTCAGAACTCAATTATATGTTATATACTCAATTATATGGACTTGTCAATAGAAGGTCTAAATTACTTAGGACTTATGCATCATTGCAGGATTCCAGTGACCTTGATAATGGTGTTCCATCGTAGGGATATCTTAAATTAGGTACTCGGTTCGACAAAGATTGATATACATGATATGATGAATGAATGATGATGATGAACAGTAAATTATTCTAAAATTATTTCAATTAAGAAGAAAAAAAGACTATAACAATTGACAATAAAAAAATAGATTAAATTACATTTGTAAGTAAAATGTTATTTTTTAAGTAATTTGAAATGTTGTTATATTGTTATACATGTTGATTACACAAGATTTTAAGCCGGATCACTTTAATATATCAATGTTTTTATTTGCCTTTAGATGTTCAGGTAATTTATCAAAAAGTTTAAATCCTCTATAAAGACTTGGTATGATCGGTTGGAGGTAATGGAGTTTTATTTTTGGTATCATACCGATGTACTTCCTCGTAAAATATTGCCGAGTTTTTATTGCAATAAAATTTGCAAACAGCTTCTAGAGCAAAAGCTTCTTTCGGGAGTGTTTACGACATGACTGCCGTGGACCACTAGCGAATGTGTGGCTTTTTTCAGCAACTAGAACTGTCAACTACAACGGGAACCCAACACCTCAGGAAGTTTTAACGATATTGGATCCTTCTGTCTCCCGTGAGGTGAGCCCAGAAAACTTGGGACAAAAAACAATACACTGTCTCGTTACGTCACCTGCCCGTCAGAGGCCAACGGGAAAGGTAACCAGCGGACAGCCTTGTCCCTGACTACCAGTTTTGGAAGGATATCTCCATCTGGAATTAACCATCAGGATACCTCCAACTCCCGACTGGTCACGGGTTCGAAGTGACTTGCGTGACCTCTACCTGCAGTATGTTCAGCGGTGATTCGGTTCGAATCTATCGTGGACCAAAGGCATCTTTTTCCCAGCTTTGAATTCAGGATCAGGTAGCCTAATGGTCATTTCAAGAGTGGCTGACGACAGGTCAACATCCACCCCCGCTGCTTAGCAGATAGTATACTTCCATAGTCTCCAGACTCCTTCAGCAATTAGTCAGATTGCACAACTGATGGCGTCGCCGAACAGTGCGCAAACCGTCCAGTAGCGCCGGGATGCAATCCCACCAGGAGAAACCGGTCTACCAGCTGTGAGGCCTGAGATGCGAGAGTCTTACCCAGGGTAGCCTTCCGCACGAGAAGGCTTCTGAATAGGAGCTGAATCGTGAGTTGAGCTGATCCGAGAACAAAATGGATCTTGTGGCCCAAGCTGTACGAAACCGTTCGCCACCGGCTATTTTCAGCAGAGTGAATACACCAGGTAGTTAATTTTTTATATGTATTTGATGTAATGCTGTTCAAATTTAAAATAACCATTTTATACATATTTAGAGACGGCTAAGCATTTTTGACGAGCAGGTCTTCAAAAATCTTTTTATCGACAGCATAAAAACTCGGAGTAGAGTAAATTACAAAGCTTATTGTAGTGTAAGCGAATATATTACCTGTAGAATATGATTATGTAATGTGATTAAGATGCAATAATTAAATGACACACAGTTATATGCCTTCTGATATAAAATTGGTGTATTATTATAAAATTGGAATTCCCATACTTGAACAATAAATATATGTATGTTATATAGACAATAACACTATCACGGACAGGTGGATGATAACAGCTTGCAAAATGTGCATCCAAGCAGAACTTTTCAGCTGTTTATTCTCTCATAACATAACATATTCATACACTGTTATTGCCTATTCAAGACTATGCTGATGTTTGCTACCTTGATGTCACTAAAGCCAGCCTCGACAAATTGAAGCGGTTGCTAAATGCACTCATGCAAAAATGCATCTCAGATCACATAAAGCAATGCACTAAATATATCGTCGCAATCTCTAAGAAATTTGCCAATGAATATAGTGTTGCCTTTTGCAGGTGTAAAGACGGAAGAGTATTTCTTAAAAAACTAGAAAACTCGAAAACATTTCGTATACGTAGTATCAATAATAATAAATAACAATCAGCACAAATGAGACATAAGTATTTCACGTTTTTGTAACATTATGCCATTTGAAGACATTTTTCAATATTGATTTTATAAATATTTTTTAAAATTACATAATTTTATTGACATATCAAGTAGTGATTCAGCAGTTTGTCTGCCTAGAGTTAAAACTACTATTTTTTCAGTTATAGATTTACTCATTATATTTATAGTTAAAATAAGTATTATTCTGCCATTGACATATTTCCTCTCTAGAATGGATAAAAAACCCTGGCATGGATCGCCCCAAACTAATTTTAGGAGCTGTTTACAAGAACGCTTTTATATTTAAACATATTATTATAACAAAGGACTTTATCCTAGAATCAAACATTATTCAAAAACTTTATCAATGTAATTCTTATCTTTGCAATAGGAGCAATATTTTCGAAATGAATAATGTTTTTACCTTAGATGAAAATGAAGTTATTTCGTGCAATTGTTAAGAATTATGTAATAAATATGTAAATCAAGGTAGAAGCTTTAACATAATTGCTATGAACATCCGCACCATCAACAAAAATATATCCTACTTTATGATATTATTGCAACAGCTTCATAACAATTTAGATTATAATTCTGAATGCATTATAATAATGAATTTCATACTCCAAGGTCAATAAAATATTATGGCTGCTACAACAGTGAATTCGCAAAGCTACAAAATGACAGGGTGATAGTAGATGCATACCGCCTCAATATCGTGATAGGCGTAACATCAATATTATAGCTCTGTATAGATCTGCAAGTAAACATAATATTATGCATTCCCTTGAGTCACTAGACGTTCTCTTAGCGACACAAGCAAAAAACAGTAATCTTTTGCTAATAGACGATAGGAACATAAACATCCTATACGAAGGTAGCAACAGAACGAAGAACTTCCGAATATTTAAATATGTCACAGCACACTATGGTCTAAATTAGCCATTGATAAGCTAACCAGAATAGAAACTGACAAGGTCAGTTGTATCGATCATATCTTGATTAGATCAAGGCTGCCAGTGAAGTCATTTGTTTATCAGTCGACAATAAATGACAACTATGCTACTGGAATTTGTATTAAAAAAAACTTTAAGCAAAAGCGTAACAGAACTCTCACTAGGATTATCACAGATAATAAAGTAATTATTACCTGGGACCCTATCTTTATTAATACTGATGCAAATAATTCAGCGGATCCCTCTTTGATATATCAACAATACAGTGACTAAGGCGTCAAAGAGGAAAAAGATATTCATTAGTAGAACTAGTATGAAAATTAAGCCATGGATTACCGATAGCTTGTTGCAATTCATCGATTAAGGTAAAGAAATGCATATATTTTTTTTTTAAATCACAATGATTTACAGCTTGACTACATTACAAACGATACATGAACATTTGCAAAAAAAATATCGAAAATACTAAAGCTAAGTATTATAAAGGAAAAATCAACGAAGCTGACAGAGATAACAACAAAAGGAGGATTTATCAAAGACATACCTTTTGGAAATAAAGAATATTTGGAACTAAAATAAATGAATATAAATGATGATATAAAAACTATGTAAAACCACTCTCTTGAATGTTTTAACTACATAAATGAATATTTCAACAGCACTGGTCGGGATCTAGCGGAATCAATTTTTTCAGACATAAAAACCATTGAGAGTGCACTAGCGAAGTTAATTAATAAAATTGGCCTGTATCAGTAAAGTAGAATTCTCGCTTAACCCTACTGATGAACATGAAGTATCAAAAACTATCATGAAAAGCCAAATTGTGGCCCTGAATGTGATGGCATCTCTGTTGACCTTCTCTGGGTTGTCGCAGAGTACATTTTGCCGCCGCTCACACACATCATTAATTTAGTTTTCAGCCAAGGTGTTTTTCCGGACTGGCTAAAGATGGTAAGAATTAGTCCAATACATAAATGAGGTGATAATTAATAACTAACACCCAATTTCCTTATTGACTTCTAATTCAAAAGTTGTCAAAAAACTGGTAAAATCACGATTGATGTAACACCTCGAGTCCCAAAACTTAATCTCAGGGAATAAGTTTGGCTTCAGGCAGGACCGAGGAACAAATGATGCAATTAGTTACAAAATTATCTCCAGTAACATGGATAAAGGAAAGAAAACCTTAGGCATATTTATTGACCTGTCTAAAGCCTTTGATACGGTCTCGCACGACATTCTGTGCCAAATACTCATTAACTTAAGTGTCAACGACAGGGAAAACGAGTGGTTCCAAAGCTACCTTGAAGATAGACCTCAAGTAACGGCCATATAAGTGACAACCATATAAGTGGCAACCTTATTAACAACCATATAAGTGACAAAATGATTTTAAGTATGGTGTACCCCAGGGTACTGTCTTGGACCCTTGTTGGTCATAATTTAAATAAACGATTTATGCAATTTATCCCTGGATAATAACGGCCATGTATTTTCTTTCGCCAACGATACTGTCATACTTGTAGAGCCTGACTCTTGAAAGAAAGTAACAAGGAAAGCTCAAATAGTCTCAATATTACCGAAAAAGGCTGGACCACCGCATTATAACATTAAACATGGCAAATACGAAATACATATAGCCTTCGGAATTTGTTCTCCTGACTTTCCTAATGATCAAACCCTAATATTGCACACTGATTTATGCCAAAAAGGTTCCAAATGCAAATTTAATCCATACAAAAAGTGGATTCTGTTAGATATTAAGGCATATTAATTGATTCGAATCTTAGCTGGGAACTATAAATAGAAACCCTTACGAACAGGACTAAAAAATAGTATATTTCATCCATGAGCTGCCAAATGTGCTATCAAAGGCAACTTTAAGAATGGTTTACATTACGCCAGGGTTTATGGGTTCACGGGATAATTGGTTGCCTGTAAGAAGTTGGGTCAGGATACTCTTCTTAAGCCCTCTTGTCCACACACGTTTTTTCGCCATGAAAACCTACAGTTAATTTGCCATGTGTAGGCACGGTCGTCAGTGTAGTATAGATAACTATGAAAGCTTGTCGACGGACGGCGCTGCCTCCGTGTCTGTGGACAAGCTTCCATAGTGATCCATACAACACTGACAACCGTGCCTAGACATTGCGAATTAACCATAGATTTTCATGGAAAAAAAAACGTGTGTGGACAAGACGCCTAAGGCTCAGAATTTTTTACTGAGAGCCATTAATAAAAAACCTTCCTGATGTAGTTCAGATGTTTAACGAATTACATGTACTTGATATAAGGCAAGTAATTGTTAAATAGCCGCTTGCTCATTTTCATATATATAGAAATGACCAAGTACGCAGCCAGCAAATAAATACTACGAGGGCTGGAGAAGGTTTAAAGCCTTGGGTAAGAAAGATATTTGAATTCAAAGGCAGGCTTGGTACATTGCACCCCGATTATGCAATAAACTCGACGAATCCGTTAAAATATTAGATGATATTGATAGTTTTAAAACTATATATAATAAATGGCTACAAGAGCTGGGGCGTTCTGGAATGGAAAAAGAACTGACAATTGTAGATTAATTTATTTAAAATGTTATATCTATGAAAGACGTTGTATCTACGAAGACGATATTATTATTGTTATTAGTGTTCAAACTTTATAAATAGGTAGTAAATATATTGTGTACGTATATTTTTATTTTTTTATCTCTACATATTAGTGTACGTTATTAGTGTTCAAACTTTTTTTAGCTCACAATCCAAATTACGTCATACATCTTTGGTCTAGGTACAGGCGAAAGCATAGTTAGATGTGTGATAGGCCTCGGGTTGCACGGGATCGGCATGAACCAATTTTTTGCGTTCAGTTACAGTGAAATCCATAACAATCGATGTAAAAAAGAAACATAATACAGAAATAAAATACAAATGCTGAAAGAAATATTTAGAAAGGAAAAATAACTCACCTCTCGCAGCAGTCCGAAGAGTACGTCGGTGGAGAGCGAGCGCTCGTGGGCCTCGTCCATCACCACGGCAGAGTAGGCGCTCAGGTCCGCATCGCGCAGACTTTCCCTCAGCAGCATACCATCTGTCATGTACTTGATGACTGTGTCTTCGCTCGTGCAGTCTTCGAAGCGGATGGCATAGCCCACCTCCGCCCCCAAACGGACCCCCATCTCGTCCGACACCCGCTTGGCCACGGACATGGCGGCCACGCGCCGCGGCTGCGTGCATCCCACCATCCCCCCGCCTTTGCTTTTGTTCGCGTAGCCCTCTTCCACCAAGTATTGCGTCAATTGGGTAGTTTTACCGCTGCCCGTTTCGCCTGCAAGAAAAAAAACACCCAAACAAACGGTTATAATCGGGAACATCACGATAATATCTAACGAGTAAGGCTTTTTTTATTATCGCCAGTGATCTTTTCCTCGAGCTTTATAAAATCTACTTTAGCTCGCTTCTCAAATACTCCTACCGAGTATGGAATCTGTACGTAGGAAAGAGTAGAGAGAAGAGCAACAATATCGGCGCTATCGCCGAGGAACAAACCGTACGAAGTACGACCGGAAGGAATCCGTCTAAGAACTGTACTCGACGAGCTCCGCGAAAAATTCTATTTTCGCATCGACCAATAATTGTAGTGATACTTTCGAAAGAGTAGTTGTTAACGAAGGAAACCAACGAGAATTACTCGCACACCGAATCAGCCACATAAATAACGTCGAGGAATGCAGGCAGCGAGGAGACCTAATAGAAATGTACAAAATGCTTCACGGTTATTACAGTGTGCCCGACATCGAGCACATGTATACCGTGAACGCCAACAAACAACTGCGTGGACACTCGTTGAAATTAAACAAAGCAACTGCAACATCGAACCCTGGGAAAAACTTTTTAAGAAATCGTGTAGTGGATGGTTGAAATATGTTGCCAGAGGGACTGGTAAGTGCTGACTCTGAAAGGCAGCTTTGAGAATCAACTGGGCAATTTTTTTTATGCAACACAGTTGCAAGTTTAAAAACAAGTGCACATGATGTACACAGATCAGCCTTTAACCCCTCACGTTGCGAGGTAAAAACTCACCTATCACTTTTGCGCGCGACATATTCGCGCAAAAAATCGACGCGAGTCAACGGCCTTGAGAAAAACGATCATAACTTATAAACCACTAAACGGATTTAAAAAAGATAAAGAGAAAAATGATCGCATTGAAATTTGACATATAAAACATTATAACCTTATCTCGTAAAACAATTAAGATAATAATGAATAAATATTACAAAATTGGCAAACTGAAAAAACTCGCCTATAAAATCATTTCGATTTTTTTGTCACAAAATACGTAAAATATGCAAAAATTGTAAATACAGTTATGTTCTTTATTAAATGCTTTACCAAAACGATATTTTTTTTTTACTTATTTGCCTACAAAAATATTTATTTATTCAGCCAAGAAAAATTTTATGTATTCTCGTAAAAAAAAATTTTTTTAATTTTTAATTTGTGACTACTTATGGTATTTTTTTATATGAAATTCTTTCAAAATAACTTTATTACTACATCACACTTCTTAGAAATCACACCAGAACTTTGAGCTTTGTCTGATATTATAGAAAAATCTAAAGTTTTGAGAGTTTCCGCGTCCGAACTTAATAATAAACTTTGAATGCCCATAATATAAAATTCGTTAGATTTTTTCAATTATATTGTCTTATCATAGACTTATTATATGTCTAATAACTAATAACTATACTCCAAAGAGTCACATTTCATCGAAAAACTATGGAAAATCGCACTTTATTCTCTCATAGTAATTATCAAAACAAGTTTCTTTGCGCGATTCATTTTACAAAACAAGATATAATTTTCAAAATACGCCTAATTATGTGATAACTTAGGATGTAAATGAAACAATACTTATTTTGTTAGTAAATTAAAGCGACATTACGTCATATTTCGCAATATATCGGGATATTTCATAAACATTACAAAATAATAACAACCATTTTTCGCGAGCCGTTTGTTGTTGCCGAAGTGTTTTCTTTGAAAATTCGTGAAAAACAGCAAATGGACTATCTCAATTGACTAATCCTTATGCCTAAACTACTTAAAAATGGAAATTACTCACTTTTATCCAGTAAACACTGCACTTTTATCCACAAAACACTGCACAAAACTAACATTTCGCGGAACTACGCGGCCGAGGCGCTGGCCGATCGAGACTGACGTTTTGACGTCTATGCTTTTGACGTCTATGCTGACTTTTTAAATCGGCGTTCGATTTTATCGCCGGTGGCCGCCGAATTAAAGATTATTTGGCCATGTCGTTCAGCCGTCAGAAAGCATAAAGTACGACGTTTCGAATCGTAAATTGCATTTTTCGCAGCGGCGAGCGCGATATCCCGTATGGGATGTTTCGGATTTTAGGCGGCCGCCATACATGTCCCGAAAAGGATGTTAAGTGCCTAGCGGGTTAAGCTGCTAATCTACATATATACTAATAATAATAATAATAATAATGGGAGATGTGACCAAAACTTTTTGTAGGTAGTACAAAAGATGACTCTGTTCCCGAAAGGTGTGAAGTGAACGATGCACCGCCCAAGCAAGCTTCCCTAACGAGCGTCAGGAGTAAGGAAGAATTTAGATAAATTAGTAAAATGTACTCGAAGGAGAAAGAAAGCAAGCGACGGGCAATGTTGCCGAATAGCTAGTATATTTTCCAGCAATAATATTATTAAAAACCGTTAAAATAGCAATCCTATTCCTAGATCTTTTTGTAGAACCATTGATATTACAATACAATTGTTTTTTTTTTGTCCCATGCAAACACACATTAACCCTACCTATGGGTTATTATTCAAAAAGTAGGTAAATCCTTGTTTTTTTTATTAGATTTCTCAATAACAATACTAGTTTAAAATATACCATACAAAATATATATCGGTTTATGTAAGCGGTTTTTTTATATCAGTTTCATATAAATTTGTACATATATAATTTTTATATAAATTTTTCGATATGATAATATAGCGGATGTGTCACGTACGTTCGTATAGGTACGGCGGTTAAAGCACCATCATTTGCAAATCGTTGCCTTCGCACATGATTTGTTTTCATTCTTTTCCAACAACCGTCTATCGTCTTTCCTTTTTATTTGTATCCTACATACTGGGCCATCTACTTAAATATTTTCTCAACTCAAACATTGGCAGACCGGCTCTAGTCTGGAATCCACAAATTGGTCCCATAAAAAAATTGGCACATACGATGGGACCAAACTGGTTGGTCCATTCAATGACGTAATATGTAAGTGGTTTTTCTGTAAATTAAATTAAATTTAATATGGTTACTCACCTACTATAATAACAATGTTATTCTCCCTTATAATATTCAAAAGTTCTTGACGCACAGCAAATACTGGTAAATATCTTCGCTGCTCCGATATGGACTTTTTTCTTGCAAAATCGCTGCTTGCTTCATCATTATCTCCTAGAAATTTAAAAAATATACATTATCTAAACTTTCGAAATAACACTGTTAGGAAGTCGTGACTATGCCATGAAGACGACATTACCCATTGGACCAAAAACAACAACTACAATTATTAGAGGCTAGCTAAAAACAGAGCTAGTTATAGATTGTTGGTCGCCACCCTCTAATTGATGCAAGACTTTTTACTATACCTTATAGTTATTGGCCAAGCCTGCTGTATCCTGAAATCCTATCTCTTCTTAATTCCATTAAGTCTATTCTACTATGTTTCATCCCGTCCATACCCAAGTACCGACGTACCTAAGTAAATTATTTATATAAATAAATACAAACGGAGCTGCCATGGAATTCACCGACCGGAGTCGGGCCCATCATAATACTATTTAAAAAAAAAAAATAGTATTATTATTTTTTTATTTTTTTTTTCATAAGAACAAATCTGCGGTCGAATATTCAGTTTGTATTGTGTGCGTTTTTGCAACAGTAACAGAGAAAATTGTAATAAAGTCTTTACCGCGAGTGTCTGGTACTTCAGGAAAGCATTATCGGCACCTACACCAGCGTCTGGGGTAGCTACCCAGTGAGCTGCCAAGGAAGGACAGGAAGAAGCGGTGTTTCAAGGTACACCTTTCTCATTTTTAACTTTGTCCTGTTATTGACTGTCCAGCTTTCACCGGGAGCTAAGGGGCCCTTGCTGAGTTGGCCACGAAGATCCATTCTGTTGTCGGATGGGTGTCATCAACACCCATCCGACGGCCTCCACGCATGAAGTGCGAGCCTGGGTAGGACCTGGGTAGGCCTTAGGATTACTTTCCACTAGGAATCAACCTTCTAGCGCTCCTGGATGGTCTGCGAACCGTGCGGCATAAGCCAATCGATTGCGCACTCTGACTAACAGTCGGGGGAGTCTGGAAGCAGTAGTGCTTGTTCACGTTGACTCGCGGGCGCGGTGGCGAGTGCGGTCACGAAATATCAAACACACAGATTTATATCCAAGTGTTCACGTACAAAACGCAGGTGCGGCGAAAGTAGCGGGCCAACAGGCGACCAGCGCGTGCGGCGCGCTCGCGGCTATAACAACCCTTGATGATGTTTGTTTGTGTTCACGTCGAACTAGCGGCGGGGCGCGCGATTCACTCGCGACGTCAGATAAGTTCAACCAGTTTGAACTTGTCGCTAGAAACGATAGCACGTTTTCATTATGTCGTTCAATACAGAAGAGTTTATCAGTGCTGTTCAGGGTAGAACTCCAATTTGGCAAAGTAAACACAGTCATCATATGAACAGAAACGTTCTTAATAAGCTATGGAAGGAAATTGCTGAATTGTTTCCTGATATGGAGGGTGAGTAAATGAAATGTTGTCATATTTATAGATAATTTATTTTTTTAAAATTTTATATGGAATTACATATTATGACAGACTACAAAAGAGACAAAAATACTACAAAGGTAAAATGACGACTGCGTACTCGTTATATTAAACGATTGTTTTCCCAAAAATATTTCGTGAAAAGATTCCGAGTTTGTTTAGCTCGATTTGACGGATTGTTGTTTCTTCCAGGTTGACGCCTTTGGTGCCGAGTTTGAGTTGTTAACTCATTATCGCAATCATAACCATCTATATCAATTACAATATTATGCAATAAGCAAGCGGTTTTTATGATCAGGCGTGCATGTTTAACATCAGTTTCAATGGGTTTTAACAAAATTCGCCATTTATTGCATAAAATTCCGAATGCACATTCCACGGTTTTTCTCGCTCTTGACAATCTATTATTAAAATTTTCTCTCTCTTGATTCAATACTCTTTGTGGATATGGACGCATTAGATACTCTTTAAGAGGATAAGCTTCATCAGCTACTATAACATATGGAGCTGTAATATTAGAATTGGGTAATGTTCGTGGTTCTGGAATATTAAATGCGCCTCTTTCGAGTAGCCGGTTTAAGGACGAGGCGTTGAATGTGCCGCCGTCACTTTGCTTTCCTCTACCTCCGACTTCAATAGTTAAAAATCTCTTCTTCGCATCAGCCATAGCTTGCAAAACAATAGAGAAATATCTCCTGTAGTTATAAAATGCCGATCCTGAACTTTTAGGTCGTTTCACTCTACAGTGCTTACCGTCCAAACTGCCAATGCAGTTAGGAAAGTTCCACATGTTCTCAAAATCTAAAGAAATATTCTTAAGTTGGTCTTCAGATGGCTGTGGCATGTGGACATTTAATTTTTTTTTCCAAATAGCTTCACAGGTACTATAAACAATCTCAGACACTGTACTAACACCCAAACGAAAGCTATAAGCCAAAGATCGAAATGCCAACCCAGTGGAGAGATATCTGAAAAATATAAAAAAATACAATTATAATTTAAAACTTAAATATACCTATACTAATTACTTAATAAACTAAAATTAGGTAGGTCATGAAAACTAAACAAAATAATTTTTTTTACAGAAAAAGGTTTAAGAAAAAAGTGGAAGAACATTAGGGACCAATTTATGAAAGAGTTTAAAAAAATTCCGGTTCCTCGTTCTGGTGATGCTGGAACTGATAAAATCACTTCAGTGTGGCCATATTTTGAAATGATGCTGTTTTTAAAAGATGACATTACCCCGGAATTAAATGAAGGCAATTTAGATGAAACTACTGATGAAAACTATAATAATGAGCGGTCCCCAACTCCCCAGTCAATAGCTGGTTCATCTACAAGTACACAATATACGAGCATCAAACGTAAATGTGCACAAGATATTAGACAGGAGTTTATGGAATTGGAGAAGAAAAAGTTGGACTTATTACAAATTAAACTGTCGCAAAGCAGCGGAAGCCAAGAAGAAGACTGCGAAGATCTGTTATTTTTTAAAAGTTTGTTGCCGTACATGAAAGGATTATCTCCTATGGAAAAATTGCGCACGAGAAACAAGATTACACAAGTTATTATGGATGAAATGAATAGTGGCACGACACTACAAGCTTACCATGGTTATAATACTTACGAATACAACGCATAAAATTATGGAATATGGCAAACTTCGTAGAATAGATTATAATATGATAGAATAGATATAATATGATAATGATAATATTAATTAATTATAATTAGAGTAACCTTGCTTGAATTAGAATTACTGTAATTATCTAACCTAATAAATAGTGATAATTAAATACGAAAATTACTTTTTTCAACTCACCTTATAGTTACAAATAACCTTTCTTCGGGCTTTATACTTTTATGAAAATTTGTATCTTTTTTTGAAATTTCACTCCTTATTGAATCCAGTATGTAATCAAAACAGTTGACAGTCATCCTGGTATATCCATAAAATCTCGGAGGATATTCTCTCAATTTACTATATAAAGTATGAAATTCACCATACCGTTCTCTTTCTTTATTAATTTCGTGTACACCGATTCTAATTTTTGTCATTTCCCACTTTAGGTATGAATTTTCGATTAAAAATAAAAGATCGTCGTCCATGTCTTCAACCTCTGACAACACGTCACACCCGCGCAAACGCCTAGCGGCCAATGTGAACACGAGTTCGCCACGTCATCGCGCCCGCGCCCGTCACCGCGCCCGCGCGTTCCTACGTGAACAAGCACGTACTGTTTCCTATAGAGCGGGGGTGGTTGTCGGACCTTACGGCGACTGCTCTTGAAACGACCATCGGCTACCCGATCCTGGGTAAACAGCCGGGCAAAGGATGCCGTGGTCCGCGATAGATTCGGTATAGACCGTTTCACCGCTTCGTAAGAGAGACGACCGCGCAAGCGACCTCGAACTCGTAACCAATCGAGAGACTGGAGTAATCTGGTCGCAATTGGAAGTAAGGGCGTTAGTGTAAACCCGCTGGGTAACACTCCTGGCTATCTCGCGGTTAAGGCGTTGGCCTCTTACGAGTTTGTGGCGGAGCTTGACGGTGGACTGTTTTGTCCAAGTCTTCTGCGCTCACTCCAGGGAGATAGAACGACCAATCGTTAAAACTTCCTGAGGTGACGGGCTCGCCCGTTGTAGTTGACAACTTTAGTTGTCCAGCTATCACCAGCCCTTTATAAATATACGATCCGCCGCCTGTCGTTCAGGATATCAACTAAACTTCAGGATACGTCCGTGCCTTCAAAACTCATAATATATGATTTTCTTACCACTATCCATATGCTGCGCATACTGATGTTCTTTTCTATAGTCGCCACCTTCGGTATCATCTTCGTCAGCTTGATGAGCCACTCCCATTATGTTTCCTATAAAAAAATATATTAATTAAATGTAAGGTGACTGAGGATTTAGATACAGCTATAATACTTTGATTTCCCTAAAATACTTACCGATTTTGGTGCCACTCAACTGCCAATGCTTTTTCTGAGCTTTCCGTCTTTCCTTCTGCTCTCTGTACACCCTCACTAATAAGGAGCCTTTCCTAGCGTTTAGTGCCATGTCGCATGTGGGATCTCGCACCTAAAAAAAATTTATTCATATTTAAATGTCAAGAAAATTTCCATCCCGTTAGGATATTTGTAAAAATAGTGCATTTATAAACAGAAATAATAATATTTTTAATTCACACTCTTTGGAGTCTTGCGGGATACGGTGCTAATCCTGGTATATCACAAAAGATCAGACCTGATTACAGTGTCGAGAGGCAATACAGCCTGTACAACCCTGTCATTACCATCTATGGAGCATCTACCATCTACTTAACTATTAAGATTCTGTGATGAAATAATGAATGTAAATTTAAACCTTTTTATTGCAAAATTAGGTAAATAGTGACTTACCGGTATAACTGGCTCCGGTTGCTTAGTAAATACCAACCGCCCATCCAGAAACGGTGGTATTAAATTATGCACCAGAATATGTACTCTATCAGCGCTTTCCTCATCAAAATCGTTATTTTGAGATATAGAAGTTACAACGCCACTTGTTAACATTCGGTTTCTCTCCCAAAGCTCGTTGTCCTTGTTAATCTGTTGTCGCTGAGCTGAAACCTAATTTTTAAACATGATTAATGTATGTTGGAAATTGAAAATTAACACAGATAAACATATCATTTCAGAAATAATACATAAATAATAAATATAAGAAGAGCTGTCATGAAATTCACCCACTGAGGTCCGTCCCATCTTAACCTTATACACTTCTGGGGTGTGATCAGCGGACCCCGGACTAACAACCAGCTGCGGTAGATTTTGGACAGCTGTTATGCCGCATGCAAGCGTCCACCTTGCCGCCCATTCATTACCCCTTCAAAGCCAAAAAAGAAGCAGTTTGAGATATTATTTCTAGGAAGGAAATGATTATTTCCTAGGGAGACCAAGATGTTTGTAGAGATGAAACAACTTAAACCGTGTGAAGGTGAATAATGAAACCGTTTCGGGTGATAGCATTTGCAAAATAATTGTACGTATTTATTTAGTTTATCCTCATGGTCTTTGGAGATACTTGATTCCCATGCAACTGGTAATTAATTCTACAATAAGAGCTATCTTTCAAGATAGAGAGTAAAGCATTATATCTGGACGGACAGCTGTGCATACTTTCAGGAAAATGATACTGCTTAGAGATCGAATCGGCGTCCAGAAACCAGTCTAAAGCTTTCCCGATTATTGAGAAGGGCGTTATTAATCTCAATAAAATAACAATATGTTTATTTGCAGCAACAAAGCATTCACACAAAGTTATAACAATGATGATAAAGAATATGTAGTAGAACTATAGACACTGCAAAAAGAAATGTCCTCAGAGCAAAAGTTCTGCATTTTCAAGACATCGTCGCGTTGGGTAAACAAGGTTCTATCTATCATTTTTTCCGAAAAGCATTTTTTTGTATGGCAACATTCTAGGAAACATAATGGTTCTAACTGTATTTTTAAAATAGTCGAAAACGAAACCAATGCGGAGAAAAATAAAAGACTACATAGTTCTATGTGCAAATCAGCTCTTAGAAAAAGTAAAACAGCGTTCTATCTGCCTTGTGGAGTCAACAATGTTCTATCTGCAGTGACGTTCAGTTTTGAGGTTATGCAGTGCTGTGTTATTGAACTTCCCGGGTGCTTCCTCGCAGCCGTGCTCTCCTGTAATCGCGTGGCCCCACTTTGTAAACGTTGGCATAGCCGCATGATCCCGAGGTTTGTAAATTTTATGAACAAAATACTATTAATAATAAATCAATTTAATTTCAGAGACCTATTATGATTTCAAAGGTTATAATGTTCATAAGATCACTGAAACAGTCTTTGTTGAACAAGAATTGCAGATATATCTGTCTCTCGTCGGTCTGAACGTCTCTCCTAGACATCTAGCATCTAGGCAAATATGTATCAATCAACAAGGTTATTCACACAATTTGTATTTTACCCGATGCCAAAAATTATTTTGTTTTTCAATATAATCTTTATTTCAGACGGATCTTCATAGATGGTATAAAGGTTAATACCTCTGAAAAATAGTTATTGTCTAGTCCAATAATCACCTCTGAAAAATAGTAGTGCTAGTCCAATTCACACTTACCGGTTTTTTTATTTGCAGATTATGGAGGAAGTCATTTTAGATAAGACAACAGGTGAATTCATCACATTAATTGCTGAAAGAGAAGGTGAACCAGGAAGGCTGACCTCAAATATACGCATGCAAGATGTTTTGGACGAGTCGACAGGCGAATTTAGACGCGTTGCAGTTGAAGTGGAAGAAATTGATGTTCAAAGGAAAACTCTTAAACCTAGGGTTAATACCAGGAAGAGGACGCGAAATCAAGAAAACTGGGTTAAAAATATTCGAAGAGTGCGACATCAATCAGGAAAAGAATATGTATCAGTCCGCGGAAAAGCTGTCCCTGCAAGGAGTACCAAGAACAAGAAAGACTGTATCTCGGCATGTAAATATGGTTGCAGTCGTTTTATTACTGAAGACATGAGGGAATATATTCATAAACAATATTATGAATTAAGCCAAAACGAGAAGTATCATTTCATAATGTCGACTACAGAAAAAGTACCTAAGAAAAGAAGTACCTGCAACTCGGATCGCAAAAAGTATTCATACATTTTTTTCTTTAACGTTAAAGGCAACTCAATTAAAGTTTGCAAAGCATTTTACCTTACAACACTTGACATTTCTCAAAAAACTGTTTATGGAGTACATAATAGAAAAGATGAAGTGACTGGCGTGCCTGCATCTGACCGCAGAGGTAAGCACAAGAATCACAAATGCGTTGATGATGCAAGGAAGATGTTGGTACGCCAGCATATTGAGTCATTCCCGGTCATCGATTCACACTATTGCCGGTCCACTACGAAGAGAGGATATTTGGAATCTCTACTAAGCTTAAACAAAATGTACGAATTGTACATCGAATTCTGTCATGGGATTTCCGAACAACCAGTAAAAAAATCCATGTATTCTAAAATATTTAACGAAGAATACAATTTCGGGTTCCACATCCCCAAAAAAGATCGTTGCGATCTTTGCGAAGAATATAAGATGTCCAAAAGTGAGAATAGAGAAACTACTGAGCTAAAAGAGCAATATGATCGACACGTTACTGAAAAGAACAATATGAGGCAATTAAGGCAGCAGGATAGAGATGAAAAAATCCCTGTACTTTGTTTCGACTTGGAAAACATAATTACTTGTCCGCGTGCTGAAATTAGTTGCTTTTTCTATCTAAGCAAATTAAATGTATACAATCTAACAGCCCACTTCTCTAAAACTAAGGTCGTATATTGTGCAATTTGGAATGAAACATTTGCTGGAAAATCTGGAAACGACCTTGCCTCTGGTGTACGCAAAATTCTTGAAGCAGTTTTTGACGACAATCCCGGATTGAAACAACTGACATTATGGTGTGACTCATGCGTGCCACAAAACAGAAACCAAATGATATCGTTTGCCATTTTGGATTTTCTAAAAGAAAATGAACATATTGACTTCATTAAAATAAAATACTCTACACCTGGACATTCAGCTGTCCAGGAAATAGATAGCGTTCATTCCTGCATTGACAGAGTTTTAACAGCGGCTGAGTTTTATTCTCCGCTTTCCTTCATTAAACTTTTAAAAAAAGTTGATACAAAGAAACCTTACAAAATACTACAAATGAATAAAAACGATATTATGGATTACGCTAACTGTTCTAAAAATCTTGAATACAGCAATGTACCTTACAAGCAGGTAACTGCATTAAAATTTACTCAATGTTATTTCACACTGTTTTATAAAACAAGCCATGGTATGACTGACTGGCTACGAGCTAACTTGCTGCGGGCTTCGATGGCTTCATCTACAAGAAGGAGAACGAATACCCGTGTAATTACTTTTCCCCGAGATATACCTACACCCACGCCTGTAAGAGAAAGAAAACAATTACCTGCCAATAAAGTAAAGGCGATCAAAGAAATGATGAAATGGATGCCGAAGGTTGACCAGGAGTACTTCAATGCTTTGTTGAGAGAAGTAGATGCAATGTAAAATGTATATTATTATAAGCATGTAAATTATGCCGTAAATATTATGCTTAAATAAACAATAATAATTATTAAAAGCTTTTTTTCACATTTATTTAACTTTAACCATTTAGGAAAAGAGGGTTCTATGTGCGAAAATCAGGTAAACATGGTTTTATGTTACGATAGAACCATATTGCTTTAAAATATTTAGTAGTGCAAATAAGTTGACTGATAGAACCTAATATTTTTAAAACTTTTTTATTTTTAAAACTATAAGAAATAAATAGAATGAAAACTTGTTTTAATTAATGAATAAAGTCATTTTGCAATTAAATGCTATTACAGTAATACTTTGCAAATTATATCTTTAAAAAAAAAAACATTGAACATTTGAATGCATTTTCCCAGAAAGTTGGTTTCATTCACTTAGAACCTTGTTTACCCAACGCGACGACATATAATATGTATATGTGGACCATGGGGTATAGTGGGCAGTTACACTAAGAACCAGTATCTCCTAATAATATATGTTGATAGATTTGTAGGTAGGTAGGTAGTAAATTGCATAGCCATTATTCTTTGTGTGGTAGCATATTTTTCTTAGCCGTTATTCTTTGGGGCAACATAGTCCAACGTCTAACTATGCCAACAAGCCTGTGAGAGTCCAAAAGCCTTACTGCAAGGCACTGGGAAATGACACAGCGGGACGACCTCACATCCCCACTACCAGATTTGGCCAGATTTCTCCGTTCTCCAGTCTGGTTATGAAATCGAGGTCGCTTGCGCGGTCTCTACTTGACGTTACCGGTAATTCATATTGAATTTATCACGGATCCGTACCGCCCTATGCCTGTCAAAGTCACTCGGGATCAGGTGGCCATTGGATCGTTTCTAAGGATAGGTGATGCCAGGTCAACAGCTACCCCAGTTTTTTAGGAAATATACATCGCCAGACCCTCCCCCCTTGGCTATTTGCCGGAAGAGCAGCGTGGCTAGCAAACCGGCCAGTGCACCAACCGCCCAGTTCTGCCCGAAGTGTTCCCCTGGATCCGCACTCCCGATCTCAACTGTATAAGACTGCAGGTTGCAGCCGCAGGCAGAGGTCACAGCGGCCCCGACAGGTTAAGTCCCTCTTCGGGGAGAGTACCGGATGGGAATTAAACCGTCAGACGGGCCGACCAATATAACACAATAATTGATCAACACCACCCAAGCTACCCGGAACCATTAGGAACCTAATCCACGCCCAGACCACTCTTTACTCCCTATCTCGGAAGATGGCTCTAATTTTAGAATGAACAGTTCCATGGGAATCAAATATCCCCAAAAACCACAATCACAAACTAAATATATACCACAATCTTATCAATGCTATGATCCGGAATGGTTTCACTTTACACCTTCACAGCAGTAGATGATAAACAAAAGCTAAGAGTTGTTTTTCTTCTTATATCTAGTATTTTGATATACTTTTAAGATATTTAGTTTTTTTATTATTTCTTCTTTTAATTCCGTGCAGGAACATAGTATATTAAAGTATACATAACTCACTTCAGACGGTCTCCAAATTTAAACGGTTCCGTTCATTAGACCAATAGGTGGTGTATCATTTCTCAATGGAAGATTTTCAATATTGTATGTTTAAAAGCTGGCTTACAGATTTATTTTAGATTATTTTCTATTAAGCAGTTATATAATTATAATAGATGCAATTACATTATTAATGGATAATTGCGGGTCGCGGACAATTTGAAGCCAAATCCTTTTTATTTTATTGTCTCCTTGCCATCAGATAAGCCCTTAGAATTGAACTGTATATTTGTACCCGCCATCAATTTGCAAAAACAAAAATCCGAGTAACAGTATGTTCGTTTTATAATGAATTTGAAAACCGGACAAGCATCCTGAAAACCGGCCCGTCCGGTCAAAAACCAGACATCTGGCAACCCTGGTTGTCGAGGCCGAGGTATCGACGAGTCATTAGGCTGTTAGACAAACCTTTCTCTTTAATGTTAGGCAAGTTAGACAAACCTTTCTCTTTGTGCGCTGTTCAATCTGTTCCTCTTTCCGCTGCGTGTATTCCTGCGAGTAAGGATTCATTTCTTCATCGTAGCCCTCACCCATGTGGTACCATGCTCTGTCCAGTCGCTGCTCCTCTTCTTCCCAGGCTTCATCAGAGATAGGTTCGACATTGCGAAGACTCTCCGGCCGTTTACGATCACCATCGGCCCATTTATTGTACCTAAAAATTAACAGAATTCTATTAAAATTCCTTTGCGGATTTTAAATTGTAGAAAAATATATTACATTAATGAGACCATTTCTGGGGAGTAATGAGCTTTTATTAAAAATTTAGTTTACATAAAAACTATGCATTCTTAAGTTCTGAAAAAAATCAAGCAAACTGAAAAGTGGCTTTATTACAAGTGGATTAATAACAGCAGCAATGTCAAAAGAACTATTAAGGCAAAGTTGTTAAAATCACAGAGCAAAAGTGGAAATCAAAATTTGGCCAAAGTATAGAAGTTTTAGAAAAAATAATTATTGAGGTTTAGGTTAAATAATATAATATTCTTAAGAGGAGTACACCCTTGTGTCGATCGCCAGAATGACTAAACAATTTTAGCATTTTAGCCTGCTATAGTTCAAGGAATATTTGTAAAAACAAAATAATCAAAAAACAATTATATACACCTACCAAAGATCTTATATTCTTTGACTTCAATGAATTATATTTGCAAATTTTTCTATACAATACCATATTTTTTTATTTTTTTTCTATTTATCGACAAGGCATATATATGCCTATTCGTGGAACCCGCCTTGTTGCCCATTGGCACCATCTTCTAGGTGGGCATTTGTAGCATCACACAGTCAAACACTCAGGCGGTCACCCATCCCAGTATTGACCGCGCCCGATGCTGTTTAACTTTGGTAACAACGAGGAGAACCGGTGTCAACGTGGCTACGGACGCTACTTAATTCCCCTTTACCCTTACATGACTCTAAAAGTCGCCACTATTGCTATAGAAATAGAGCAATACAAAAAATCAACATGCTGAACGATTGGCATCCTATCCAAATCCCCTTGTAGCTACGCTGCTTAATCAATCCAATGTAGTTTACAGATTAAAGGGAAACCAAGTGCTAAAGAAAGGGGAATTGAGGCATTGGTCTTGTCTCTTAACGACATTAAATATCACTTAACGAATTTGATTATGATCAAATGACCAATCTCAAACCTACTCAAGCCGTGTCCGCTGAGCAATGTTATTATGTTTTGCTAAAACATAATAACCAAGGTCATGTCCTCGAATACTCTTACCAGGTCCTCGAATACTCTTACCAGGTGTGGAACCCCTACTTCATAAAAGACATTGAACTGCTGGAGAAAGTGCAAAGGCGGGCAACCAAGATGGTTCCATCCCTAAGGAACAAGCCTTATGAAAACCGCTTGGATGCACTGGGTCTCACTACACTTGAGCAAAGAAGACAAAGAGGGGACCTCATCGAGACGTTTAAGATTCTGAATGGTCATTATGATGTAGCCAACCTTAATGCAATGTACACAATGAACACCAACGAGAAACTCCGTGGACATTCCTTAAAACTAAACCGAAACAGTTTTAGTTCCAACCCAAGAAAGTACTTTTTGACTAACCGAGTAGTGGACTCTTGGAACAAACTACCACAAGAAGTGATAAGTGCTATCTCAGTGAATGGTTTTAAAAATCTACTAGACAAACATTTAGTAAAAATGGCAATTAAAAAGTGTAAGGAATAAAATAAAATAAAGACAAACAGTACACTCAACACGTGAAGTACACGCATCAGCTGCAAAAGCTGCTAGTGTATATAAATAAATAATAATAAATAATAATAATAATGTTATTTTGGGGCGTGACCTGCCTGTTTTGTTCGCTGTTTTGTGTGCCGAGTCCAATGGATAACTTTCCCCGCGTTCGCCTGCGGGGTCTGGGGCAACAATATCGTACATTTCGTATTTGTGCTCGCCAGAGACACATCTCGTCAAATCTTTTTGATATTGTGTATTGTTGTTGTAGTTTATCGTTTTAATGAAGTGGAATAAAGAAAATATTTTATATTTTATACAATTGATACGGGAAAGACCCGTTATTTGGTATGCTACATTTAACGAAAAGAAAAATAAATCTAAAAAGCTTTTTGTATACCTGGCAATATTATTGTTAAAAGCTCTTCAAAATCGCTCTCTGAACAACGGAAAAAAAATCAACCCAATAAAAGTCTTCAATTAGCAATTCTTGATATATGTTGAAAGAACATGGCTGTAGGCTATTTCTTTTTCCAGGAATTTAATTCACTATTTCCAAAACCGTGGACACGTCTTCCTCGTCACTCATTTTAAATAGATAAGTTACTAACAAAAATATTCTATACTCGAAAATGGCAATGAATGGCCTGTTTGCTAAACATGTTTTACTAACATGTTAGCAAAACAATATTTTGTTCATAACATGGCGCAGCGGACCCGGCTTAAGATGGTGATACTCAAACTGGACGCTGGGAAAAGTTGAGTGTTTGAACTTTGGATAAAAGATACTTTTCGGCGGCAACATTAAATATTTTATTTTATTTGTTGTTTGTGGTTTTTCTAAGGTCTTTATAAGCCTTGTAACACTGTGACCATTGCTAATCTATTGTGTTCGCCACCTGCTATAGTTCTGCGCTAAGCCTCATGTCATTTAAGAACCGCAACAGGCTTTTGGCGCCAGATTCTTTTACCTTCTCAGGTTGGAGGTAATGACCGCCCAAGTGGGATCAAGAGAAATAACAATAGTTAAACAAAAAAATAATATTTACTTATGCGCTGGCGTGAATCGATCGGATTTATCGTACGGCCTGTTTCTGTCGTCCCTCGATGATTTCCCTTTTTTATCAGAGTAATGCGAGCGGAACGATCTCTCCGAACCGCCATCTCTGAAGTCTTTCACGCTGGGAGTCGGGAAGTCCCAAGTTGACTTCCTCGCTGGGACTTTAAAAGTGTCGTCGTCTTCGTCCCACGGAGTTATTCCAGTCGGATTCGGCACCTTTGTACTGTAAAAAAAACAGTAAATTTAATTATTTTAAATGGCAGCTCCGTTTGTATTTTATTTTTAATAGATAGCATTCTGTCTCTCCATATTATTTCCATGATGTAATCAGCCTATATAAAAAATGTGATAAACGGCACTAATAATTGAATTATTGTTATCATTGGTTAAATTATTAGATTTTTAGTCAATCAGTCTTTTATAAGAAAACAATCAAAACTTATCAATGTTGTTATAGATCAAGACTTCCCAACCGGTGGGGCGTGCCCCCCCGGGGGGGCGTAGAGAGATCTTAGGGGGGGCATGAAGCAAATTAAGACTAAGCAGCGAAATCGTCTTGCAGTCGATAATGATTTGATGATAGCTCTGTCAAAAACAGAACCTGATATCGACCAACTGGTTCAAAAAATGCAGGCACAAACATCCCATAAATAAATAATAAATCGTAAGAAATAAATATCGTAAAAATAATTTGTGTTTTTTATTGAAGCAATGAAGAAAACTATAGGGGGGCATGATTTTTTTTTATAATCCGGGGGGGGGGGCACCATGCAAAAAAGGTTGGGAAACCCTGTTATAGATGGTCAAAAAAATTGCTCTACGTTTCACAGTCAATGCTATCAGCGCCACCTGCATTTTGCAGGCGCATACGGATTGCCAAATCATACTATGGAGTCGAGCAATCTTATTAATTAATTCTTTATTAATTCCCAGGAAACTACTGTTGGGGACTGAGCTAAATGTAAGAGCGGCGTTCGTAGAACAAGCATTCTTTTGTTAGCGTATTTACCTATACCTATTACTGTTGAGTAGCACCGGGCGAGTGATGTCACAGCACTAATATCTGTGGTGGGGAGACCGAACGCCGGTCACCGCACCTCAGCCATCGCTTACATTTAGCTCAGTCCCCAACTGTAGCTATTCAACTCCAAAAATATCATATTAGTACATAAAATATAATTACCTAGGTGTTTTAGGTTCGTCTTTAAACCTCGGGTAGTCCCTTCTGCTGGAAGACGGCCTATCGTCATCCCTTCTATCGCTGTGATTACTCCTGTGAGATCTACCGCTGCCAGGTCTGTCACCGTCCCTCTGACGACGGTCCTTGTCATCTCGTCTGTCGTCTCTTCTGCCCCTGTCATCATTCCTGTCTCTGTCATTCCGCCTACCTCGGTCGTCTCGTCTGTGTTTGTCTTTATACCGTGCAATCTCTTCGATCTCTTCAGGGTTGAGCTTTTCGTCTTTGCTCGAAGAGTGGGTGTTTTTCGTTCGTTGCTCGTGATTGCTGGTGAAATAAAATAAAGATTTATAAATATCCCGCTTGTTCAAAACAGATTTTTGTATACAGACAGAAGCTTCTCTTAGAACAAAATTTAAATCAAAGCAAGCGACGTCACGAGTTCTAAGGGCTACTACAAATCGTGCTGCTGTTGAACGATATTCGCATATGGCCATCACTCCGCCGATGCAGTTATTCAAACGTTGGAGAAATTTGATAACCCCCACCCGCGCGTAACGCTAACGGAATATATGCGTTATAGGAACCTTTCTAAAAAATAAAAAAAAATAAAACTACTAGATTCAATCAATGTATTGCCAAATGTGATAGAAAAAAGCCTCGGACCCGAAATATTTTGGGACAAAAAAAAACAAATTTACATACAAAATAAAAAAATCGGTTGTGTCACCCCAAGACTTTCCTGACTAGTATCCGGGGAGGTGCGAAAAAACAGCGACATTTTTTACTCTAGTACCCCAAATTTGTATGGCAGGTACCCCAAACGTTGGTCGTAAGTACCCCAAAAACTAATAGGTTCTTCCGATGGTTAACAGAAGCTTCTATGCCAAATTTTAACTTAGACAGATTAAGCGTCTGGGCGCTATCGCGGAAACAATTTTTTCGCCGGGAACCCCAAATTTGTATGGGAGGTACCACAACCGTAGGGCGTAGGGACTCCAAAAACTAATGGGTTCCTCCGACGGTTAACAGAAGCTTATATACCAAATTTCAGCTCAATCCGATTAAGCGTCTGGGCGCTATCGTGGAAGAATACATACATACACACATACAGACATACAGACATACAGACATACATACAGACAGAGATCGGTCTGGAAATAGTCTCAATCGTCTCAGGGAGTCTCAAAATATATATTCCCATCTTCATCTCAAAATTTTTTTTTAGCGCGATCACAATACTTTCCTTTCCGATAGGTCGTCAGGAAAGTAAAAAAATTGACCGCATTATGGTTAATTTCTGCTTTATTCCTAGTTAACATACCATTCCTAACACACATTATTATTCACCTGCCATATAATTATGATTGTCATGCTTTTTGTTCTTTATATTATTATTATCACGTATCTTTTAAGATTATTTGAAATTTTATTTTTTACTAAAATTTTAGTTTACTTTATTTTATTTTTCATGGCATTCTTCAGCGTATTATTTTTTTATTTAGCATTAGGCAGTACTTAAGTATACGAATCTGAGCCTACCTTAATGCGGACGTCTCGTGCGATCCAGTTAGGTTAGGTTTAATTCAATTGTAACTGAAATTATGATTTTTTGTAAAATAAAGATTTAGAATTTTTTTGAATTTAAATTTTAGACCGCCAAATAACCTTTGGGTTATTATTTAAAATATAGGTAAATAATTGTTGGGTTTTTATCTTAATAACAATACTTGTTCACGCCATAGGTGTGACAGACAGCCCTCTATGCAGAGGATGCATGGAGGAAGAAGAAACGCCACAGCATGTGCTCATGGAATGCAGGAGCGTGGCAGAGCAACGGGCAAAAATACTACAATCTCCAGCATCTGTCCCGGAGGCCTGTAGCAACTTAAACAGCCTGCTAACCTTCTGAGACAGCCTGGGTTGGCTGGGGTAACATAAACACAAATAGAAACATGAACCACGCTCAACGGCCCAATCAAGAGGCCAAGTGCGAGAAAAAAGCCCAAACAAACTAACTACTTGTTCACAATATGCCAGATTTTTTTTTTACGCAATACTCATTTATTGTATTAAAAATTGAAAGGAACAATTTGATGTACACATACTCTTTATGGACGTTAGGTTTTTGTATTTTATTTCTTTTGGTTTTTATACTCGAACGTACGTGATACAGCGTTGCATTCGGGCGATAATATAGCGGATGTATCACATATAGCTTTTTTTGTATTATTTTTTTTTAAAAACCAACAACCTACTGAAATGTTTGGGTTTGACCCTTCTTTGCATGCCTATATCTCGCTTATTTATTGAGGCCGAATCAAGATTCTTGCAGATTCGGAATCAGCGTGGTGAATAGTCAGGTGATGTTAAAAAAATCAACAATGTCGAACAGGTTCCTATAATGCATTATTAACATGCTAAATTACAGATTCGGAATCAGTGTGATGTATAGTAGGGTGACATTAACCCCTCAGGCCTCGATTGGCCGATATCGGCCACAGCACGATTCACTGCGACGGCCCCGTTTTCATTTTATTTTAATTTAATTTGTTTTATTTTATTATGTTTTATTATGTTAATATGTTTTATTTTAATTATGGGTACAGTGATTTGGCAGTAATTAATGTTTTGGTGAGACAGTGTCGTAATTCATTTTTTTTACTAATTTTTACTAAAATTTTTGGGACAGCAACTTGTCAATCGGCTGAGGGGCCGAGGCCTGAAGGGTTAAGAGGGTATTCTGGTCTAGAAACTTTAAAAAAAAGTTTTTTTTTCTTTCTTTTGCATGTTTTTAAAGTTTAGACCTTTAAGAATACAGCCTAAAGAGAATTTTTCAAAATTTGAATTATTTTCGGAGTTACAGAGAATTGTGACATGGCAACTAAACCGATTGGGCCGTGTCGAATCAATTAACAAATGGTATGTAATCCCCGACTACCTGAGTATGGAACTATAACAGCTCGCTTAGCTGAAAGAACTTCAGAAAACATTAATTTTGAAGTAAAACCAAAATGACTATTAAGTATATAAATAAATACAAACGGAGCTGCCATGGAATTCACCGACCGGAGTCGGGCCCATCATAATACTATTTTTTTACACTTCTGGGGGGTGAGCAGTGGATTCCGGACTTACGAACCGGCTGTGGTAGGTTTAGGACAGCTGTCTTGCCACATGTGAGCGTTCACCTTGCCACCCATTCACTCCCCCTTCGAAGCCATAGAATTTGAGATGCGCAAATCGCAGTTTTAGATAATTTTTCTAAGAAAGAGTTGATTATTTTTCTGGAAAGGCCAAGATCTTTAAAGAGGTGAAATAGAGATTTAGCTGGCAGGCCACGAGCGCCAACTTCCACCGCGTGAAGGTGAACAGTGAAGCCGTTCCGGGTTACGGCATTTGCGAGATCATGGTATTTATTTAATTTGTACTCGTGGTCTTTTGGGATATTTGATTCCCATGGAACAGTTAATTCTACGATAAGAGCCACCTTCCGAGATAGAGAGTAAAGAGTTATATCTGGACGGAGGGCTGTGCATCCGAGACTTTCAGGGAATTTATACTGCTTAGAGACCGAATCAACCTCCAGAATCCAATCTGTAGCTTTCTCGATTATTGAGAAAGGTTTTGTAGTTAAATGTTTTTTGCCTTTAGAGCCATCCCGCACAAACTGTATTGGGGGTTTGGAGGATACTGTCAAACCCTTGTTGGCACGAGCCACTGAGAGACTAATTACCTCGCGAATAACAGCGAGAACTTTGTCATGGCGGTACGTGTACCGTCCTTGATCTAAGGCCACCTTGCAGCCAGCTAGAATGTGTCTAGCTGTGCAAGGGGTATTGCTACAGAGGGGACAAGAACTATCCTCGGCAAAGCTCCAACGAGCGAGGTTACTGGGGTCTGGAAGTGTATGCTGAAAGGCATTCAAATAAAATTTCAGCATCTCTGGCGTCCAGTCATAGAGCATTACCTTCCAGTGCATTGGAGGCGGAATGCAAAAGTCCCCAATTGTTGTCCAATCATTCTGGCATTGAAGGCCAATAGCATGAGCCATACTCTTGCTGTCGTAATCTCCCCGCAAAAGAGACTTCTTCAAGTCCACGTCGCTCGTGGTTGTACTGCCATACCCCAGACCAGTGCCATTCTGGCTGATTCCAGTAAGGAACTTTTTGTGGAAGTCTACGCGGGCTTGTAAATCATTTGAATCACTACGGCCACTTATTACGTGCTTCGATATTGCCGGATCTTTGGAATTGCAGAGAATCGAATTTTTGGTTATTCTGGAGTTGGCGTAGAGCAGAGAGGGCAGTTTAAGCGCTAGCCCAAAATGTTGTTTGGACCTGAAGAGAGTCGAGGGGTCAGCTGGTTTGGCTAAGGACAGCCAGGATTTTAAACTAGCTGTCACCAGCGCATCTAGACGGGACAGTTGGGTTTTGGTAAAATCGTAAATAAGAAAGGGCCATGACAAATGTGACGTTAGATAATTGTCATAGATCCAGGCCTTACGAGGGCCAGAAATTAGCAAGGCATCTATTTTCGCCAGGCAACTTTTGAAATGCTCTATAACATGATCGCCCGAGACGTCTTTTCCCTGATGGGTGATTTTTCTGCCGAGGAATTTGAAATGATTGTTTGGGTCTATAAGGGAGATATTAGAGCCCTTATAGACCAATTTGGGGTCATAGGATGTAAATTTTGTGCCCATGCGGGCGAGTCCAAGGCAAAAACATTTGGAGGGCTTCACTTTTATACAGCCTGACCAGTCGCAGAAAAGCTCCACTTTCTGTAATAGCAGGGAAAGCTGCTTGGGGCTTCTGGTGATGAAAGTTAGGTCGTCGGCAAAAGCGAGGCACGACGAGGTGTATTGGCCGTCTGTTTTAAAACGGTAGCCCCACTTCCTGTCAAACTGGGTCAGGCTTTCCAGCAGTATATTAAAAACTATATTAAAAATCGTCGGGGAGAGGCAACAGCCCTGAAATAGTCCAATTGAATATGGTATAGAGCGGGTAGTCCATTCTTGCGTTTTAACATGGAAAGTCAGACAGTTGTAGTAGGAGGCTACAATGTCACGCACGACTGGTGGGAAGTTGTACCAGCGGAGTGCAAAGTGGAGGAGACTGTGTCGGACTGACCCAAAGGCATTCTCTAGGTCGAGCCAGCATACATTGATTTGTCGTTCGTGCTGTCTCGCATCCTTGATGGCAGCAGCCAGGAGAGAATTGTGCTCGAGGCAGCCCGAGACATTATCTGAGTTACGCTCCCGAAAGTTTGTCTCAAACTTTAACCCTTGGAGTAAATGGGTATTTTCATGGATGCATCTGTCTTTTTTGCAGGATTTTCGGCGACATCGACCTTAAAGTACTATAACTACGAAACTACTACACCAATCATAAAAGTATGATACGACCAAATCTGGTTCTGAAACAATTATCCGTTGAGTATGATACGACCAGATCTGGTTCCGCGTTTTTTTCACTTCTTTGACGTTCTCATATTTATTCATAATTATCTAATTGTTTTACAAAATGATATTTCAATAATATTCTATATTCGAAATTTCAATGCAATCATTGTGCAGTTGTTCTTTTTATGATTGGTGTAGTAGTTTCGTAGTTATAGTACTTTAAGTCGATGTCGCCGAAAATCCTGCAAAAGACAGATACATCCATGAAAATACCCATTTACTCCAAGGGTTAAAATGTTTTTATTTTTTTTTATGCTACTCGGAAAATCGTCTAAAATTTAGGCCCCTAGATAAGAACACCTCCTTAAAACATCTTAAATGTAAAAGAGTTTGCCCAACTGATAAATAGCGCATTGGGAATTGCACGTACATGAGTAATATTCAACAAAAATATAAGACATACCTCTGAAGCCTCTTTAGCATACGCTCCCTAGCCTCTTCGCTGATTCCGCCCGTATAAGTAGGCGTTTCTTCAGAGGCAATCCTGAACTTTCTATCGCCCTTAACCATATCGGAAGACTTCTCAGAGGCGCCCGATGACTCGTCCCCATCTTCTTCGCTGAAAGATATCAATCGACTCTTTTCCTTCTCTGCCCGGCGGGTCGCTGCTAGTTTATCCAATCCCAAAAGCGACGGCTTTGCGAACTTGAAGTCGGACGTGGGCTTCTTTTTCACTATGAGAAGACCGCCTTTACCGGTTGAAGTGCCTTCCAAACGATGGAGGCCTTCATCGTCGGCCATTTCACGAGTTTATCCGGGATTATTAATAAATTAATTGATTAAAAACATTGCTCCAAAGATAATGCATTGCTCAAAACAACACGCTCGCTTACTGTTCGACTGACAGTTTGATAAAATATGACAGCTGCCAAAACAGCGAGGCTAGGCATCGATTATAGACCAATGTTGGCGTTCAGCCGACTGACAAAATTAAGACAATCTACAGTAGTTTACAGCAAGGGCATTTCTTGTAGTGGGTGAATCAATACGACGAAGTGAGCAACTTTTGTTAAAAAACAAAAAATATGTTTTTTCATTATTGTTTTTTTAATAGCATAAAAGCTATTAGCTCGATGAGCTATCTAGCGGTAGGTAAAATATAGCAAATATGGTTTATTTGCGATATATTACCTATCGCTAGATGGCACAAGGCGCTCAACGCTCCTGAAACTTTTCTTAGATAGAAAAAAAAAATACACATTTGACGTTGTTGTCGCTTGAAGACCGACGAACTGCTGCGGATATGACTGCGCTACATGACATCGTCAGTGGGACGCTGGATAGCCAATACCTAGTTTTAAACATCGCTCTGACGGTGCCGCAACGAAATACCCGATCTGTACAGTCATTCTGCCGCCCCCGAGACGACATTCTAATTACACACGCAATTCAATGGTCAATAGATTACCACGTACATAAAATAAGAAATTCACAGAGCTTGACATGTATAGCATAAAGCAGCTGCGACAACTGCAACTTGACGCAGCAGCGACAACTGCAACTAATTAATAAATTATAATATGTATTTATGAATATAAACTCCACAACTTTCGCGTTCCATTTACCATCGCTATTTACGTACCTACCTATCTAAATATTTATTCATGTGCAATTATACTTTGTCTACATGTTATAGGCGATAAAATATTACTATTAACATCATATTTAATAATAGTTTAAAATATTAGTATATAACCTAATATAACATACCTAACAAAAGATTGTACAAATTATTTGCACGGTTACAATTGTTATATTATATACAATTTGCACAGTTTATTCTAATATAAAGTTATAATTGGCATACGAAGATATATCTTTTAAGGAATTATGTATCTAGTTATAAGAACATGCTGTTACCTTACCTAAAAAATAAAAACTAAATTTAAAAAAAATAAAAATAACCAAAAATAATTTTATTTACTTTTTTCTAAAAAAAAACAGAAGTTGCTTATTTCGTCGTATTGATTCACTCACTACAAGAAATGCCCTTGCTGTAATCACATCCCGTATAATAGTATGGCGGCCGCTCTCTGGCTTCGATGATTACATATGTAGAGATCACTTTAATGTAAGATGTAATTTGTACGGTAAAGTTCGTTCAACAATTTTCTAATCAACGCGACGGGTGGCTATAAATTTGCTGCATCTGCAGTCTAATCTAATTTAGAAACCTTCCATTGTGGCTTTTAAATTTTAGGCAACTGAAGTATGCTCAGAGAAAAAGATATCACAGAGGGAGAATAATTAAAATACATTTTTTTTTAATTTCGAGATATTGACGGCAACCCACGATTTAAAATGCGCTGAATCTTATGAGCTAACATATAATGATTAAAAAATATTCGTCCTTCTTTCCGTTTTATCATAATGGACAATGGGCATTTTTGTATAGAGTGTAACAAATATACATTTTTAATTGTGCTTATGTATAGAAGTAATATTATAGAAGTTTAGGTCATCAATCCATGGCTTATTGGAGTTATACACATTCAAAGTTTTGTTTATTTGGATGATTATGTAACTTTTAACAGTTAATAAATCTCATTAAAACGGGTTTGTTGTATTAACCCTTCAAATAACAATATTTGAAGGGTTTTCACACACTGACTCGAATAGACACTAAACCATGGGTTTTTGAATAAAAATACTAAATATTTTTTTTTATTATTTTTTAATTTTTTTTATTTATTATTTTTATTTTATTTTATTTCTGGAAACATACAGCGCATACAATTGAAACGTGTGCATAAACATAATGTAGAAAAAGAGAAAAACATTACGCCGATAATCGTTTCCTATGAAATTAACAGATTTCCGCATATTACACATTTGGATTTCGGCATATTACACTTAAAAATTAATTGTAAAATAAACTAAGTACATGTTAAATAGAAAATTAAAATAGAAAATCGATGGGAGAGGTAGGGAATTGGAAGTGTTTAGGAAGAAGGAGTTAGACGATGGTATGTGTATATGTATATAGATATAAATAAAGATATAAATAGGTCTTATAGTGGGTATATAGATACAGATATTTATTGATGTTTATAGATATTTTTAGATATATAATAAATGTTTATAAATATTTGTAGTAGCTACTGATATGTTGCATGAAAATTATATAACTAAGAAAGATAGATGTTAACAAGCTCGTTAGGTGCAATTGATTTGAATAATTCTTTAACGAACGTCGGTTGGTTGAGGTTGAAAATGTCGATGGTGGAGAAACGAGAGTCGTACGTGCACATTATCCTATAAGCGATGGAATTTTTCCCGTAGTTGGTATTGGCACGAGAGACCTCAAACGTGCGTGAATTACGAATTAATCGCGGAGGAACGAAAAAACGTAAGTTTTCAACAAGGTATGGACTATCTATGGTATTGTGGATAACTTTGTGTAACAGTACCATATCAGCCACAGTGCGTCGGTCTTCTAGAGCTTGAATACCGAAGTGGTCCAGTCTGCTCTCGTACGTAGGAAGACCGAAGCGTCCACGATAATTGATGTGTTTTAAAAAACGCCTTTGGATATATTCTATCCTGCTTCTGTAGACCGAATATTGCGGATTCCAAATTGAGGACGCAAATTCCACGGTACTGCGAACGTAAGCGAAATATAACATCTTCAGGAAATTTATATTGGAGAAAGGTCTTGAGATACGGGTCACAAATCCTAGTGTTCTCAAAGCTCGGCTAACCATACTTTCTATATGCTGATCGAAAAGCAACTTATGATCAATTTGTACTCCGAGGTCGCGAATACATTTTACATTAGGGATCACTTCACCATTAATGTGATAACTGAACTGCACCAAGTCTCTCTTACGGCTGAAGCTTATACTGTTACATTTAGTAGCATTTAGAGAGAGTTTATTAAGTACACAGTAGTGTGACAGGCGGTCGATATCCTCCTGTAACCGGAGGCAGTCTGCCACGTCAGTCACCTCAGCATAGATTTTCAGGTCATCCGCGTATAAAATGTGACGACCAGCTGTGAAACAAGAACTAATATCGTAAAGATAGGCGTTGAAGAGCAGAGGACCCAAGTGTGAACCCTGCGGTACCCCGGACGGAATTGATGCAAAGTTCGACCTGAATCCTCCAACAACCACAGCTTGGTGACGGTTAGCTACGTACGATGATATCCACCTGTATAGATCTCCGTGGACTCCTAGTCTCTTTAGCTTACTTAAGAGAATAGGATGGTTAACACGGTCGAACGCCTTCGCAAAGTCGGTGTTTAATTATATGTAGTGTATATCTAGGCAGTCTGTGTATAGTAACTGTGCCCGCGGCTTCACCCGCGTTAATAAGAATTTACGCCAGTTTTTTTTTATTATCCTGCGCCACCCTCAAAGTTCATGAAACCCTAAAAAAGTAGCCTATGTTAAACATGTTGAAAATATAAATATGTCACCTTACCCAGTGTTCCAGCTATCTGTATTCCATAGACAATGGGTATTTTTACATGTAAAGTGTACCCAGCGTGTAACAACTAATTACTAATATTAATTATTTTTATTGTGGTTGTGTATGAAAATAAAATATCAATTTATTAGCTGAACTCTCTCTTACTTAGGATAACAACTACCTGAATTCTTCCTTCCATAACTGGCTTGGATGGAACATAGCGCGACCGCAGAATCACAGTAAGCAGAATAGGGAAATAGTACGTACTAACGTACAATAGGATATCTTAAGTAATTTCCTTTGATGTGCCAAAAATGATGCGAGGCTCACGTGCAAGCTATTATAAGTCGAAAGACGTATAGTTTAACCATTAATTCATTCAATAATCTCTTCTATCTTACAGATAAAAAGAGAAAAATAAAATTAGAAATTATTCTTATATGTATGTATATTGTCATTTTCTTATTAATATTCTTATACTATATACTGAAAATAATTTAACTAACTGAATTATTTAAACAAAACGCATTTTAAGTTTCCAAATAGCGATTTTTTTAAATATTTTTTTTCCCTATAAAATATATGTTTATTTCAAGACACTATAACATCGCTCAGCCACTGATTACAGCTTAGCCGCCATTAAATTGAATGTCACATATTTAGTAGGCTTCGTTTGGTATATGTATCAAAGTGTTACAACTTGGGTATGAAACCGCCCATTATCCTTTGCATAGAAATCTGCGTAGGAAAATAACAATTCAAGTCCTTAAATTTAGGGGGGAACAAAAGGCTCCAGGAAAATTGAAAGGGAAAATGTTTCTGCGTATTGCATAAAGCATAGTTGTAGCAAGTGTTCTGACTTATTGAATATTAATAAAATAATATAGAGTCTGTTTATATAATGTACGAATTTCAATTTGTAAGTAGGTATCTTAAATCTTTCTTTTTTGTATGGGAGGTGAGGAAGTTGATGGTATTCATCGATCACGTATTGAAAATCTTAATATTATTGTGTTTAATGAATATTTAGCTCATCGAATAACGTTGCAATTAGGAATAAATGTTTTTTTTTGTATTTTACTCAGTTATTGAGTTTTTTTAATTAAAAGTCGTACACCTCGAACAATTATTTTGCGTCTTGAATTGATCTTTCCTTGTGGTCTTTAAATGTTGAATTTCGGACGGAGTTCGATTTTATCGCATTAAAATTGGAAATAACTCTAGAAGCGCCTTATTTATTACAAGATAACCTGAATAGAATAGACAACAATCGATGTGGTAGGGCAGTTGAGTCGTCGATTTTTTAAAAACAGTGCGCACCAGCATTACCATGCGTTCAACCAGCGTTGGCCGTCGTTGCTCCTGATCATTGCAAATCTGAATTCCACTGAACGCAGCCAACATAGACCATAAATAGTAGAACAATGATGACAAGCTACAGTTCGGCCCGTTCGTAAAACAAAAGTGAATCGTCCGGTTTTTGGTTATAAATTTTCGCCGATCGCCAGTTTCCCAGTTTTTCCGTAAATTTTCGTATAATTGTGTCACAATGGCGAGAGGAAGCAGCGCTGGATTCGACAGGCACATCACGATTTTCTCCCCCGAAGGCCGGCTCTACCAAGTCGGTGAGTTGAGTGGATATTTTCGCTGGTCATCGTTGTTGGGATTCTGTGAATAAGTAGTAAAATGCTTGTTTTTCTTTTATAGAATATGCCTTCAAAGCTATAAACCAGGGCGGGCTCACGTCGGTCGCTCTGCGAGGCGAAAATATAGCCGTTTGCGCGACCCAACGCAAAGTCCCCGACAAGCTCATTGATCCTTCGTCCATCACGCATCTCTTCGCTTTGACGGAGAATATTGGAGCTGTAATGACCGGCATGATTGGTAAGATTATTTATATTTTAGCATGAAGTCGTGCGTAGACCTGCATTCGGTACTCCCACCTATTTTGAAGCAAGAAAGATGTAATTGAATAGCTCTGCGACCGGGGAAAGAAAATACCCAGACACGAACGAAATAATCCAGACGATTTGTGTTAATAAAAGAGTTTCACTCGCCAAAATTTATTGGATCATGAGTTGCCGAAATAGGGCTTTGGTTGGTTTCTTTGTTTCTGCTCTTTATTGTGAAATTTCACAATAGGTGAGTTTATTATCATACGACAATCTCTTAGGCCGGGAATACACGTCCGATTTTTACTATACGATAGTCAGATCCGATAGTATGATCAGACTATCGGAAGGCACTCTAACCATACACTTGTTTGAACATTTAATACACGTTCGATCCAATGGTCCGACCGGACGTGTATTGAATGTTCAAACAAGTATATGGCAAGAGCGTGTATTGCCGTGCTGTATGGGACGTGTATTGCCAGCCTTACAAGGAACGCTATTAGGAAGTATTTATATGTATATGTGTATCGCAAGTTGTTATTGCATTTGATTGACAGAATCACAGTGCAATTGTGTTAATTTTATCCTGACGGAAAATGGTGATCCAGCCGGGAATCGGACTCGAAACCTTGCAATATAAGATCAGTCGACTTAACCACCATGTCACCGGTCTCACGCTCTGCGTTAGATTTGTACTTTCAGTCACATTTAATTTTCTTTTCGTTATTTCAGCCGATAGCAAATCGCAAGTGCAGAGAGCGCGATACGAAGCCGCCAACTGGAGATATAAACATGGCCACGACATGTCGATCGATGTCTTATGTCGCCGCGTTGCTGACATCTCTCAGCTATACACTCAGAATGCGGAGATGCGACCGCTTGGATGCAGTAAGTACGCTTTCATAATAAAGTACTGTCGCTGAAGATCGATTAGATGTGGGGAATGGCTCTAGTGGAAAAGAGTAAATAACTAGCGTAAAGATTCCTCACTTTGCACAGGTGGCAATACGAGGGGTGTCAATTACAATGAGCGAACTCGTCACCTCAGGGGGTTATAACGGATCAGGTCGTTCTGTCTCCCATGGAGTGATTGTGAAGACTTAGCAGACAAAATCAATCCACTGCCTAACTACACCCGACAGCCTGTAATAGTCCAACGCTTTCCGTGAGGCACTGGGAAGAAGATCCAATGGGCTGACCTGTCGTTATTACCAGATTTGGTCGGATTTTCCCATCCTCCAGTTTAGTAACAGATTTGAGGCCGCTTGCGAAGCCTCTACCTGATGTTAGCAGTAATCCAGGAATTTATCGCCACTTGCTCTATAATATCCCACGAGATCGGGTGACCAACGGATTGTTTCAAAAGCGGGCAGCTTACGTCAGAAACCCCTGCTGCTTAGGAAATGTTTGTTTCCAGACTTCCCCGGTTATTAGTTGGAGTGCATAGTTGATTGGCTGACGCTGTAAGGTGTGCAAACTGTCCAGAACAACCCGAGGTGTTCCCCCAGATTGAACCTGAGTTTCCACCTGCTCACTTCTGGTTTTACTGCCGCAGGCAGAGTTTACAGAGGCCTTTCCATGTTAGTCCCTCTTCGAGGAGTCTACCAGATGAGAGCTAAACCGCGTAACCTTCTACATAGCACGGGAAATCGCTGAGCACTTGGTGGTATCGGGTGCCCCCTCAAGTTTGCTCTAAAAAGGGATGTTAGTTGACACACAGGTTAGGATTATTTACACTGTGGCTGAACTATGGACAAATAATTGAGTCTTGCAAAAGATCAGTTTATTTCTCAGGCAACATGTCTTTGCCATTTGTGTACTGCGGACAGGAATGCATAATTGTAGCTGCAACAAGCTGCGTGCAACATACTTCCTAGTAAATATCAAGCTCAATATTTGTATTATGATGATTGCAGCAAATCAGGAAATTTCTTATAGATCTCTTAACCTTTCGGAAGCCAGTCGTTCCACTCAAAATTTGTGTAATAAGAAGTAAATAATCATAATAAGTGTAATATAGACCAAGAGGAACCTATAATGCAAATAAAAAGTTTCAGCAAAGGGGTCGACCAGGAATTATAATACAGGCACTCAACGTGTTAAATTATATTATTTGCAGGAAAGATCCATAAAAAATAAGTATATTATGATTGTATCATCAATATAGATGATACAATAATTCGCTAGCGGTCACCATGACAGCTAGTATGTTGTTAAAGGGCGATTATTAAGAGTAGGTAGTTGAGGGTTATTTTTAAGCTATTGCATAGCTTTTATCGCAGGCCTAGGCCAGCGCGGCGACCGAATGAAGAAATTTCTTAACGAAAATTAATGATTTTAAACTGATAATTACGTCTAAACGAGTACTGCTTACGATTCGAAAAAAATATATGTTAAACAAGAACATTTTCCTAATATTCTTAGCTTTGAATATATTAGATTTTGTTTATATTACATAGTGTAATTAATTTGTGAAATTAGGTCTAACCGAACACAAAAACGACTACTACGCAAATACTATCTGGCGTATTATTATGAAACCTGCACCATTTTAAAGATGATTTAATTATCTATCTTTTTATCTACGATTTTTTTCGAATAATCCGGTTTTTTTGCTTTACCGAATAAAAAATTCGTGCGCGGCGCTCTATCGGAAGACGTTTAAATTATTCCGAATCATTTGCTACCGCAGCCGCAAATGATTCGGAATAATTTCAACGTTTTCCAATAGAGCGCAGTTATCTGATATCAGAAAAAAAATATATAATTGCATAAGTTGTTAAAAATGCTATACAATAGCTTTACCGCGGCAGTCCCCGAGTGCCACACGTATTTTTTTTTAATAGTATAAAAAGCGTTGAGCGCGACCCGCTATTTATCTTTAGGTAAAATATTGCTAATATTGTTTATTAGCTATATTTTATCTACCGCTAGATGGCGCAGACAAACTCTTATCAAACCTTCATTTAAACAGTCAGGTACTTCAAACTTTCAATTTTAAAAAAACAAGTTTTGTTAAAAAAAAGTTTTTTTTTTTTGGTATTGCCAATAAAAAAATCAATAGCTGCTTACCTGCTTGTACTGCCCTTGAAGGATACCGGTTAATTAAAACTAACCCTATATATTAATCCTCCCTTCGCTTATCAACCAAGATGTAAGTTTTTTTTTTTTTTTAGGTATGATCCTGATAGCGTATGACGCCGAGTGCGGTCCGTGCGTCTATAAAACCGACCCCGCTGGCTATTATAGTGCTTTCAAAGCGACGGCAGCTGGGGCCAAGCAAGTCGAGGCTACGGCTTACTTCGAAAAGAAACTGAAGAAGAAGCCGACATTCACGAACGACGAGGCAATCCAGCTGGCTATTACCTGTCTCTCGTCCGTCCTATCTGTGGATTTTAAATCGTCTGAAATTGAAATTGGCGTGGTAACGAAGGACAATCCCAAGTTTACGTGAGTGATCAATTGTCTAACTGTGCATTCTACTTGAAGCCCGTTTTAGACTAAGCACTAAGCCAGGCTGCGTACTCAGGAACATACAGCAAGCATTTGTTTAACTACATAATAATAATAAATTATTTAGTTATGAATGAAAAATATTTAAATAACTCGATTACAATTTGAAACTGAAAATGACAAAGACTACTACATGACGACAATTTAATGAAACTACAAATGTTGCAAATTAAGAGTAACCTCAGGATATCTCTTAACCTGGTTTTTAGGACAGGACTATTATTGGACCACTATTTAATGATTATAAATAAGATAAAAAATTAATTTACCGCATGAAGTTTGTAACGCCCGACGTTTCGGCAACGTTGCAACCGGCAGCGTCTGGAGCAACGGCGGTTGCAACGTTGTCGAAACGTCGAAATTTCTACTAAGTACGTAAGAGGTATCGCCGGATAAAATCATCAACTCATGCCTACGAGATGTCACTACAATGAGAATTACAAGAAAACTAAGCAATTTGAGATATGGACATGGACAGAATGATCTGGAGTGCAATTTTATACTAATAACAGTAAACTTTGGCATGTATGAGGTCTCACATATAGTAGATCCATGATATCTTCATAATTACTGTTTTATTTTCTTTATTTATATTTTTTTATGTAAATGTGTTCCCCTATATGTCCGCTACTTTATAAAAAATACTCTTTATAAATTAATTTGCCTGCATAAACCTTTAGTCATGATAACCCTTGGCAATACGCCCACCATGTTGCAGTCTATTGTGTGTGCGATAGTTTTTCAAACAAACAAACATATATAATGGATGTTTGACTTAAAAGTCCATTTTTGATGGTTTTGAATTGGCACTACTGTTTGGGGCGAAATTTTATTGTGTTTCGAAATTTTAGTGTTTTATTGTGTTAAAACTTACTCAATTCTTTTTAAAATCTGCAAGCGACTTTTTCAGTAGTACGACAGTAGTAACTAAGTCCGTCGTACTCCTAACGGTCTGTTGGCGAGCTAGACAGTAGATTGTCTTGTCTCTAAGTCTTCTACGCTCATCGGCTAAAAGAACGATCACATATCGTTATACCAGCCTGGGGCGGTGTCGACTAAAGGTGCCCTTTGTAGTCGACACCACCCTACTGTAACAGTCCATATTTTTGATACAAAACATCAGTAAGTCCAATAAAAAACTGTGTAACATGTTATAATAATTCAAATCCAAATGATTGATATCCAGTACCTTTGTCACTAGTGATTTTTACTCAGTCTTACTTTTTACTTTCTAATGCAAAAAATCCCAAGTCCAATTAAAAACTGTATAACATGTCATAACAATCCAAGTTCAAATGATTGAGAGCCAGTGCCTTTGTCAGTAGTGCTTTTTACTCGAAGTCTTTACTTTCTAATGTAAAAAATCCTAAGTCCAATAAAAAAGGTTATAAAATCCCTAAGTTCAAAGGATCGACGAAATTCTATTTTACTTCCCTTTATGAGTATTTTTATAGTTAGTCCCCTTTCAAATGTACAAATATAGGCTCCCGTGTGCTCCTTCAGTATGCAAGTGTGGAAGTAGTCTTAATCTCTTCGTTTGACCATGTAGAAACATAATTTTGATGGTGGCACTCTCAAAAATGGTGCGTTTGGGCGCTGCGGGCCAAAAACAAAATGGCCGCCATCAAAAACACGTTTTCCTATTTATATCAGTAACCGTTGAAGATACGAAAAAATGTTTTTTACGAAAAATGTAGCTACACAAATTATACATAGAAAAGGTCCTTACAACTTTCTTTGTATAACTAACCGTTGTCTCAAAAAAATTACTTTTGTAAAAAGAATAATCAAAAAATATAAATTTTAGGGTTTTGCAAGTGAATATTTATATGTACGTCATTGTTGTTGGGAGTTTTATTGGCTGCCGCAAGACCAAATTTGGCCATTATGTACACCCATCAAAATGCCGCAAGACCATATTTGGCCACCCGAGTCGAGCCGCACACGGCATTCGTTTTCGAGGTCATGTTATTGTTTTCTCGCTCATATTTTGATACTTATGACAAGGACAGATGACGTTCTGCTTGACTCAACAAATCCCTTCCAATATAAAAGTGATGACCTCATTCATATCCTCACTCAGCGAGTCTTTCCTCAAGAAGTAAAAGTGTCTTTAGACAGTGTTGCCGAAGTTGGTAAAGATCTCCATAATATTTTCTTAGATCAACGAATTCGTTCAAACACAATTCCGTTCTGGGCTCCCATGAAAAAGAATGTCATAAAAACGTGTAAATCAGTAGCTAAGAAGATTAAAATTACCATCAAAGACAAAACCGTTGCCATTAAGACAGACTTATCTCTCATTTCAAGATTGTTGATAGCTTCCAGAAGCAGACCTGATATAGATTTGAGGCACAATTTAAGCAACTACGAGTTTTCAGCACTACCAAAGTCGTTGTTTGCAATTGACGGGAGTAGGTATGCACCATTGTCTGGCTAAGTACAAACTTACAGATGCTCTAGAATCAATCCAAGAGAAACCTGCTGAAGAAAACGAAGATGATAATACGTCTACAGCTCATGATGTTCCAGTACATAATGACGAGCTACATGGAAAAGCTGTAATAGTAGATGGCATGGCACTTCTTCATACCTACCACAAACCTACAACAGTGAAGAGATGTAATGACCTCGGTGTGAAATTCAGCCAATGGATCGGACAAAAATTCAATAACTATAGTGAGGTACATATAGTTTTTGACTCGTACAAAGAAAACTCATTGAAGAAAGCGATGCGAGACATACGGCAAAAAGGCTCTGATCCAATCCAATACAAAGTCAGGCCAGAAACAAAAATTGAAAGCATACCAATGCACAAAATATTGGCCCATGATAAGACGAAAGACGAACTAACCGAGTTCCTTTCCAATCAAATACTCAAATTCGGTGAGACCAACAACAAGAAGTTGTACTCAGTTGGAGGGACAAAGCAGCGTCATCACATGGGGATGATGTATCCTGTCTTTCAAGCACGCAAGAGGAGGCCGACACAAAGATTATATTACATGCAGCTTATTTAGCACAGAAAGGAATTAAAACTAACCACGTGTTCTCCCCTGATACTGACGTCCTTATTCTAGCACTAAGGCGATATCCACAACTTTCTAAAGATTTTGCTTTCTATCTTGGACATGGTATGAAAAGGTTTGTTCAGATAGGGTCAATTTACAGAGCACTTGGACCTCTGCAAGCCTCTGCACTCCCTGGACTACATGCACTTTCAGGAGCTGATGTAACAAGGTCATTTGCTGGCAAAGGAAAAATGAAGTGGTGGAAAGCTTTTAATTCAGCAAGTGATACGATGATAGCTTTGGCTAAATTGGGGACAACACTGTTACTCACTGAAGATGTGAGGGCTAACTTGGAAGCACTCATTTGTCAGCTATACATCCCCAAAACATCATTGACAGACATAGGAGTAGTGCGATGGTTCTTGTTTACTAAAAAACAACATCAAGATAAGAACCTTCCTCCAACAAAATCAGCACTAAATTCAGCATTGCTACGGGCTCACCTTCAATGTTTTGAGTGGAATCAGGACCTAATTCAGCATCCTAATAACCCGTCACCCTCAGATTTTGGATGGCAGAAAATAGGTAGTGCATACGAGCCTGTTGCTTGTACCAACCCCTGTGCACCAAAGCTTATCTTGGAGCTTTGCCGCTGCTCATGCTCAAAAAGACGTTGCTGTCCTCCATGTACGTGTCAGTCAAATGGACTCCGGTGTACTGAAATGTGCAAGTGCGAAGGTGATCCTGACCATTGCGACAATACGGGAGAATGCGAGGAAGACAATAATGATGAAGATCTAGGTTTAAGTGAAATTGGCATTGACAGTGATATTGATTGTATTTGAAAATTTAACAAATGTAATATTGTATTTCTTCAACAGTATTGTTATTACAAATTAGAGCTTTTCAAGAAATGTCTCTTTCCTCTTTCCAATTCCTACATAAAAAAAAATATAAAAATGGTATATTTGTTAATTTATTAAAGTTTAATACAGTTATTATTGTAATAAATCAGGAAAGATGTAAAAAATTTCAAAAACTTTAAATATGTACTTGCAAAACCCTAAAACTTCGATTTTTTCATTTCTTAATATTTCTTTTTACAAAAGTAATTTTTTTGAGAAAACGGTTAGTTATACAAAGAAAGTTGTAAGGACCTTTTCTATGCACAATCGGTCAGGCTACATTTTTTATTCAATAACATTTTTCGTATCTTCAACGGTTACTGATATAAATAGGAAAACATGTTTTTGATGGCGGCCATTTTGTTTTTGGCCCGCAGCGCCCAAACGCACCATTTTTGAGAGTGCCACCATCAAAATTATGTTTCTCCATGGTCAAACGAAGAGATTAAGACTACTTCCACACTTGCATACTGAAGGAGCACACGGATGTACATTTGATAGGCGACTAAGTACTATGATGCTGTTTTTTTTTATCCCTTATCAAAACCTTTTATAGATAGAAAGTAATGTAGTAGGCAAATCTGGACTTAATGATTTCTTGAACTCAACCATTCATATATCTATTTTTTCTTTTCAGCCTCTTGAAAGAGAGTGAAATTGACAGACATCTGACGGCCATCACCGAAAGGGACTGAGTACATATAATTAATAATGAAATATGGTCTTGGTTTTATTTTCATTTTGTTTTTTATTGTATTTGCTATAAAGAAAAACAATAATTCAAAAAGTTAAATACACAATGCAGTTTTATTTCTTAACGTTTAATAATAGGTCTATGCTCATTAACAAATATTTGCAATCGTTTAGGCAGTCTTGAATATGCAGACAGCAGCTCAAAACTAAGGTTGATTTACATTGAGCCAGTTACTGACTTTAAATTCAAAACAAGTCAGCGCTGACCCGGTACTGCCATCGAGTAAATGGATATCAAGTCAGTACAGCGATGTCGCATCAGTGCTGACTTTTAACACCGTAACAGCGGAACACAATATTCCCTAACTCGTGAGTTAGGGAATACTGAGGGAGTAGTCGACTTTCATACAGTTTGTTTAAAATCACGTACTTTGTTCGTGATTCGCGGTGTATCAGCGTGTAGCTTAGTATTGTATCTATACATACATATACAATTCATTAGTGTGAATTCAGTGTGAACAAAAAATAGCGTGAATTCGTAGCGTTAACAAAAAAAAACGAAAACGTCGAGAGTGCAAAGATTGCAGACATTGGAAAGAAGCAAACTGGCAAACGAGGATGCAAGTAGACAGTCTTCTATTGCCCAGATTGCAATGTACCACTATGCTACTATCCATGTTTCAAAAATTTCCACACAAAAAAAAAAAGATTGCTAATGTACAACTTTTTTTTTCCACAAAAATGCCCTTTTTAGATAAATAATTTCATAACATAATATTTCTTTCGTTTTTATTTTTTATCCAGAAGATATAAAAGTTAGTCTAATAGATACAAAACAAATTGTTTCTACATCTAATCAGGTTATTTTTTTTATAGCCGTTACAATAATGCCAAAAAATGCCCGCGTGCAACGTAAAACGCGCTATAAAAATCGGCCGCTGTTAAAGTGTTAATATTCCCGCTAGATAATTTTGAAGTCATTCCACTCCCCCCTCCACACGTGCAGCGGTACTGATAAAGTATAAATGCCAAAGTCAGTCAGTCGCTGGCACTGTGTTGTAGGGTGACGTCGCCTCGTGGGTAAAATTTTAACTAGGGACAATGATGCATTTTTCTCGACTGACTTTAATAATGTGCATACACCCAACAGAAATAACTATGGCTGATTGCAAACAGTGTGTCAGTTTTTGGCACCAGCACACACCTGTACTTGAATGTAAATGTATACTTATTTTTCCAATGTCATTCCGTACCACAAATTTTGAAAGAATAAGAGATGGTTGCAATGTAGCTAATGGATATGCAAAATTATAAAAATCATTATATTCCTGACTGTTTAATGCCTACTTTCGAGATTTCGAAATATTCATATAAATAGTTTGATATAAAAGTACAGCTGAAGTTACAAGTTTTTAATCGTATGGTGTAGTTTGATGGGGCAAAGCATCAACCATAGCGTATTTCCAAGTCCATTGCCTGGCCAAGTTCTCAAATTTGGGCCTGTCTTCGATGTACATCTTCCCTACTTCCGGTTCCATGCAAACCTAGAAAAAAAGAGCAAATATGAGATGGTGACGGGAGGTGCCGAATAAATGACAATAAGGAATGTGAAGCTAAAACTTATATTTTTCTGTGTTTGTAGTAAAATAGTAAAATTGAAGCCAGCCTAGTTTGATAGAAAAGATGAGTCAGGTCTCCTGCTCGGGTTTTTATGAAACAATACACAAAAACATTGAAACAATATACATTTGTTCACAAACACAATGTTTTTGTTTTCCGAGGCACTGAAGAGGAGAAGGGTTTGTTTTATTTTCAACCGCCGCTCGCACCGCGCACATCTGCCCGACAACACGGTTTTTGAGGTTATATTATCTTGTGAACACACTGTGACAAAAAAATGACGACGAATTTGAATAGAGATACTGTTATTTACACCTTACTCGGAGAGAGACCCGTTATCTGGGACACAGTGCCGAGAATACAGAGATGAAAAAAACATGATACTATTAAAGAAATAGCTTTGTCGATAGGATGTGCTTGTGTACGAAAACAATTGTTTTTGTGTAATGTTTCGATAAAACACGCGCAGGAGTCACGCCTTTACGTAGCTTGAACTATTCCAATGTCAAGTTTTAATGTTTTTGAAGTATGGTCCTAACCATCTCTTTAACCCATCCAAAAGGTACTAGGCGTCTTTCTCTGCAAAATAATTGTTTACGAAGGTGATGGGCCTTCTCATTTGACGAAAATATCTGTCCTCCGAGCGCAACTTTTAGCTTAGGAAACAGAAAAATGTCACTTGGGGATAGATCTGGGTCGTAAGGAAGGTGGTCAAGTAGTTCCGTAATTTGTGGATTTTCATCAAGGCAACCTCTTAGGTATGAGACAGCACATTGTGTTGGTGGAAAAATATTATTTTTTCTGCAAATGTTGCCGTTTTTCGCAATTTCTGCCCTCAGCTTATCAAGTAATGATAAGTAATATGCTCCTGTAATGATTTTTCCTTTTTGAAGATAATCGATTAAAGTAACTTCTTGACTATCACAAAAAATCGCCATCTCTTTCCCAGTTTAAAATACCGTTTATGCTTTTTTGGAGCCGATTCCCCCTTCGGAGTACTGTTTTGACTGTATTTTTGCTTCCAAAATATTTAATGACAGCTCAGTACTCGATTTTTTTCCATTTTCACAAAAACACACATCTATTCACTCAAACGATTGTCAACCAACAACTGCGCATCCAAAATGGCTGCAATTTCGGTGACTGCCTCTTAAAAGACGCGCAAACACATTCCCTAGCTATTGTTGACGAGTGCTGATATCTTCATGTTCAGGTTGGAAATTTTTCAGACCACCCTCGTATGTTAAATTGGTTACTGTAAAACTGACAGATTTCATATTCCGTTCTAACGTATTAGTCTGTCTCGCTCCCATGAACTAATTCCAATTTTAGTTCAAGAAGAAACGCAATCGGGCCCATTTTATCTTAGACTATGAGAAAGTTCCAAATAGATAAATTCACTAAATACTTACAGTTATAAACGGATCGGTTAGCAGACTTTGCACCGACACAAGCACTTTGCTGATGGTCAAAGCGAGCGACCAGTTGTGATGAATAGAATCGATCCCGATGTCGCCGTGCCTCGAAACGTTCGGATGCAGGATCTTGGTGAGGAATCGCACCGTCGGAGGTATCAGCGGATAGTGAAACGGCACTTGAAGATACAGGTAAAAGAGTCCGCCCTCATAGGGAGATCCAGTCGGACCGGTGATGGTGGCCTGCCAGTGAAAGCTGTGCGCATCAAGAGCGACAGCGTCTATGCCTTCGGCCGGATCACTTCTCATGATCTGTGGAGATACAATTCTCATTAGCAACTGAATATGCTATTTACGTTTTTATTTCACAAATCACTTGGCAGAATAACCAAGACGCTATTCAGTGATAAAAAATTTATAATTTATCTATATATTAATTTGAAACATGTTTTTCCTATAACGGCCATATTAAGAGAATGACTAGATGTAAAAATTTGGTTGAGATGTCTAAAAAAAGCTCTCGGCTGTAGATGTGTCATCAAAAAATAAAATTAAAAGAAGTCATTAAAATAGAAAAATACACAATTACAGCGCCATCTACTGGATCTCCGCGCGACCTTTTTGTGCGACCACGCCGAGATCCAGTAGATCATTTTTTATTTTAATAACTTTTTTTCATTTTCTTTTTTGATGACACATCTACAGACCGAGAGCTTTTTTTTTAAACCTCGGCCAAATTTTTACACCACGCCATCTGCTGGATTACAGCGTGACCTTTTTGTACCGCAAACAGGTGGCCCTCTAGCGGACGATTGCTAAACTGCATTTGACATTGTGTCAAAGTTGTGTAATTTTGGGCAATATTTAAAACTACTGGTAATTTTGAACTATTGGACCTTTACCATCGATTTTAATGGCTCAAAATCCAAAAAAGCTAAAATCTCACAGAAAAAGCTTACTGGAAGGCGAGAAAGACCCAGTCAATGCCAAAATACAACTGTATCAAGGCTCGATGAAGAATACTCGCAACGAGAAAGGCAAACAACCTAATTTACTACCAAACAAAGAGGCGCAGAACATCCAGCCCTCAAGCGTCAACTTCAATGCAGCCAACTGAGATGGAACTCTTGCTTGCTAACTTGAAAACTGAATACGCTGAATTGGGGTGAAAGTTTTAGTTTACTTTCTGTCATGTCACGTCCGCGTCACTCTTCGATTGCTCCTGTCCGTTTTCTCCAAAACGTATCGGACATTCCTAATAGTGATCAAATGGGCAAGGCACCGCAACGTAATCGTATTAATCCAGACATTTTACTTTTACATAAATAATAAGTAAGTTTCCAGTTTTACACACGTAGTATATTTCTAAGTCATCTGTTTTCAAGCAAATTCAAGGGTTCAGATGCCGTAATACATTGCATACTTTGCGTATGTGGGCTCAAATGTTCATTTCTAGTGCGATTTTCGTTACTTTGGGATACAAAATATACATTTTTCGCTTTGGACGAACACGCATGAAATTCCGATTTTCAGTATTTTCGTTCGGACTCAAGCAGCTATGCCTATTGAAAATGAAAAAAATTACCTTCACTTCACTCCTCAGACGGTTCCTGCGCCAGGAATTTTCATCCTCAGACGGCTGCACCTGAGCTGACATTTGAACGAGGCACGTTTGACAGCAGCAAGACAGCATCAAATTTTGGAAAGCCTACAAAAGCAATATAAAATACGTCAAACTCAGCTTCTACTCCTGAGGGGCTTTGATCCACTTGTTCTGTTGCAAGAGAAAATCACGACTATCAGGCTGGTTTCCAGATGCACAAGTCCACAACGGACTAAATATTTACCTAATGACTAAATGTCCGACATTCTAGATACCCAACCCTCACACTAACACTCACACCCTCACTCAACTCCACACAACACACACACACACACATCCTAAACACAAGCGGTGACTCTACTGTAGTCGTTGTAACTGCGGTGAACTCAACTGCGGTGAACTCTACTGTAGTCGTTGTAATCGGACCTTTAGAAACAAACTGGGATTCACGAGTCACTTCCGCGCGCATCTTCGAAGTCCTGTCAACCAAGAGGTCGCCGTCGTCGAATCACGATGAGTAGGACATCACCATACACAAAGTAAACAACTGAATAAAAAAAATATATGTCAATTCTTATAGCGCAAAGATATAGCACAAAAGGACGCGGGAAAATGTAAAGTTCAAATACAGTTTTCAGCTCAAAGAAAAGAAGTTACATTACTTTTGCATACACCCAATATATACATGCATATTTTAGGTATGGTCTGTCTCCTGACCTTAAACCAGTCGAGTGTGGCGACGAGAGGTCTGAAGAGGGGCCACCTCACTTGCACCCTGCGCTTCCAAGACGGGCCGCGGAGGGCGCCGGCACTGCCTTTCAACACTCCTCTCCATCGGGAACAAACTAGTCCCACGCACACTAGCGACAGATCATCCAGGTAATTGAAGATGCACAGCAGAACTGCAATCAATATTGATAAAACTCTACGATATTAATCATTGAGACGGCAGCGTTTTGCTGTTGTAAGTACGACAGCTAATAGTACCTTGCAGCTTGGGCTGTAAATATGATAAATTGGCCCCTAAATATTATATTATACCAACAAATATAAAATCTCTAAAACGGTACACTTTCACACACTCTTTAAAAAATGGCTAAAAGAGAAATGTTATTATAACATAAATGAATTTTTAACTAATAAAAGAAATCAAATATGATCATGCCTTTACTATTCAATATTTTCAATATTAATTTTATTTATGTCGGTTATTTTTAGTTATTTTTTTGATTTTTTACAATTTGCCAAATTGAAGAAATTAATTATTATTATTATTGTGTTACAGCTTTATATATTTAAAAAATTTAAGGTGAGGTAAAATTTTATGTGAGGCAAAATTCCAATTTTCTTGGAAAATATATTTTTTTTAAGATTATTTTATGGACTTTTCAATCATGTAACTTCACCGTATATTTTATTTTTTACTAGCTGATCCGGCGAACTTCGAACCGCCTAACAGTCAATGAATGTTTTGTTATAGATTAGCTGAACTTAATTTATGATTTGATGAAAGTAATAGAATGAATAAATACAAAATAAACATTAAGTTCACTACTTTATTAAGATAATAACACAAAAAGAAATATAAAAGTACAAAAATGAAGTATATCAATCGCATTCTGCAAGACATGATTGAATTAAACTATTTATATATTTTATATTAAACTATTTATATTTTTAATATTTTTTTATTATTATTATTTTTTATTTTATTCTGAAGACCACATTTTAGGGCAATTTAGTGTCATTAGCTTTTTACTAAAACTTGTACATTTGTAGGCAACCAAGCAATCAAGCAAACTTGATTGTAATATTGGAGTCCTGTCCACCCTAGAACGGGCTAGTCCCAGTTGGGTGACAGAAACAAATAAGCAAAAGGTTAAGGTTTTGCCATTCGGTTCCTGTTATTTTTGTAAGCTAATCAATGTTTTATAGTAATTAATTCTTAAATAAATAAATAAATAAATAAATAAATTGTGCAGCATGGGAGGCACTCGGTTTAATTCTCTTTATTGAAGCACCTTGTGATATATAACATTTTTTGTTTTTTTTTATCTGGCACAAGAACAAATAAAGCGGATGATTTGCCGACACGTGAACATGCCACTTACAACTAACCATGAGAAAAACACGGATTTACATTTTGTATGGGAAAATGTTTTTTCTTTTATTTAAATTTTTCTTAAATTTTCCATTTTGTTCATTCCATAATTTTTATTCTACTATTCGGGACTGAGACAAATACAATAAATCAAAAACCATGAAAATCGGTCCAGCCGTTCTCGAGTTATAAATGTTCGAACAAACCCGACTTTGTTTTATATATAGATTTCTGTTTAATTTTTTTTATTCTTGGACTATTTTAATATTATTATTATTATACTTTGATTACTTTTATATTTTATGTTGATTATTTCTTAACCCGTTGAGTATGATACGACCAAATCTGGTTCTGAAACAATTATCCGTTGAGTATGATACGACCAGATCTGGTTCCGCGTTTTTTTCACTTTTTTGACGTTCTCATATTTATTCATAATTATCTAATTGTTTTACAAAATGATATTTCAATATTCTATATTCGAAATTTCAATGCAATCATTGTGTAGTTGTTCTTTTTATGATTGGTGTAGTAGTTTCGTAGTTATAGTACTTTAAGGTCGATGTCGCCGAAAATCCTGCAAAAGAGACAGATGCATCCATGAAAATACCCATTTACTCCAAGGGTTAAGCTTAAAATTTTATTGTTTGTTTCTAACTGGTTGTTGTAATTTATAAAACTCGTGTTTCGTAGTAAAATACTAGCTGCCAAATTGTAGTGCAGCGTTGAGCAATCTAATACGCTATATTATCAATGAGGATACCTTCAGGTGGTAGACTCTCGACGAGTCCAGGCTGAAGGTTGTCTGGAGGCCGCGGTGTAGACAGTAGTCTCAAGCGGTGGATGACATTTGGAGGCTTCGGAGGCTCCACCGGAATGTGGTCCAAATCACCCGACGACCCACATCCATCCTCCTCTTTTACCGAGTTGGCATTTTCTTGTTCTGGACTGATGTCTTCTCCGGAACTCTGAAATATAAAAAGCATACGTTGCGCAGTCTATAATCGGTCTAGTGCGAGATTGAATAAGAAAAACAAAATTCAACCCCCTTTGCATGCGACTTAAGCTGATTAGTGCGCTGCCGCTTACCGGCACCACATACCGAGTAAGAACAGTAAGCGCACTCTCGAGTGGCAAGGCGTTGCGGGGTAATGTGCGAGGGAAGTGAGCAGAGGGATACGTTACGGCAAACGCCCGCAGTTGGCGTTTTACACGGGTAGGGATTGTCAAATTTCTTGAACGTTTGAATATCTGCATCAGCGGAGTGGCGGCCATATGGTGATGCGCTTTCCTGCTTGCTTCTGCGGATTTCGTTCACGACAGCACAGTCGGCGCGGACGACGCCTGTGGTGCAACCTCTAGTAATCGTATTACGATTTTTGGTAGGTGTTTGGACTCGTGCCATCGCTTGCTTCAAATTCAATTTTATTCTAAGAGAAGCTACTGTCTGTATACTGAGGCGGTACGCTTGTGAAATATTTTCAGACATGAGAATCCTATTATAAAAAACTACCGTCTTTGTCTGTGCTCCAAAATGGTTTATTTTTCACTTTTGACTTTTGGACCTGGTTGTATGCGGGCTAGCAAGTTGTATGACTGGTAAAGTTTCATCTTGACAATATCTTTAACCTCCTAGATGGATTATGATAACATATGATACTTTTAGGGTAGTCAGATGTCTTGGAAAAAACCAGACAAGTTTTTTTTTATTCACTGATAAATTTACTGAGTAAAAAGCTTAAGTTAGTAACTAATTCTCTACTGAGTGGCATGGAATGATAAACTCCAGGGTATCTACTTTTTACATAATTGCCCAACAAAAAAGAAGGGTAATGTTTCAGGGTTCATCTATGTATGTTTACCGTTTCTTTATTCCACCATAACTTCTAAACGCTAGTACCGATTTAGAAGTATGTGGTATTGCTAGAATTGTTATGTCATCTCAAGTGTAATAGAGTACCTTAACTGTCCAAATATCAAGGAAATAGTTGTCCAAATCTCCAAATGTCAATAAATTAACATAAATATATAGTGTTTAGCATCAAATGAAAGGTCTGATTGAGTACATTACGAATATATATATATATATGTATCTATATGGATAAATACATATAAATACAGTAGTTCACTTTTTGCAATAGCAGTCGGCCCAAGGGGTTAGTAGCAGAACTGATGGTTTTTCATACATTTTAATAATTTTCATCAGTCAGTTCGCAGATCAAGGTCTCGGATTGAACTGATACCAGACTGAACGTATAACCCCCCCCCCCCCCCCCCCCAAGAATTTTTATTATCCGGTTTAACAAGATTCTTGACCGAACAGACACGAAGAAAACTAGACTGTCCAGTTAAAAACCGGAGATCTGGCTATCCTAGATATCTAGGATAACATATTGAAAAACTTAAGTCAACTATTTTGGAACTTAGTGATTCTCAGATTTAATTCCTGTACATAGTTATTTCTACAGATGGTGAAATAAGTGCAAATCTGGTTATATCTGGTCTTTCTATACTATACTCTATTATTATTATATTATGCACTAGCAGCATAAGACTGATGCTCGTTTTTAAACTCGTGACTGTTTTGCACTAAGAAAAATGTCCAGTTTGATTTTAACGTTTCGGAGGACAGCCTTCTCGGGCAAAAACGGCGCCTCACATTTTTGGTCAATTTTGTATACGTATACTAAGAATATTTTTTTTATTAATTATCTCTTGTTACCTAATAATTAGTCTTGCTAGTCATGTATATCACATTATTATATAATATAGACAGGGTGAGTTTGTATTAACCGGCATTCTTCAAGGAGGTTAATCAGTACGAGCAAGTAAGCAACTTTTAATAAAAATTTGTGAGAAAATGTAAAAGAAAATAAATATATTTTTTTATAAATGTGAAGAAAAAAAAATCTGAATAGTATTAAAAGCACTGAGCACGATGCGCTATCTAGCGGTAGGTAAAATACGGCTAATCTTGTTTATTATTTTACCTGCCGTTAGATGTAACAATCAAGTAAGTAGTACTTCCAATTTTAAAATAATAAAAAAATGAAACAATTTTTTTTTCTAAAGAAAAAAACAAAAGTTGCTTATTTCCTCGTACTGATTCACCCCCTTGAAGAAAGTCGGTTAACCCTTCAAGCCCCGCGACTTCGATATCGAATTCAACTGAACGCGTCCAGGAAAAGTGATTTGATTGGGTTTTTCGTGTCATTCCGTATTCAGTTGTATTTTATTTAAATGCACCATTTGTATCATCGTGCATTTAAATAAAATACAACTGCATACAGAATGACACGAAAAACCCAATCAACTCACTTTTCCTGGATGCGTTCAGTTGACTTCGATATTGAAGTCGCGGGGCTTGAAGGGTTAATTAAAACTCACTCTGTTTATGGAGGCCGGCCGAAATGACTACGCGCAGATCTGTTAACCACCGCAGCCACGTTTTTTGGCGCAACCACCGATTGGCGTTTTTGGCCACCCAGGGGTTAAAGCTATTGACAGATTCAGCACTTACCACTTCCTCTGGCAATAGATTCTAAGCATACACTACAAGATATGTTAAAAAGCGTTTCTTTGGGTTTAATGCTGCAATTGCCTTATTCAACTTCCACAAGTGTCCACGCAGTTGCTTGTTAGTGTTCATGGTATACATGTTCTCGTGGTTGGGCGCACTATAATAGCCGGTTACTAACTATTTACTCCTCAGTTACCCAGGAAAATTAAATCGAAGCTTCTAAATTAAGATATGAACTAACCTGATTAAAAAGTCGGTGTAAATAGTGGACGTTCTGCTGTGAACGGTTGAGCTTCTTATCCAGTGCGTAGTTCAAATCGGATGGTTCGTCATTGCCAGAGTCTCCGTCGTCGGTTTTGTCGCTGTTGAAGTACGAAGCCGGTAGAGAGGTGCCAAAATCCGGAAACAGGAATGAATGGCAGGTGGCGCATACGGGTTCCCCAAAATTAGGACCGTAGTAACCATTGCATATGTTACAAGATGATAACTGGAAAGAGATCAGTAAAATCTAAAATTTACATTTAACCCTGGAAGGCTACTTGGGGTACAGGCGCACCCCACTCTTTTTCGTTTTTAACAATACTATATGCAATACTATAACATTAACCATGCTATGTCATATGCCGTAAATATGACAAATACTATGCCACCCTGTATAGTTAACTTTGGAGGCAATCAGTAACAAAGTGTGTGCTGGTGATTGCGGCTGTGTTTTGGTTGTTGTGATATTATTACGCCGTTGGGGTGAAACTATGTAGTCATCGTAGCATTCGAGTGTTTATATTCACGTCTTCTTGTAGTCTTGAAGATGATTGTGATGATAAGCAGAAAGATGGCCGCTTACTTGACTCACACTTAATCCTTCGTTGAGGACCCTTGTGGCTTACATTGTGGCTACAAACGTGGCCGTGGAGTTCTCACTATGATTTTAAGCCCTCGTGATACAAATACAGACCTCTTTATACAGGCTTTTACGCTAATTTTACACATTTCAGGCCCTGTTGTTAAAGAGCAATAGAGAAAGGCATACTTACGTTGTATTCAAAATCGCGCACTTTATTTTGATAATTACACGCCGATAGGATTACATTATTGGCACTGTCACCATTCTGAGCTAATAGATCAATATATAATTCGAGTTCTGGGCCGGATGCCGACATTTTAACGCTGTTTAAACACAGAAATACAAAATTAAAACCATCTCCGCCGCAAAAGAAAATAAAAACAAACGTCACCAAAATGACAGCTAAATCGGTCAGAAAATACCGGGTCGAGTATTACAACGGCTGAAATTAAAGACCTAGTAATGGTCATAGTAGGTAATCGTATGTTTTCGAACTAGGTATGTGAGTATGTTATTTTTTCACACTGTTTAAAAACGCGAAACGATCTAGCCTCTAAAGTCATCAAACACCGTGGCACCTTTTCGATTGCATATTATACTGATAATAGTGAAATCACATTTTATAAAAACAACAATAACCCGTAGATACAAAAAGGGTACGATATTTTAATTATTTCACACCGTGTTTCATCGCTTTACTGTGAAAATGCGGGAAATTGTTACTTTTTAAATTTAAAATGGCGTCCATGGCAACGTTTTTGCAAAATCAATAAAAAGATCCCTGCAATCATGGTGAAAGGTAAAAAAGCTAATTCAATTAACTCACGTTCATTATTTTAATTACTAAGTAGTTGAATTATTTTAGTCACAGTTGATTTGGTGCGGAAGAAGGCGGAACATCACGACCGTCAATTGGCTCCTCTAGAAGAAATTGCTTTGCACCAGGAAAATATTGAAAAGATCGAATACATTCAAGATTGGTGTCCAAAACTGAAGATATTGCTGTTTCAATCTAATTTAATTTCAAAAATTGGTACGTACCTGTGTCCAATGCAATGCTACTAATTTCTGTATATTTTATTTTATATTTTTAGAAAACCTCAACAAATTGAAGCATTTGGAGTATCTCAATTTGGCCCTAAACAATATTGAGAAAATTGAGAATCTCGAGCGATGTGAGTCTCTTCAAAAGCTGGATTTAACGATAAATTTCATTGGTGATATTTTCAGTATTTCTAATCTAGTGGATAATTATAATTTGAAGACGCTTTTCCTTGTCGGAAATCCATGTGCAGGTGCGAGTTTCATTTTTCATTTTTGATAGAATTAAATAATTTGGAAACTAATACAGTAAACAGTAATGCGATAGATAGTAATTTTTCAATAACTTGAAAAGTGGAAGGTGATGTAGTACTTCTAATAATAGAAGGGAGCAGGTTCCAATGATGGGTTGCGTGAAAGGCCAGGGTAAGTAAAGAATGCTGAATTGTGCCAAGGTATGTTATTAATTGTATTATCCTGACTTGACCTACAAACCAGTATTCAGTCAAATTGGGTAATTTTGGACCACTTTCTATTCATCTCGTATCTTTTTAATTTTTGAATAATATTCCGTTACCAGTAGTGACTTAATTTATATCGTAGGGCTCTTAATATAATCTTAGGGCTCCTATAAATCTATGGTTAGAACACAGAGGAAGACGAAAATTTGGCCTAAAACCTAATTGTATACCTATAGGATGAAATTTAAATTAGTGACATTCTTAAAGTATGTGAATCAGTATGACCAATAAGCAACTTAAATAAAAAATAAAAAATATAACAATTTTTTTTTCTTTTTGATAATTTTGTAATGTCGACAATTTGACAAGCGTTATGCGCGTTGCGCCGTACAGCAATAGGTAAAATATCGCGAATATGCCATATTCGCGATATTTTACCTACCACTAGATGGCACAATGCGCTCAACTTTTATTTAAGAAATCAAAACAATAATATTTTAAAATTTTCAAGAAAAAAAGGATTTTTTAAAGATTTGTTTTTGTTGTTTTTCCAACAAACAAAATTAAAATTGCTTCTTTGCTTGTGCTGATTCACCCACTTCATGGTGTCACTAATTAAAAACTTACCATGTAGAGTGTAGATGGTTTCAAAGATACTTTTAATTTGTGGTAACACTGACCATCCTTTTTAATTACCCCAAAATAGGTTGTATTAGGCCACAGTCTCTAAGCAGTATAAATTCCCTAAAAGATTCGGATGCACAGCCCTCCAGTCCAGTGCAGATATAACTCTTTACGGAAGATATACTCCTTTCTCGGAAGATGTCCCTTATTGTAAAATTCCCATTGGAATCAAATTTCCCAAAAGACCACTAGTACAAATGAAATAAATACCATTATGTCGCAAATGCTGTCTAGAACGGCTTCACTGTTCAACTCTTTAAAGATCTTGGTCTGTCCATGAAAATAATCAACTCCTTCGTAATGAAAATATCTAAAACTGAAATTTCCGCATCTCCAATTCTGTGGCTTCGAAGGGGAGTAAATGGGTGGTATGGTGTATGCTCACATGTGACAAGACAACTGTCCAAAAACTACCACAGCCGGTCGTTGACTAGACACCCCCATGGTCGCCTTGAGAAGCATTTCAGCCATTGAAAATGTGTATTATTTATACAAAAAAAGTTAATCAACAACATGAGATCTTTGTGTAGGGGGTAGGGAGAGAACATTGTATTTTTATGTACTTACATATATATTATATAACTATGTAACTGTGTTAAAGTCAGAAATCTTTAACTTTCTGCCTTTCCAACTTTAGTGTTTTCTCTATAATGTAGTCAATAACCCAACAACCCATTCCTACCTAAAACCAATGTTCACCCCTTTAAGCAGTCATGGTCGGGAGACCATGACTGGGACTCTAGCATAGTATAACTAGTTAGAACAGTAGGCGCACTCTCGAGTGGCAAGGTGTTGCAGGGATATGGTGCGAAGGAAGTAAGCAGAGGGATACATTACGGCAAACGCCTGTAGTTAGCGTTATGCGCGGGTGAGGTATTGTCAAATTTCTCAAACGTTTGAATGTCTGCGTCTGCGAAGTGGCGGCCATAAGGCAGCCATGTGCGAATGGTACCACGATTTGGTAGAGTCCATTAGACTCTCGTCGCTCGTTTTGATTTGAATTTTGTTCTAAGAGAAGCGACTGTTTGTATACTGTGCCTCCGGTCAAATCAGGATAATACAATTTAAACATTTTATTCATTCTTATTACTCTCACTATTCTCGCAGACCGTCTTTGGAACCAGCTCCTTTTAGAAGTGCAACTTCCCATTCAACTTTTCAAATGTCATTGACAAATTTCCATCCCAACAAATCTAGTCCTTCTTATAGTTCATTCCTTCTCCTTCCTTAGATTTAACTATATATTTATTTTATTCTATTCATCTACTTCATTTACTGCCACCACTATAAATGTATCACTACTGAATTCTCGGTTAGCTCTAAGAAATTGCTTAGTCAATAAGTCCACCAATGTGAACAATTATGTGATCATCATAGAATTTTTGTATTTTATTGTCTTTTTTACACGTACATAATATTTTTTCATGTTATTATATAATTGTTGTCCAATCATTCTGGCATGGCCTTCAATGCCAGAATGATTGGTCAACAATTGGGGACTTTTGCATTCCGCCTCCAATGCACTGGAAGGTAATGCTCTATGACTGGACGCCAGAGATGCTGAAACTTTATTTGAATGCCTTTCAGCATACACTTCCAGACCCCAGTAACCTCGCTCGTTGGAGCTTTGCCGAGGATAGTTCTTGTCCCCTCTGTAGCAATACCCCTTGCACAGCTAGACACATTCTAGCTGGCTGCAAGGTGGCCTTAGATCAAGGACGGTACACTTACCGCCATGACAAAGTTCTCGCTGTTATTCGCGAGGTAATTAGTCTCTCAGTGGCTCGTGCCAACAAGGGTTAGACAGTATCCTCCAAACCCCCAATAAAGTTTGTGCGGGATGGCTCTAAAGGCAAAAAACATTTAACTACAAAACCTTTCTCAATAATCGAGAAAGCTACAGATTGGATTCTGGAGGTTGATTCGGTCTCTAAGCAGTATAAATTCCCTGAAAGTCTCGGATGCACAGCCCTCCGTCCAGATATAACTCTTTACTCTCTATCTCGGAAGGTGGCTCTTATTGTAGAATTAACTGTTCCATGGGAATCAAATATCCCAAAAGACCACGAGTACAAATTAAATAAATACCATGATCTTGCAAATGCCGTAATCCGGAATGGCTTCACTGTTCACCTTCACGCGGTGGAAGTTGGCGCTCGTGGCCTGCCAGCTAAATCTCTATTTCACCTCTTTAAAGATCTTGGCCTTTCCAGAAAAATAATCAACTCTTTCTTAGAAAAATTATCTAAAACTGCGATTTGCGCATCTCAAATTCTATGGCTTCGAAGGGGGAGTGAATGGGTGGTAAGGTGAACGCTCACATGTGGCAAGACAGCTGTCCTAAACCTACCACAGCCGGTTCGTAAGTCCGGAATCCACTGCTCACCCCCCAGAAGTGTAAAAAATAGTATTATAATGGGCCCGACTCCGGTCGGTGAATTCCATGGCAGCTCCGTTTGTATTTATTTATTATTATACTACAAAAAAAACAATGAATGACAATAATCTAAACACAGAAATCATCATTCTCTATAGAATATATTTTTGTTGCTGATTTTTGTCAGTCTCTAATACTCTGATGGTCTTCTCTGTGTCAGTAATTTTGACCAAATTAAGGAATTTCGGCTTTTAACAACCCTATTTCGAAGTGCTGTTTTTAATATTCCCTTTCTGTTTTTTGTTAAATTTAACCAAAGACATATAAAAAAAATATGTATTGAAATATATCTAGAAACTTTAAAGTTATATTCTTCTCCTTCTTAGGGTGCCTCTTTAACTAGTGAACATTGGCAGTCAGCTCTGCATACTTTTTTTTGTTCTTCGCCAGGAGAAACAATTTAGGGACACTCGTAATCCCGGTCCATTCTCGGGTGTTCTGCAACCGATATTTCCGTCTACGGCCAGGTCTCCTCTTCCCGCAAACTTTTCCCATCATAATGAGTTGCAGGAGTTCGTACCTGTCGTGCCTAAGCATGTGACCCAGGTATGCAGCTTTGCGCTGTTCGATGGTCTGCCATAGCCTGTGTTTTTGCTTAGGTGACATTCATCTTGAGATCAGATTTGACACTACACTCATTTACTCGGTCAACAATCTCCTGTAACTCGGCTTCTGTAGATGCTATGAGAACGGTGTCAACGGTATACTTCAAGTTGTTGATAAGGCGGCCATTTATTTTAACAGCAAAGTTATATAATATCATAATACATATTGGATCTCTGTAAGGCAACTATTTCAAATTTAAAATTGAAAACATGACACAATGGTCATCCACATGGTTAAGATAGATAGATAGAGGGAGATAGATAGATAGATAGATAGATAGAAGATAGATTTTTAATGTGTAATGCATGTTAGAAGTACAGATGATTTGGTACAAAACAGTTCGATACCATTTGCCCATAGGCCTCATAGGGCATACAATTTCAAATGCTTACATACATGCTGAGTACACAGAACACTCTCTGTGCCTATTACTTATTATTAAAGGTACAGAATATTCGTCTTTACGAAATAAATGCAAATTGATGCGAAATTTTCTTGAAATTTGTTAAAATTGCAAAAAAAGTTTCAATAAACTTTCTCTGCAGATGGGATTAAATACAACAAATGAAGCCTACTTTTATATTAGTCAGTTATTTTAACATCTATCTGTGGCTTTAAGTATGACCACCATAAATCAAAATACATTACTCGAAAGCTTCTCAAAAATTCTTTTCTTCAGAGCATTTCTTCAAAATGGGCTCATTGATGGATAGGTATACTATATATTTATATTTTCAAGCATTGCTTAATGCTTAAAAATAATAAACAGGAATGAAGATACCAATGTTAAGGACATATTGTGGGCTACTAAATGCTGCTTATCAACCTTAGCTGAAGCAGCTTTACAGAGCATTTGGAGTCCAACTAATAGCATAGACTACAGAACTGGGAGAGTACGGGGTATGAAGCGACGATCGGGGGCAGCGTCATCCGCCCGCTTTCCTAGCCCCCGATTCCTCGGAGCTCATGCGCGAATTGTAGTAAATAGTGTCGCCGTTACGGACATAAAAACGACTCAAAAACAAATGTTGACATTTCAGCAATGTAAGTTTTTAATTAAATTAAATATTTAAAAAGTTGTTTTGTTTCATATATAAGTAAATTTTAGCAAAATTTCGAAATTTATTATAGTTTTAGGAAATTTCTATTTTTTAAGTCCAGGTTAGACTAAAGAGACTTTGTTTTACGGGTAGGTGGCATACTGCTGCTTACTACGCAGATTATAGTGGAAGGGGGGGGGGGGGGGGCGTGTAATGTTATCAACATTTTAAGAAGAATGTTCCACGTAGTAGAGTTGAAGCAAAGTTTATGGTTCATCTTATTTCTATGGCTTCTTGGATCATACAGGGGCAATATAATTGTTCTTTCGATATTTTGTTTTGTTTTCTCTTCTTTATTGGGAAATTTCACAATGGTCGGGTTTATTGTCGTGCGACAATCTCTTACAACTAACCCTACTATGAAAAGTTTATATGTATGTGTGCGTGTAACATGTGTGTCTTGTTGTTGCATTTGATTGACAGAATTGAAATGAAATCCGTTAATTTTATCCCAACGGAAAATGGTGACCCAGCCAGGAATCGAACCCTGAACCTTACAATGTAAGATCAGGTGACCTAACTAACCACTATGCCACTAAACTGCAGTTAGTAGTTCATTCCGCTATCCCTGTTCCCAGATTGCTGATTTATTGTCTTATTTATTAAACTAGTAGCATCCATAAATCAATATAAACCGAAATATTTCCTAAACTTTCAGATTACGACGGCTATAGAGATTTTGTAATAGCGACGTTGCCGCAGTTAAATTACTTGGACGGTGTTGATATCGAGAGATCTGAGAGAATTAAAGCTTTTCAAAGTCTACCCATCATCAGAGACCGACTGATCGAGCAACACCAGAAATACTCAAAGAAACGCGAGGAGCAAAGAGTGAGACTCGAGAAAAGTATAGAAAGAAAGTGGATGCAGGAAATTCCTGAAGAAGAAGAGGAAGAGCGCAACAAAAGGTGAGGCTTTGGATGTTTCTATATGACTTATCTATAGGCTTCAAGCTTTACTCTATGGCCTTACGGATAAACGAGAATCGACAATCATCTGATTGAGACTTGGCCACTGTCGCGTCCTCTCCCCACCTTCTGAGGCCGAGATTCTAGACTCCTCAATATGCAAATGTGGTCTCGAGAAGGAGATTTTAAGCATATTTTGTTAATTTCATCATTTCCATAATTCCATAATCTCCATAACTGTTTCAATATTTTTTTCTCCTTCCTTGCTAAAATTAAAATTCCACCTCCTACTGACACCCAGGGCCGGCTCGTCCATATAGCCAACCTAGGCGGCCGCCTAGGGCGAATAATTTTGGGGAGCGCAAATTAAGTTTTTTTTTTTAAATTTGGGGATTCAAAAGCATAAACTAAATAAAAGTTTAGTACTTCTGTACCCTACTAGCTTAGGCAGACGAATTGTTAGGTATTGAAAGGTAAGGGTATTTTATTTTATTTTATAAAATAGGAAAGTATGCCCTAATATAACACTACTCAGTTTGGCAACCTCGCTGTGCTTAGTGGAGTGCGAAGTGTATGGTTGTATTGCAGCAGCAACCCCGCACCTCAAAGTGACTTTTGAACCATAGTCCGAAAACAATAATCCAATATCAAATACTCTTTGTGTTATAAAAACAGAAAAACTATCTGTTATTTAACTGTGAGTTTATGTTTGTTATTTAGAGAACTGTACATACATAATGCTATTATTACATTACATTACATTACATTTCCGTCGTGTCCAATTGGCGGCTAAAAACCGCTCTTGGACGTGTCAAAATATTTGTGATTTAAGTAGTAAGTATCATTACTACTTTAATCTTTACTTAACATACATATATTAATTTTAAAAAATATATAGTATCTAAGGAACTTTGGAACCTACTAAAAGTTATTCGTCGTAGAATCGTATTACAAAACAAAC